>OZ024690.1:3748394-4348394 GCA_964016905.1 Perithous albicinctus | reverse complement strand
ACCTGCATTTTCATCGTTTTAGACGAAATAACACTTAATCGGTCGATTTCCATTCTCATCGATGGTCCGATCGACTCGAACCTCGAAAGTGACTCTGAACATGAAAATTTCTCGATTTTCGTTGAAATTCAATCAGAACTGTTGATACCTGCATTTTCATCGATTTAGACGAACTAACACCCAATTGCTCGATTTGCGATTTCGTCGATGGTCCGATCGACTCGAACCCGAATGTGACTCAGAACATGAAAATTTCTCGATTTTCGTTGAAATTCAGTCAGAACTGTTGATACCTGCATTTTCATCGATTTAGACGAACTAACACCCAATTGCTCGATTAGCGTTTTCGTCGATGGTCCATTCGACTCGAACCTCGAAAGTCACTCGAAGCATTAATATTTCTCGATGTTCGTTCAAATTCAGTCAAAAACTGTTGAAACATGCATTTTCATCAATTTAGACGAACTAACACTCAATCTCTGGATTTGCGGTCTCGTCGATGGTCTGATCGACTCGAACCTCGAATGTGACTCAGAACATGAAAATTTCTCGATTTTCGTTGAAATTCAGTCAGAACTATTGATACCTGCATTTTCATCGATTTAGACGAACTAACACCCAATTGCTCGATTAGCGTTTTCGTGGATGGTCCATTCGACTCGAACCTCGAAAGTCAGTCGAAGCATTAATAATTCTCGATGTTCGTTGAAATTCAGTCAGAAACTGTTGAAACATGCATTTTCATCAATTTAGACGAACTAACACTCAACCTCTGGATTTGCGGTCCCGTCGATGGTCCGTTCGACGCGAACCTCGAGAATGACTCGCAACATGAAAATTTCTCGATTTACGTTGAAACTCAGTCAAAAACTGTTGAAACCTGCGTTTTCATCGTTTTAGACGAACTCACACTCAATTTCTCCATTAGCGTTTTCGTGGATGGTCCATTTGACTCGAACCTCGAAAGTCACTCGAAGCATTAAAATTTCTCGATGTTCGTTGAATATCAGTCATAAACTGTTGAAACCTGCATTTTCATCCTTTTAGACGAAATAACACCAATCGATCGATTTGCGATTTCGTCGATGGTCCAATCGACTCGAACCTCGAAAGTGACTCGGAACATCAAAGTTTCTCGGTTTTCGTTGAAATTCAGTCAAAAACTATTGAAACCTGCATTTTCATCGTTTTAGACGAACTAAACCTCAATCTCTGGATTTGCGGTCTCGTCGATGGTCCGTTCGACTCGAACATCGAAAGTCGTTCGAAGCATTAAAATTTCTCGATTTTCGTTGAAATTCAGTCAAAAACTGTTGAAACCTGCATTTTCATCCTTTTAGACGAAATAACACCAATCGATCGATTTGCGATTTCGTCGATGGTCCGATCGACTCGAACCTCGAAAGTGACTCGGAACATCAAAGTTTCTCGGTTTTCGTTGAAATTCAGTCAAAAACTATTGAAACCTGCATTTTCATCATTTTAGACGAAATAACACCCAATCGATCGATTTGCGATTTCGTCGATGGTCCGATCGACTCGAACCTCGAATGTGACTCGGAACATGAAAATTTCTCGATTTTCGTTGAAATTCAGTCAGAACTGTTGATACCTGCATTTTCATCGATTTAGGCAAACTAACACCGAATTGCTCGATTAGCGTTTTCGTGGATGGTCCATTCGACTCGAACCTCGAAAGTCACTCGAAGCTTTAATATTTCTCGATGTTCGTTGAAATTCAGTCAAAAACTGTTGAAACCTGCATTTTCATCGTTTTAGACGAAATAACACCAATCGATCGATTTGCGATTTCGTCGATGGTCCGATCGACTCGAACCTCGAAAGTGACTCGGAACATAAAAATTTCTCGGTTTTCGTTGAAATTCAGAAAAAAAATATTGAAACCTGCATTTTCATCGTTTTAGACGAAATAACACTTAATCGGTCGATTTCCATTCTCATCGATGGTCCGATCGACTCGAACCTCGAAAGTGACTCCGAACATGAAAATTTCTCGATTTTCGTTGAAATTCAATCAGAACTGTTGATACCTGCATTTTCATCGATTTAGACGAACTAACACCCAATTGCTCGATTTGCGATTTCGTCGATGGTCCGATCGACTCGAACCCGAATGTGACTCAGAACATGAAAATTTCTCGATTTTCGTTGAAATTCAGTCAGAACTGTTGATACATGCATTTTCATCGATTTAGACGAACTAACACCCAATTGCTCGATTAGCGTTTTCGTGGATGGTCAATTCGACTCGAACCTCGAAAGTCAGTCGAAGCATTAATATTTCTCGATGTTCGTTGAAATTCAGTCAAAAACTGTTGAAACATGCATTTTCATCAATTTAGACGAACTAACACTCAACCTCTGGATTTGCGGTCCCGTCGATGGTCCGTTCGACGCGAACCTCGAGAATGACTCGCAACATGAAAATTTCTCGATTTACGTTGAAACTCAGTCAAAAACTGTTGAAACCTGCGTTTTCATCGTTTTAGACGAACTCACACTCAATTTCTCCATTAGCGTTTTCGTGGATGGTCCATTCGACTCGAACCTCGAAAGTCACTCGAAGCATTAAAATTTCTCGATGTTCGTTGAATATCAGTCAAAAACTGTTGAAACCTGCATTTTCATCGTTTCAGACGAAATAACACCAATCGATCGATTTGCGATTTCGTCGATGGTCCGATCGACTCGAACCTCGAATGTGACTCGGAACATCAAAATTTCTCGGTTTTCGTTTAAATTCAGTCAAAAACTATTGAAACTTGTATTTTCATCGTTTTAGACGAAATAAAACCCAATCGATCGATTTCGATCTCGTCGATGGTCCTATCGACTCGAACCTCGAATGTGACTCGGAACATGAAAATTTCTCGATTTTCGTTGAAATTCAGTCAGAACTGTTGATACCTGCATTTTCATCGATTTAGACGAACTAACACCCAATTGCTCGATTAGCGTTTTCGTGGATGTTCCATTCGACTCGAACCTCGAAAGTCAGTCGAAGCATTAATATTTCTCGATGTTCGTTGAAATTCAGTCAAAAACTGTTGAAACATGCATTTTCATCAATTTAGACGAACTAACACTCAATCTCTGGATTTCCGTTCTCGTCGATGGTCCGATCGACTCGAACTTCGAAAGTGACTCGGAACATGAAAATTTCTCGATTTTCGTTGAAATTCAGTCACAAACTATTGAAACTTGCATTTTCATCGTTTTAGACGAAATAACACCCAATCGATCGATTAGCGATTTCGTCGATGTTCCGATCGACTCGAACCTCGAATGTGACTCAGAACATGAAAATTTCTCGATTTTCGTTGAAATTCAGTTAGAACTATTGATACCTGCATTTTCATCGATTTAGACGAACTAACACCCAATTGCTCGATTAGCGTTTTCGTGGATGGTCCATTCGACTCGAACCTCGAAAGTCAGTCGAAGCATTAATATTTCTCGATGTTCGTTGAAATTCAGTCAAAAACTGTTGAAACCTGCATTTTCATCGTTTTTGACGAACTAACACTTAATCGGTCGATTTCCGTTCTCGTCGATGGTCCGATCGACTCGAACTTCGAAAGTGACTCGGAACATGAAAATTTCTCGATTTTCGTTGAAATTCAGTCAAAAACTATTGAAACCTGCATTCTCATCGTTTTAGACGAAATAACACCCAATCGATCGATTTGCGATTTCGTCGATGGTCCGATCGACTCGAACCTCGAATGTGACTCAGAACATGAAAATTTCTCGATTTTCGTTGAAATTCAGTCAGAACTGTTGATACCTGCATTTTCATCGATTTAGACGAACTAACACCCAATTGCTCGATTAGCGTTTTCGTGGATGGTCTATTCGACTCGAACCTCGAAAGTCAGTCGAAGCATTAATATTTCTCGATGTTCGTTGAAATTCAGTCAAAAACTGTTGAAACATGCATTTTCATCGTTTTAGACGAAATAAAACCCAATCGATCGATTTGCGATTTCGTCGATGGTCCGATCGACTCGAACCTCGAAAGTGACTCGCGACATGAAAATTTCTCGATTTTCGTTGAAACTCAGTCAAAAACTGTTGAAACCTGCGTTTTCATCGTTTTAGACGAACTCACACTCAATTTCTCCATTAGCGTTTTCGTGGATGGTCCATTCGACTCTAACCTCGAAAGTCACTCGAAGCATTAATATTTCTCGATGTTCGTTGAAATTCAGTCAAAAACTATTGAAACATGCATTTTCATCAATTTAGACGAACTAACACGCAATCTCTCGATTTGCGGTCTCGTCGATGGTCCGTTCGACTCGAACCTCGAAAGTGACTCGCGACATGAAAATTTCTCGATTTTCGTTGAAACTCAGTCAAAAACTGTTGAAACCTGCGTTTTCATCGTTTTAGTCGAAATAACACCAATCGATCGATTTGCGATTTCGTCGATGGTCCGATCGACTCGAACCTCGAAAGTGACTCGGAACATGAAAATTTCTCGGTTTTCGTTGAAATTCAGTCACAAACTATTGAAACTTGCATTTTCATCGTTTTAGACGAAATAACACCCAATCGATCGATTAGCGATTTCGTCGATGTTCCGATCGACTCGAACCTCGAATGTGACTCAGAACATGAAAATTTCTCGATTTTCGTTGAAATTCAGTTAGAACTATTGATACCTGCATTTTCATCGATTTAGACGAACTAACACCCAATTGCTCGATTAGCGTTTTCGTGGATGGTCCATTCGACTCGAACCTCGAAAGTCAGTCGAAGCATTAATATTTCTCGATGTTCGTTGAAATTCAGTCAAAAACTGTTGAAACCTGCATTTTCATCGTTTTTGACGAACTAACACTTAATCGGTCGATTTCCGTTCTCGTCGATGGTCCGATCGACTCGAACTTCGAAAGTGACTCGGAACATGAAAATTTCTCGAATTTCGTTGAAATTCAGTCAAAAACTATTGAAACCTGCATTTTCATCGTTTTAGACGAAATAACACCCAATCGATCGATTTGCGATTTCGTCGATGGTCCGATCGACTCGAACCTCGAATGTGACTCAGCACATGAAAATTTTTCGATTTTCGTTGAAATTCAGTCAGAACTGTTGATACCTGCATTTTCATCGATTTAGACGAACTAACACCCAATTGCTCGATTAGCGTTTTCGTGGATGGTCCATTCGACTCTAACCTCGAAAGTCACTCGAAGCATTAATATTTCTCGATGTTCGTTGAAATTCAGTCAAAAACTATTGAAACATGCATTTTCATCAATTTAGACGAACTAACACGCAATCTCTGGATTTGCGGTCTCGTCGATGGTCCGTTCGACTCGAACTTCGAAAGTGACTCGCGACATGAAAATTTCTCGATTTTCGTTGAAACTCATTCAAAAACTGTTGAAACCTGCGTTTTCATCGTTTTAGTCGAAATAACACCAATCGATCGATTTGCGATTTCGTCGATGGTCCGATCGACTCGAACCTCGAAAGTGACTCGGAACATGAAAATTTCTCGGTTTTCGTTGAAATTCAGTCAGAACTGTTGATACCTGCATTTTCATCGATTTAGACGAACTAACACCCAATTGCTCGATTAGCGTTTTCGTGGATGGTCTATTCGACTCGAACCTCGAAAGTCAGTCGAAGCATTAATATTTCTCGATGTTCGTTGAAATTCAGTCAAAAACTGTTGAAACATGCATTTTCATCGTTTTAGACGAAATAAAACCCAATCGATCGATTTGCGATTTCGTCGATGGTCCGATCGACTCGAACCTCGAAAGTGACTCGCGACATGAAAATTTCTCGATTTTCGTTGAAACTCAGTCAAAAACTGTTGAAACCTGCGTTTTCATCGTTTTAGTCGAAATAACACCAATCGATCGATTTGCGATTTCGTCGATGGTCCGTTCGACTCGAACCTCGAAAGTGACTCGCAACATGAAAATTTCTCGGTTTTCGTTGAAATTCAGTCAAAAACTGTTGAAACCTACGTTTTCATCGTTTTAGTCGAAATAACACTAATCGATCGATTTGCAATTTCGTCGATGGTCCGATCGTCTCGAACCTCGAAAGTGACTCGGAACATGAAAATTTCTCGATTTTCGTTGAAATTCAGTCAGAACTGTTGATACCTGCATTTTCATCGATTTAGACGAACTAACACCCAATTGCTCGATTAGCGTTTTCGTGGATGGTCCATTCGACTCGAACCTCGAAAGTCACTCGAAGCATTAAAATTTCTCGATGTGCGTTGAAATTCAGTCAAAAACTGTTGAAACATGCATTTTCATCGTTTTTGACAAACTAACACTCAATCTCTGGATTTCCGTTCTCGTCGATGGTCCGATCGACTCGAACTTCGAAAGTGACTCGGAACATGAAAATTTCTCGATTTTCGTTGAAATTCAGTCACAAACTATTGAAACTTGCATTTTCATCGTTTTAGACGAAATAACACCCAATCGATCGATTAGCGATTTCGTCGATGTTCCGATCGACTCGAACCTCGAATGTGACTCAGAACATGAAAATTTCTCGATTTTCGTTGAAATTCAGTTAGAACTATTGATACCTGCATTTTCATCGATTTAGACGAACTAACACCCAATTGCTCGATTAGCGTTTTCGTGGATGGTCCATTCGACTCGAACCTCGAAAGTCAGTCGAAGCATTAATATTTCTCGATGTTCGTTGAAATTCAGTCAAAAACTGTTGAAACCTGCATTTTCATCGTTTTTGACGAACTAACACTTAATCGGTCGATTTCCGTTCTCGTCGATGGTCCGATCGACTCGAACTTCGAAAGTGACTCGGAACATGAAAATTTCTCGATTTTCGTTGAAATTCAGTCAAAAACTATTGAAACCTGCATTTTCATCGTTTTAGACGAAATAACACCCAATCGATCGATTTGCGATTTCGTCGATGGTCCGATCGACTCGAACCTCGAATGTGACTCAGAACATGAAAATTTCTCGATTTTCGTTGAAATTCAGTCAGAACTGTTGATACCTGCATTTTCATCGATTTAGACGAACTAACACCCAATTGCTCGATTAGCGTTTTCGTGGATGGTCTATTCGACTCGAACCTCGAAAGTCAGTCGAAGCATTAATATTTCTCGATGTTCGTTGAAATTCAGTCAAAAACTGTTGAAACATGCATTTTCATCGTTTTAGACGAAATAAAACCCAATCGATCGATTTGCGATTTCGTCGATGGTCCGATCGACTCGAACCTCGAAAGTGACTCGCGACATGAAAATTTCTCGATTTTCGTTGAAACTCAGTCAAAAACTGTTGAAACCTGCGTTTTCATCGTTTTAGTCGAAATAACACCAATCGATCGATTTGCGATTTCGTCGATGGTCCGATCGACTCGAACCTCGAAAGTGACTCGGAACATGAAAATTTCTCGGTTTTCGTTGAAATTCAGTCAAAAAATATTGAAACCTGCATTTTCATCGTTTTAGACGAAATAACACTTAATCGGTCGATTTCCATTCTCGTCGATGGTCCGATCGACTCGAACCTCGAAAGTGACTCCGAATATGAAAATTTCTCGATTTTCGTTGAAATTCAGTCAGAACTGTTGATACCTGCATTTTCATCGATTTAGACGAACTAACACTCAATCCCTGGATTTGCGGTCTCGTCGATGGTCCGTTCGACTCGAACCTCGAAAGTGACTCGCAACATGAAAATTTCTCGGTTTTCGTTGAAATTCAGTCAAAAACTGTTGAAACCTACGTTTTCATCGTTTTAGTCGAAATAACACTAATCGATCGATTTGCAATTTCGTCGATGGTCCGATCGTCTCGAACCTCGAAAGTGACTCGGAACATGAAAATTTCTCGATTTTCGTTGAAATTCAGTCAGAACTGTTGATACCTGCATTTTCATCGATTTAGACGAACTAACACCCAATTGCTCGATTAGCGTTTTCGTGGATGGTCCATTCGACTCGAACCTCGAAAGTCACTCGAAGCATTAAAATTTCTCGATGTGCGTTGAAATTCAGTCAAAAACTGTTGAAACATGCATTTTCATCGTTTTTGACAAACTAACACTCAATCTCTGGATTTCCGTTCTCGTCGATGGTCCGATCGACTCGAACTTCGAAAGTGACTCGGAACATGAAAATTTCTCGATTTTCGTTGAAATTCAGTCACAAACTATTGAAACTTGCATTTTCATCGTTTTAGACGAAATAACACCCAATCGATCGATTAGCGATTTCGTCGATGTTCCGATCGACTCGAACCTCGAATGTGACTCAGAACATGAAAATTTCTCGATTTTCGTTGAAATTCAGTTAGAACTATTGATACCTGCATTTTCATCGATTTAGACGAACTAACACCCAATTGCTCGATTAGCGTTTTCGTGGATGGTCCATTCGACTCGAACCTCGAAAGTCAGTCGAAGCATTAATATTTCTCGATGTTCGTTGAAATTCAGTCAAAAACTGTTGAAACCTGCATTTTCATCGTTTTTGACGAACTAACACTTAATCGGTCGATTTCCGTTCTCGTCGATGGTCCGATCGACTCGAACTTCGAAAGTGACTCGGAACATGAAAATTTCTCGATTTTCGTTGAAATTCAGTCAAAAACTATTGAAACCTGCATTTTCATCGTTTTAGACGAAATAACACCCAATCGATCGATTTGCGATTTCGTCGATGGTCCGATCGACTCGAACCTCGAATGTGACTCAGAACATGAAAATTTCTCGATTTTCGTTGAAATTCAGTCAGAACTGTTGATACCTGCATTTTCATCGATTTAGACGAACTAACACCCAATTGCTCGATTAGCGTTTTCGTGGATGGTCCATTCGACTCTAACCTCGAAAGTCACTCGAAGCATTAATATTTCTCGATGTTCGTTGAAATTCAGTCAAAAACTATTGAAACATGCATTTTCATCAATTTAGACGAACTAACACGCAATCTCTGGATTTGCGGTCTCGTCGATGGTCCGTTCGACTCGAACCTCGAAAGTGACTCGCGACATGAAAATTTCTCGATTTACGTTGAAACTCAGTCAAAAACTGTTGAAACCTGCGTTTTCATCGTTTTAGACGAACTCACACTCAATTTCTCCATTAGCGTTTTCGTGGATGGTCCATTCGACTCGAACCTCGAAAGTCACTCGAAGCATTAAAATTTCTCGATGTTCGTTGAATATCAGTCAAAAACTGTTGAAACCTGCATTTTCATCGTTTCAGACGAAATAACACCAATCGATCGATTTGCGATTTCGTCGATGGTCCGATCGACTCGAACCTCGAATGTGACTCGGAACATCAAAATTTCTCGGTTTTCGTTTAAATTCAGTCAAAAACTATTGAAACCTGTATTTTCATCGTTTTAGACGAAATAAAACCCAATCGATCGATTTCGATCTCGTCGATGGTCCTATCGACTCGAACCTCGAATGTGACTCGGAACATGAAAATTTCTCGATTTTCGTTGAAATTCAGTCAGAACTGTTGATACCTGCATTTTCATCGATTTAGACGAACTAACACCCAATTGCTCGATTAGCGTTTTCGTGGATGTTCCATTCGACTCGAACCTCGAAAGTCAGTCGAAGCATTAATATTTCTCGATGTTCGTTGAAATTCAGTCAAAAACTGTTGAAACCTGCATTTTCATCGTTTTTGACGAACTAACACTTAATCGGTCGATTTCCGTTCTCGTCGATGGTCCGATCGACTCGAACTTCGAAAGTGACTCGGAACATGAAAATTTCTCGATTTTCGTTGAAATTCAGTCAAAAACTATTGAAACCTGCATTTTCATCGTTTTAGACGAAATAACACCCAATCGATCGATTTGCGATTTCGTCGATGGTCCGATCGACTCGAACCTCGAATGTGACTCAGAACATGAAAATTTCTCGATTTTCGTTGAAATTCAGTCAGAACTGTTGATACCTGCATTTTCATCGATTTAGACGAACTAACACCCAATTGCTCGATTAGCGTTTTCGTGGATGGTCCATTCGACTCTAACCTCGAAAGTCACTCGAAGCATTAATATTTCTCGATGTTCGTTGAAATTCAGTCAAAAACTATTGAAACATGCATTTTCATCAATTTAGACGAACTAACACGCAATCTCTGGATTTGCGGTCTCGTCGATGGTCCGTTCGACTCGAACTTCGAAAGTGACTCGCGACATGAAAATTTCTCGATTTTCGTTGAAACTCAGTCAAAAACTGTTGAAACCTGCGTTTTCATCGTTTTAGTCGAAATAACACCAATCGATCGATTTGCGATTTCGTCGATGGTCCGATCGACTCGAACCTCGAAAGTGACTCGGAACATGAAAATTTCTCGGTTTTCGTTGAAATTCAGTCAAAAAATATTGAAACCTGCATTTTCATCGTTTTAGACGAAATAACACTTAATCGGTCGATTTCCATTCTCGTCGATGGTCCGATCGACTCGAACCTCGAAAGTGACACCGAATATGAAAATTTCTCGATTTTCGTTGAAATTCAGTCAGAACTGTTGATACCTGCATTTTCATCGATTTAGACGAACTAACACTCAATCCCTGGATTTGCGGTCTCGTCGATGGTCCGTTCGACTCGAACCTCGAAAGTGACTCGCAACATGAAAATTTCTCGGTTTTCGTTGAAATTCAGTCAAAAACTGTTGAAACCTACGTTTTCATCGTTTTAGTCGAAATAACACTAATCGATCGATTTGCAATTTCGTCGATGGTCCGATCGTCTCGAACCTCGAAAGTGACTCGGAACATGAAAATTTCTCGATTTTCGTTGAAATTCAGTCAGAACTGTTGATACCTGCATTTTCATCGATTTAGACGAACTAACACCCAATTGCTCGATTAGCGTTTTCGTGGATGGTCCATTCGACTCGAACCTCGAAAGTCACTCGAAGCATTAAAATTTCTCGATGTGCGTTGAAATTCAGTCAAAAACTGTTGAAACATGCATTTTCATCGTTTTTGACAAACTAACACTCAATCTCTGGATTTCCGTTCTCGTCGATGGTCCGATCGACTCGAACTTCGAAAGTGACTCGGAACATGAAAATTTCTCGATTTTCGTTGAAATTCAGTCACAAACTATTGAAACTTGCATTTTCATCGTTTTAGACGAAATAACACCCAATCGATCGATTAGCGATTTCGTCGATGTTCCGATCGACTCGAACCTCGAATGTGACTCAGAACATGAAAATTTCTCGATTTTCGTTGAAATTCAGTTAGAACTATTGATACCTGCATTTTCATCGATTTAGACGAACTAACACCCAATTGCTCGATTAGCGTTTTCGTGGATGGTCCATTCGACTCGAACCTCGAAAGTCAGTCGAAGCATTAATATTTCTCGATGTTCGTTGAAATTCAGTCAAAAACTGTTGAAACCTGCATTTTCATCGTTTTTGACGAACTAACACTTAATCGGTCGATTTCCGTTCTCGTCGATGGTCCGATCGACTCGAACTTCGAAAGTGACTCGGAACATGAAAATTTCTCGATTTTCGTTGAAATTCAGTCAAAAACTATTGAAACCTGCATTTTCATCGTTTTAGACGAAATAACACCCAATCGATCGATTTGCGATTTCGTCGATGGTCCGATCGACTCGAACCTCGAATGTGACTCAGAACATGAAAATTTCTCGATTTTCGTTGAAATTCAGTCAGAACTGTTGATACCTGCATTTTCATCGATTTAGACGAACTAACACCCAATTGCTCGATTAGCGTTTTCGTGGATGGTCCATTCGACTCTAACCTCGAAAGTCACTCGAAGCATTAATATTTCTCGATGTTCGTTGAAATTCAGTCAAAAACTATTGAAACATGCATTTTCATCAATTTAGACGAACTAACACGCAATCTCTGGATTTGCGGTCTCGTCGATGGTCCGTTCGACTCGAACCTCGAAAGTGACTCGCGACATGAAAATTTCTCGATTTACGTTGAAACTCAGTCAAAAACTGTTGAAACCTGCGTTTTCATCGTTTTAGACGAACTCACACTCAATTTCTCCATTAGCGTTTTCGTGGATGGTCCATTCGACTCGAACCTCGAAAGTCACTCGAAGCATTAAAATTTCTCGATGTTCGTTGAATATCAGTCAAAAACTGTTGAAACCTGCATTTTCATCGTTTCAGACGAAATAACACCAATCGATCGATTTGCGATTTCGTCGATGGTCCGATCGACTCGAACCTCGAATGTGACTCGGAACATCAAAATTTCTCGGTTTTCGTTTAAATTCAGTCAAAAACTATTGAAACCTGTATTTTCATCGTTTTAGACGAAATAAAACCCAATCGATCGATTTCGATCTCGTCGATGGTCCTATCGACTCGAACCTCGAATGTGACTCGGAACATGAAAATTTCTCGATTTTCGTTGAAATTCAGTCAGAACTGTTGATACCTGCATTTTCATCGATTTAGACGAACTAACACCCAATTGCTCGATTAGCGTTTTCGTGGATGTTCCATTCGACTCGAACCTCGAAAGTCAGTCGAAGCATTAATATTTCTCGATGTTCGTTGAAATTCAGTCAAAAACTGTTGAAACCTGCATTTTCATCGTTTTTGACGAACTAACACTTAATCGGTCGATTTCCGTTCTCGTCGATGGTCCGATCGACTCGAACTTCGAAAGTGACTCGGAACATGAAAATTTCTCGATTTTCGTTGAAATTCAGTCAAAAACTATTGAAACCTGCATTTTCATCGTTTTAGACGAAATAACACCCAATCGAACGATTTGCGATTTCGTCGATGGTCCGATCGACTCGAACCTCGAATGTGACTCAGAACATGAAAATTTCTCGATTTTCGTTGAAATTCAGTCAGAACTGTTGATACCTGCATTTTCATCGATTTAGACGAACTAACACCCAATTGCTCGATTAGCGTTTTCGTGGATGGTCCATTCGACTCTAACCTCGAAAGTCACTCGAAGCATTAATATTTCTCGATGTTCGTTGAAATTCAGTCAAAAACTATTGAAACATGCATTTTCATCAATTTAGACGAACTAACACGCAATCTCTGGATTTGCGGTCTCGTCGATGGTCCGTTCGACTCGAACTTCGAAAGTGACTCGCGACATGAAAATTTCTCGATTTTCGTTGAAACTCAGTCAAAAACTGTTGAAACCTGCGTTTTCATCGTTTTAGTCGAAATAACACCAATCGATCGATTTGCGATTTCGTCGATGGTCCGATCGACTCGAACCTCGAAAGTGACTCGGAACATGAAAATTTCTCGGTTTTCGTTGAAATTCAGTCAAAAAATATTGAAACCTGCATTTTCATCGTTTTAGACGAAATAACACTTAATCGGTCGATTTCCATTCTCGTCGATGGTCCGATCGACTCGAACCTCGAAAGTGACTCCGAATATGAAAATTTCTCGATTTTCGTTGAAATTCAGTCAGAACTGTTGATACCTGCATTTTCATCGATTTAGACGAACTAACACTCAATCCCTGGATTTGCGGTCTCGTCGATGGTCCGTTCGACTCGAACCTCGAAAGTGACTCGCAACATGAAAATTTCTCGGTTTTCGTTGAAATTCAGTCAAAAACTGTTGAAACCTACGTTTTCATCGTTTTAGTCGAAATAACACTAATCGATCGATTTGCAATTTCGTCGATGGTCCGATCGTCTCGAACCTCGAAAGTGACACGGAACATGAAAATTTCTCGATTTTCGTTGAAATTCAGTCAGAACTGTTGATACCTGCATTTTCATCGATTTAGACGAAATAAAACCCAATCGATCGATTTCGATCTCGTCGATGGTCCTATCGACTCGAACCTCGAATGTGACTCGGAACATGAAAATTTCTCGATTTTCGTTGAAATTCAGTCAGAACTGTTGATACCTGCATTTTCATCGATTTAGACGAACTAACACCCAATTGCTCGATTAGCGTTTTCGTGGATGGTCCATTCGACTCGAACCTCGAAAGTCAGTCGAAGCATTAATATTTCTCGATGTTCGTTGAAATTCAGTCAAAAACTGTTGAAACCTGCATTTTCATCGTTTTTGACGAACTAACACTTAATCGGTCGATTTCCGTTCTCGTCGATGGTCCGATCGACTCGAACTTCGAAAGTGACTCGGAACATGAAAATTTCTCGATTTTCGTTGAAATTCAGTAAAAAACTATTGAAACCTGCATTTTCATCGTTTTAGACGAAATAACACCCAATCGATCGATTTGCGATTTCGTCGATGGTCCGATCGACTCGAACCTCGAATGTGACTCAGAACATGAAAATTTCTCGATTTTCGTTGAAATTCAGTCAGAACTGTTGATACCTGCATTTTCATCGATTTAGACGAACTAACACCCAATTGCTCGATTAGCGTTTTCGTGGATGGTCCATTCGACTCTAACCTCGAAAGTCACTCGAAGCATTAATATTTCTCGATGTTCGTTGAAATTCAGTCAAAAACTATTGAAACATGCATTTTCATCAATTTAGACGAACTAACACGCAATCTCTGGATTTGCGGTCTCGTCGATGGTCCGTTCGACTCGAACCTCGAAAGTGACTCGCGACATGAAAATTTCTCGATTTTCGTTGAAACTCAGTCAAAAACTGTTGAAACCTGCGTTTTCATCGTTTTAGTCGAAATAACACCAATCGATCGATTTGCGATTTCGTCGATGGTCCGATCGACTCGAACCCGAATGTGACTCAGAACATGAAAATTTCTCGATTTTCGTTGAAATTCAGTCAGAACTGTTGATACATGCATTTTCATCGATTTAGACGAACTAACACCCAATTGCTCGATTAGCGTTTTCGTGGATGGTCAATTCGACTCGAACCTCGAAAGTCAGTCGAAGCATTAATATTTCTCGATGTTCGTTGAAATTCAGTCAAAAACTGTTGAAACATGCATTTTCATCAATTTAGACGAACTAACACTCAATCTCTGGATTTGCGGTCTCGTCGATGGTCCGATCGACTCGAACCTCGAATGTGACTCAGAACATGAAAATTTCTCGATTTTCGTTGAAATTCAGTCAGAACTATTGATACCTGCATTTTCATCGATTTAGACGAACTAACACCCAATTGCTCGATTAGCGTTTTCGTGGATGGTCCATTCGACTCGAACCTCGAAAGTCAGTCGAAGCATTAATAATTCTCGATGTTCGTTGAAATTCAGTCAGAAACTGTTGAAACATGTATTTTCATCAATTTAGACGAACTAACACTCAACCTCTGGATTTGCGGTCCCGTCGATGGTCCGTTCGACGCGAACCTCGAGAATGACTCGCAACATGAAAATTTCTCGATTTACGTTGAAACTCAGTCAAAAACTGTTGAAACCTGCGTTTTCATCGTTTTAGACGAACTCACACTCAATTTCTCCATTAGCGTTTTCGTGGATGGTCCATTCGACTCGAACCTCGAAAGTCACTCGAAGCATTAAAATTTCTCGATGTTCGTTGAATATCAGTCAAAAACTGTTGAAACCTGCATTTTCATCGTTTCAGACGAAATAACACCAATCGATCGATTTGCGATTTCGTCGATGGTCCGATCGACTCGAACCTCGAATGTGACTCGGAACATCAAAATTTCTCGGTTTTCGTTTAAATTCAGTCAAAAACTATTGAAACCTGTATTTTCATCGTTTTAGACGAAATAAAACCCAATCGATCGATTTCGATCTCGTCGATGGTCCTATCGACTCGAACCTCGAATGTGACTCGGAACATGAAAATTTCTCGATTTTCGTTGAAATTCAGTCAGAACTGTTGATACCTGCATTTTCATCGATTTAGACGAACTAACACCCAATTGCTCGATTAGCGTTTTCGTGGATGTTCCATTCGACTCGAACCTCGAAAGTCAGTCGAAGCATTAATATTTCTCGATGTTCGTTGAAATTCAGTCAAAAACTGTTGAAACCTGCATTTTCATCGTTTTTGACGAACTAACACTTAATCGGTCGATTTCCGTTCTCGTCGATGGTCCGATCGACTCGAACTTCGAAAGTGACTCGGAACATGAAAATTTCTCGATTTTCGTTGAAATTCAGTCAAAAACTATTGAAACCTGCATTTTCATCGTTTTAGACGAAATAACACCCAATCGATCGATTTGCGATTTCGTCGATGGTCCGATCGACTCGAACCTCGAATGTGACTCAGAACATGAAAATTTCTCGATTTTCGTTGAAATTCAGTCAGAACTGTTGATACCTGCATTTTCATCGATTTAGACGAACTAACACCCAATTGCTCGATTAGCGTTTTCGTGGATGGTCCATTCGACTCTAACCTCGAAAGTCACTCGAAGCATTAATATTTCTCGATGTTCGTTGAAATTCAGTCAAAAACTATTGAAACATGCATTTTCATCAATTTAGACGAACTAACACGCAATCTCTGGATTTGCGGTCTCGTCGATGGTCCGTTCGACTCGAATTTCGAAAGTGACTCGCGACATGAAAATTTCTCGATTTTCGTTGAAACTCAGTCAGAAACCTTTGAAACCTGCGTTTTCATCGTTTTAGTCGAAATAACACCAATCGATCGATTTGCGATTTCGTCGATGGTCCGATCGACTCGAACCTCGAAAGTGACTCGGAACATGAAAATTTCTCGGTTTTCGTTGAAATTCAGTCAGAACTGTTGATACCTGCATTTTCATCGATTTAGACGAACTAACACCCAATTGCTCGATTAGCGTTTTCGTGGATGGTCTATTCGACTCGAACCTCGAAAGTCAGTCGAAGCATTAATATTTCTCGATGTTCGTTGAAATTCAGTCAAAAACTGTTGAAACATGCATTTTCATCGTTTTAGACGAAATAAAACCCAATCGATCGATTTGCGATTTCGTCGATGGTCCGATCGACTCGAACCTCGAAAGTGACTCGCGACATGAAAATTTCTCGATTTTCGTTGAAACTCAGTCAAAAACTGTTGAAACCTGCGTTTTCATCGTTTTAGTCGAAATAACACCAATCGATCGATTTGCGATTTCGTCGATGGTCCGATCGACTCGAACCTCGAAAGTGACTCGGAACATGAAAATTTCTCGGTTTTCGTTGAAATTCAGTCAAAAAATATTGAAACCTGCATTTTCATCGTTTTAGACGAAATAACACTTAATCGGTCGATTTCCATTCTCGTCGATGGTCCGATCGACTCGAACCTCGAAAGTGACTCCGAATATGAAAATTTCTCGATTTTCGTTGAAATTCAGTCAGAACTGTTGATACCTGCATTTTCATCGATTTAGACGAACTAACACTCAATCCCTGGATTTGCGGTCTCGTCGATGGTCCGTTCGACTCGAACCTCGAAAGTGACTCGCAACATGAAAATTTCTCGGTTTTCGTTGAAATTCAGTCAAAAACTGTTGAAACCTACGTTTTCATCGTTTTAGTCGAAATAACACTAATCGATCGATTTGCAATTTCGTCGATGGTCCGATCGTCTCGAACCTCGAAAGTGACTCGGAACATGAAAATTTCTCGATTTTCGTTGAAATTCAGTCAGAACTGTTGATACCTGCATTTTCATCGATTTAGACGAACTAACACCCAATTGCTCTATTAGCGTTTTCGTGGATGGTCCATTCGACTCGAACCTCGAAAGTCACTCGAAGCATTAAAATTTCTCGATGTGCGTTGAAATTCAGTCAAAAACTGTTGAAACATGCATTTTCATCGTTTTTGACAAACTAACACTCAATCTCTGGATTTCCGTTCTCGTCGATGGTCCGATCGACTCGAACTTCGAAAGTGACTCGGAACATGAAAATTTCTCGATTTTCGTTGAAATTCAGTCACAAACTATTGAAACTTGCATTTTCATCGTTTTAGACGAAATAACACCCAATCGATCGATTAGCGATTTCGTCGATGTTCCGATCGACTCGAACCTCGAATGTGACTCAGAACATGAAAATTTCTCGATTTTCGTTGAAATTCCGTTAGAACTATTGATACCTGCATTTTCATCGATTTAGACGAACTAACACCCAATTGCTCGATTAGCGTTTTCGTGGATGGTCCATTCGACTCGAACCTCGAAAGTCAGTCGAAGCATTAATATTTCTCGATGTTCGTTGAAATTCAGTCAAAAACTGTTGAAACCTGCATTTTCATCGTTTTTGACGAACTAACACTTAATCGGTCGATTTCCGTTCTCGTCGATGGTCCGATCGACTCGAACTTCGAAAGTGACTCGGAACATGAAAATTTCTCGATTTTCGTTGAAATTCAGTCAAAAACTATTGAAACCTGCATTTTCATCGTTTTAGACGAAATAACACCCAATCGATCGATTTGCGATTTCGTCGATGGTCCGATCGACTCGAACCTCGAATGTGACTCAGAACATGAAAATTTCTCGATTTTCGTTGAAATTCAGTCAGAACTGTTGATACCTGCATTTTCATCGATTTAGACGAACTAACACCCAATTGCTCGATTAGCGTTTTCGTGGATGGTCCATTCGACTCTAACCTCGAAAGTCACTCGAAGCATTAATATTTCTCGATGTTCGTTGAAATTCAGTCAAAAACTATTGAAACATGCATTTTCATCAATTTAGACGAACTAACACGCAATCTCTGGATTTGCGGTCTCGTCGATGGTCCGTTCAACTCGAACCTCGAAAGTGACTCGCGACATGAAAATTTCTCGATTTTCGTTGAAACTCAGTCAAAAACTGTTGAAACCTGCGTTTTCATCGTTTTAGTCGAAATAACACCAATCGATCGATTTGCGATTTCGTCGATGGTCCGATCGACTCGAACCTCGAAAGTGACTCGGAACATGAAAATTTCTCGGTTTTCGTTGAAATTCAGTCAGAACTGTTGATACCTGCATTTTCATCGATTTAGACGGACTAACACCCAATTGCTCGATTAGCGTTTTCGTGGATGGTCTATTCGACTCGAACCTCGAAAGTCAGTCGAAGCATTAATATTTCTCGATGTTCGTTGAAATTCAGTCAAAAACTGTTGAAACATGCATTTTCATCAATTTAGACGAACTAACACTCAATCTCTGGATTTGCGGTCTCGTCGATGGTCCGATCGACTCGAACCTCGAAAGTGACTCGGAACATTAAAATTTCTCGATTTTCGTTGAAATTCAGTCAAAAACTATTGAAACCTGCATTTTCATCGTTTTAGACGAAATAAAACCCAATCGATCGATTTGCGATTTCGTCGATGGTCCGAACGACTCGAACCTCGAATGTGACTCGGAACATGAAAATTTCTCGATTTTCGTTGAAATTCAATCGGAACTGTTGATACCTGCATTTTCATCGATTTAGACGAACTAACACCCAATTGCTCGATTAGCGTTTTCGTGGATGGTCCATTCGACTCGAACCTCGAAAGTCACTCGAAGCATTAATATTTCCCGATGTTCGTTGAAATTCAGTCAAAAACTGTTGAAACATGCATTTTCATCGTTTTAGACGAAATAAAACCCAATCGATCGATTTGCGATTTCGTCGATGGTCCGATCGACTCGCACCTCGAAAGTGACTCGCGACATGAAAATTTCTCGATTTTCGTTGAAACTCAGTCAAAAACTGTTGAAACCTGCGTTTTCATCGTTTTAGTCGAAATAACACCAATCGATCGATTTGCGATTTCGTCGATGGTCCGATCGACTCGAACCTCGAAAGTGACTCGGAACATGAAAATTTCTCGGTTTTCGTTGAAATTTAGTCAAAAAATATTGAAACCTGCATTTTCATCGTTTTAGACGAAATAACACTTAATCGATCGATTTGCGATTTCGTCGATGGTCCGATCGACTCGAACCTCGAAAGTGACTCCGAATATGAAAATTTCTCGATTTTCGTTGAAATTCAGTCAGAACTGTTGATACCTGCATTTTCATCGATTTAGACGAACTAACACCCAATTGCTCGATTAGCGTTTTCGTGGATGGTCTATTCGACTCGAACCTCGAAAGTCAGTCGAAGCATTAATATTTCTCGATGTTCGTTGAAATTCAGTCAAAAACTGTTGAAACATGCATTTTCATCGTTTTAGACGAAATAAAACCCAATCGATCGATTTGCGATTTCGTCGATGGTCCGATCGACTCGAACCTCGAAAGTGACTCGCGACATGAAAATTTCTCGATTTTCGTTGAAACTCAGTCAAAAACTGTTGAAACCTGCGTTTTCATCGTTTTAGTCGAAATAACACCAATCGATCGATTTGCGATTTCGTCGATGGTCCGATCGACTCGAACCTCGAAAGTGACTCGGAACATGAAAATTTCTCGGTTTTCGTTGAAATTCAGTCAAAAAATATTGAAACCTGCATTTTCATCGTTTTAGACGAAATAACACTTAATCGGTCGATTTCCATTCTCGTCGATGGTCCGATCGACTCGAACCTCGAAAGTGACTCCGAATATGAAAATTTCTCGATTTTCGTTGAAATTCAGTCAGAACTGTTGATACCTGCATTTTCATCGATTTAGACGAACTAACACTCAATCCCTGGATTTGCGGTCTCGTCGATGGTCCGTTCGACTCGAACCTCGAAAGTGACTCGCAACATGAAAATTTCTCGGTTTTCGTTGAAATTCAGTCAAAAACTGTTGAAACCTACGTTTTCATCGTTTTAGTCGAAATAACACTAATCGATCGATTTGCAATTTCGTCGATGGTCCGATCGTCTCGAACCTCGAAAGTGACTCGGAACATGAAAATTTCTCGATTTTCGTTGAAATTCAGTCAGAACTGTTGATACCTGCATTTTCATCGATTTAGACGAACTAACACCCAATTGCTCGATTAGCGTTTTCGTGGATGGTCCATTCGACTCGAACCTCGAAAGTCACTCGAAGCATTAAAATTTCTCGATGTGCGTTGAAATTCAGTCAAAAACTGTTGAAACATGCATTTTCATCGTTTTTGACAAACTAACACTCAATCTCTGGATTTCCGTTCTCGTCGATGGTCCGATCGACTCGAACTTCGAAAGTGACTCGGAACATGAAAATTTCTCGATTTTCGTTGAAATTCAGTCACAAACTATTGAAACTTGCATTTTCATCGTTTTAGACGAAATAACACCCAATCGATCGATTAGCGATTTCGTCGATGTTCCGATCGACTCGAACCTCGAATGTGACTCAGAACATGAAAATTTCTCGATTTTCGTTGAAATTCAGTTAGAACTATTGATACCTGCATTTTCATCGATTTAGACGAACTAACACCCAATTGCTCGATTAGCGTTTTCGTGGATGGTCCATTCGACTCGAACCTCGAAAGTCAGTCGAAGCATTAATATTTCTCGATGTTCGTTGAAATTCAGTCAAAAACTGTTGAAACCTGCATTTTCATCGTTTTTGACGAACTAACACTTAATCGGTCGATTTCCGTTCTCGTCGATGGTCCGATCGACTCGAACTTCGAAAGTGACTCGGAACATGAAAATTTCTCGATTTTCGTTGAAATTCAGTCAAAAACTATTGAAACCTGCATTTTCATCGTTTTAGACGAAATAACACCCAATCGATCGATTTGCGATTTCGTCGATGGTCCGATCGACTCGAACCTCGAATGTGACTCAGAACATGAAAATTTCTCGATTTTCGTTGAAATTCAGTCAGAACTGTTGATACCTGCATTTTCATCGATTTAGACGAACTAACACCCAATTGCTCGATTAGCGTTTTCGTGGATGGTCCATTCGACTCTAACCTCGAAAGTCACTCGAAGCATTAATATTTCTCGATGTTCGTTGAAATTCAGTCAAAAACTATTGAAACATGCATTTTCATCAATTTAGACGAACTAACACGCAATCTCTGGATTTGCGGTCTCGTCGATGGTCCGTTCGACTCGAACCTCGAAAGTGACTCGCGACATGAAAATTTCTCGATTTACGTTGAAACTCAGTCAAAAACTGTTGAAACCTGCGTTTTCATCGTTTTAGACGAACTCACACTCAATTTCTCCATTAGCGTTTTCGTGGATGGTCCATTCGACTCGAACCTCGAAAGTCACTCGAAGCATTAAAATTTCTCGATGTTCGTTGAATATCAGTCAAAAACTGTTGAAACCTGCATTTTCATCGTTTCAGACGAAATAACACCAATCGATCGATTTGCGATTTCGTCGATGGTCCGATCGACTCGAACCTCGAATGTGACTCGGAACATCAAAATTTCTCGGTTTTCGTTTAAATTCAGTCAAAAACTATTGAAACCTGTATTTTCATCGTTTTAGACGAAATAAAACCCAATCGATCGATTTCGATCTCGTCGATGGTCCTATCGACTCGAACCTCGAATGTGACTCGGAACATGAAAATTTCTCGATTTTCGTTGAAATTCAGTCAGAACTGTTGATACCTGCATTTTCATCGATTTAGACGAACTAACACCCAATTGCTCGATTAGCGTTTTCGTGGATGTTCCATTCGACTCGAACCTCGAAAGTCAGTCGAAGCATTAATATTTCTCGATGTTCGTTGAAATTCAGTCAAAAACTGTTGAAACCTGCATTTTCATCGTTTTTGACGAACTAACACTTAATCGGTCGATTTCCGTTCTCGTCGATGGTCCGATCGACTCGAACTTCGAAAGTGACTCGGAACATGAAAATTTCTCGATTTTCGTTGAAATTCAGTCAAAAACTATTGAAACCTGCATTTTCATCGTTTTAGACGAAATAACACCCAATCGATCGATTTGCGATTTCGTCGATGGTCCGATCGACTCGAACCTCGAATGTGACTCAGAACATGAAAATTTCTCGATTTTCGTTGAAATTCAGTCAGAACTGTTGATACCTGCATTTTCATCGATTTAGACGAACTAACACCCAATTGCTCGATTAGCGTTTTCGTGGATGGTCCATTCGACTCTAACCTCGAAAGTCACTCGAAGCATTAATATTTCTCGATGTTCGTTGAAATTCAGTCAAAAACTATTGAAACATGCATTTTCATCAATTTAGACGAACTAACACGCAATCTCTGGATTTGCGGTCTCGTCGATGGTCCGTTCGACTCGAACTTCGAAAGTGACTCGCGACATGAAAATTTCTCGATTTTCGTTGAAACTCAGTCAAAAACTGTTGAAACCTGCGTTTTCATCGTTTTAGTCGAAATAACACCAATCGATCGATTTGCGATTTCGTCGATGGTCCGATCGACTCGAACCTCGAAAGTGACTCGGAACATGAAAATTTCTCGGTTTTCGTTGAAATTCAGTCAAAAAATATTGAAACCTGCATTTTCATCGTTTTAGACGAAATAACACTTAATCGGTCGATTTCCATTCTCGTCGATGGTCCGATCGACTCGAACCTCGAAAGTGACACCGAATATGAAAATTTCTCGATTTTCGTTGAAATTCAGTCAGAACTGTTGATACCTGCATTTTCATCGATTTAGACGAACTAACACTCAATCCCTGGATTTGCGGTCTCGTCGATGGTCCGTTCGACTCGAACCTCGAAAGTGACTCGCAACATGAAAATTTCTCGGTTTTCGTTGAAATTCAGTCAAAAACTGTTGAAACCTACGTTTTCATCGTTTTAGTCGAAATAACACTAATCGATCGATTTGCAATTTCGTCGATGGTCCGATCGTCTCGAACCTCGAAAGTGACTCGGAACATGAAAATTTCTCGATTTTCGTTGAAATTCAGTCAGAACTGTTGATACCTGCATTTTCATCGATTTAGACGAACTAACACCCAATTGCTCGATTAGCGTTTTCGTGGATGGTCCATTCGACTCGAACCTCGAAAGTCACTCGAAGCATTAAAATTTCTCGATGTGCGTTGAAATTCAGTCAAAAACTGTTGAAACCTGCATTTTCATCGTTTTTGACGAACTAACACTTAATCGGTCGATTTCCGTTCTCGTCGATGGTCCGATCGACTCGAACTTCGAAAGTGACTCGGAACATGAAAATTTCTCGATTTTCGTTGAAATTCAGTCAAAAACTATTGAAACCTGCATTTTCATCGTTTTAGACGAAATAACACCCAATCGATCGATTTGCGATTTCGTCGATGGTCCGATCGACTCGAACCTCGAATGTGACTCAGAACATGAAAATTTCTCGATTTTCGTTGAAATTCAGTCAGAACTGTTGATACCTGCATTTTCATCGATTTAGACGAACTAACACCCAATTGCTCGATTAGCGTTTTCGTGGATGGTCCATTCGACTCTAACCTCGAAAGTCACTCGAAGCATTAATATTTCTCGATGTTCGTTGAAATTCAGTCAAAAACTATTGAAACATGCATTTTCATCAATTTAGACGAACTAACACGCAATCTCTGGATTTGCGGTCTCGTCGATGGTCCGTTCGACTCGAACCTCGAAAGTGACTCGCGACATGAAAATTTCTCGATTTACGTTGAAACTCAGTCAAAAACTGTTGAAACCTGCGTTTTCATCGTTTTAGACGAACTCACACTCAATTTCTCCATTAGCGTTTTCGTGGATGGTCCATTCGACTCGAACCTCGAAAGTCACTCGAAGCATTAATATTTCTCGATGTTCGTTGAAATTCAGTCAAAAACTATTGAAACATGCATTTTCATCAATTTAGACGAACTAACACGCAATCTCTGGATTTGCGGTCTCGTCGATGGTCCGTTCGACTCGAACTTCGAAAGTGACTCGCGACATGAAAATTTCTCGATTTTCGTTGAAACTCAGTCAAAAACTGTTGAAACCTGCGTTTTCATCGTTTTAGTCGAAATAACACCAATCGATCGATTTGCGATTTCGTCGATGGTCCGATCGACTCGAACCTCGAAAGTGACTCGGAACATGAAAATTTGTCGGTTTTCGTTGAAATTCAGTCAAAAAATATTGAAACCTGCATTTTCATCGTTTTAGACGAAATAACACTTAATCGGTCGATTTCCATTCTCGTCGATGGTCCGATCGACTCGAACCTCGAAAGTGACTCCGAATATGAAAATTTCTCGATTTTCGTTGAAATTCAGTCAGAACTGTTGATACCTGCATTTTCATCGATTTAGACGAACTAACACTCAATCCCTGGATTTGCGGTCTCGTCGATGGTCCGTTCGACTCGAACCTCGAAAGTGACTCGCAACATGAAAATTTCTCGGTTTTCGTTGAAATTCAGTCAAAAACTGTTGAAACCTACGTTTTCATCGTTTTAGTCGAAATAACACTAATCGATCGATTTGCAATTTCGTCGATGGTCCGATCGTCTCGAACCTCGAAAGTGACACGGAACATGAAAATTTCTCGATTTTCGTTGAAATTCAGTCAGAACTGTTGATACCTGCATTTTCATCGATTTAGACGAACTAACGCCCAATTGCTCGATTAGCGTTTTCGTGGATGGTCCATTCGACTCGAACCTCGAAAGTCACTCGAAGCATTAAAATTTCTCGATGTGCGTTGAAATTCAGTCAAAAACTGTTGAAACATGCATTTTCATCGTTTTTGACAAACTAACACTCAATCTCTGGATTTCCGTTCTCGTCGATGGTCCGATCGACTCGAACTTCGAAAGTGACTCGGAACATGAAAATTTCTCGATTTTCGTTGAAATTCAGTCACAAACTATTGAAACTTGCATTTTCATCGTTTTAGACGAAATAACACCCAATCGATCGATTAGCGATTTCGTCGATGGTCCGATCGACTCGAACCTCGAATGTGACTCAGAACATGAAAATTTCTCGATTTTCGTTGAAATTCAGTCAGAACTGTTGATACCTGCATTTTCATCGATTTAGACGAACTAACACCCAATTGCTCGATTAGCGTTTTCGTGGATGGTCCATTCGACTCTAACCTCGAAAGTCACTCGAAGCATTAATATTTCTCGATGTTCGTTGAAATTCAGTCAAAAACTATTGAAACATGCATTTTCATCAATTTAGACGAACTAACACGCAATCTCTGGATTTGCGGTCTCGTCGATGGTCCGTTCGACTCGAACTTCGAAAGTGACTCGCGACATGAAAATTTCTCGATTTTCGTTGAAACTCAGTCAAAAACTGTTGAAACCTGCGTTTTCATCGTTTTAGTCGAAATAACACCAATCGATCGATTTGCGATTTCGTCGATGGTCCGATCGACTCGAACCTCGAAAGTGACTCGGAACATGAAAATTTCTCGGTTTTCGTTGAAATTCAGTCAAAAAATATTGAAACCTGCATTTTCATCGTTTTAGACGAAATAACACTTAATCGGTCGATTTCCATTCTCGTCGATGGTCCGATCGACTCGAACCTCGAAAGTGACTCCGAATATGAAAATTTCTCGATTTTCGTTGAAATTCAGTCAGAACTGTTGATACCTGCATTTTCATCGATTTAGACGAACTAACACTCAATCCCTGGATTTGCGGTCTCGTCGATGGTCCGTTCGACTCGAACCTCGAAAGTGACTCGCAACATGAAAATTTCTCGGTTTTCGTTGAAATTCAGTCAAAAACTGTTGAAACCTACGTTTTCATCGTTTTAGTCGAAATAACACTAATCGATCGATTTGCAATTTCGTCGATGGTCCGATCGTCTCGAACCTCGAAAGTGACTCGGAACATGAAAATTTCTCGATTTTCGTTGAAATTCAGTCAGAACTGTTGATACCTGCATTTTCATCGATTTAGACGAACTAACACCCAATTGCTCGATTAGCGTTTTCGTGGATGGTCCATTCGACTCGAACCTCGAAAGTCACTCGAAGCATTAAAATTTCTCGATGTGCGTTGAAATTCAGTCAAAAACTGTTGAAACATGCATTTTCATCGTTTTTGACAAACTAACACTCAATCTCTGGATTTCCGTTCTCGTCGATGGTCCGATCGACTCGAACTTCGAAAGTGACTCGGAACATGAAAATTTCTCGATTTTCGTTGAAATTCAGTCACAAACTATTGAAACTTGCATTTTCATCGTTTTAGACGAAATAACACCCAATCGATCGATTAGCGATTTCGTCGATGTTCCGATCGACTCGAACCTCGAATGTGACTCAGAACATGAAAATTTCTCGATTTTCGTTGAAATTCAGTTAGAACTATTGATACCTGCATTTTCATCGATTTAGACGAACTAACACCCAATTGCTCGATTAGCGTTTTCGTGGATGGTCCATTCGACTCGAACCTCGAAAGTCAGTCGAAGCATTAATATTTCTCGATGTTCGTTGAAATTCAGTCAAAAACTGTTGAAACCTGCATTTTCATCGTTTTTGACGAACTAACACTTAATCGGTCGATTTCCGTTCTCGTCGATGGTCCGATCGACTCGAACTTCGAAAGTGACTCGGAACATGAAAATTTCTCGATTTTCGTTGAAATTCAGTCAAAAACTATTGAAACCTGCATTTTCATCGTTTTAGACGAAATAACACCCAATCGATCGATTTGCGATTTCGTCGATGGTCCGATCGACTCGAACCTCGAATGTGACTCAGAACATGAAAATTTCTCGATTTTCGTTGAAATTCAGTCAGAACTGTTGATACCTGCATTTTCATCGATTTAGACGAACTAACACCCAATTGCTCGATTAGCGTTTTCGTGGATGGTCTATTCGACTCGAACCTCGAAAGTCAGTCGAAGCATTAATATTTCTCGATGTTCGTTGAAATTCAGTCAAAAACTGTTGAAACATGCATTTTCATCGTTTTAGACGAAATAAAACCCAATCGATCGATTTGCGATTTCGTCGATGGTCCGATCGACTCGAACCTCGAAAGTGACTCGCGACATGAAAATTTCTCGATTTTCGTTGAAACTCAGTCAAAAACTGTTGAAACCTGCGTTTTCATCGTTTTAGTCGAAATAACACCAATCGATCGATTTGCGATTTCGTCGATGGTCCGATCGACTCGAACCTCGAAAGTGACTCGGAACATGAAAATTTCTCGGTTTTCGTTGAAATTCAGTCAAAAAATATTGAAACCTGCATTTTCATCGTTTTAGACGAAATAACACTTAATCGGTCGATTTCCATTCTCGTCGATGGTCCGATCGACTCGAACCTCGAAAGTGACTCCGAATATGAAAATTTCTCGATTTTCGTTGAAATTCAGTCAGAACTGTTGATACCTGCATTTTCATCGATTTAGACGAACTAACACTCAATCCCTGGATTTGCGGTCTCGTCGATGGTCCGTTCGACTCGAACCTCGAAAGTGACTCGCAACATGAAAATTTCTCGGTTTTCGTTGAAATTCAGTCAAAAACTGTTGAAACCTACGTTTTCATCGTTTTAGTCGAAATAACACTAATCGATCGATTTGCAATTTCGTCGATGGTCCGATCGTCTCGAACCTCGAAAGTGACTCGGAACATGAAAATTTCTCGATTTTCGTTGAAATTCAGTCAGAACTGTTGATACCTGCATTTTCATCGATTTAGACGAACTAACACCCAATTGCTCGATTAGCGTTTTCGTGGATGGTCCATTCGACTCGAACCTCGAAAGTCACTCGAAGCATTAAAATTTCTCGATGTGCGTTGAAATTCAGTCAAAAACTGTTGAAACATGCATTTTCATCGTTTTAGACGAAATAAAACCCAATCGATCGATTTGCGATTTCGTCGATGGTCCGATCGACTCGAACCTCGAAAGTGACTCGCGACATGAAAATTTCTCGATTTTCGTTGAAACTCAGTCAAAAACTGTTGAAACCTGCGTTTTCATCGTTTTAGTCGAAATAACACCAATCGATCGATTTGCGATTTCGTCGATGGTCCGATCGACTCGAACCTCGAAAGTGACTCGGAACATGAAAATTTCTCGGTTTTCGTTGATATTCAGTCAAAAAATATTGAAACCTGCATTTTCATCGTTTTAGACGAAATAACACTTAATCGGTCGATTTCCATTCTCGTCGATGGTCCGATCGACTCGAACCTCGAAAGTGACTCCGAATATGAAAATTTCTCGATTTTCGTTGAAATTCAGTCAGAACTGTTGATACCTGCATTTTCATCGATTTAGACGAACTAACACTCAATCCCTGGATTTGCGGTCTCGTCGATGGTCCGTTCGACTCGAACCTCGAAAGTGACTCGCAACATGAAAATTTCTCGGTTTTCGTTGAAATTCAGTCAAAAACTGTTGAAACCTACGTTTTCATCGTTTTAGTCGAAATAACACTAATCGATCGATTTGCAATTTCGGCGATGGTCCGATCGTCTCGAACCTCGAAAGTGACTCGGAACATGAAAATTTCTCGATTTTCGTTGAAATTCAGTCAGAACTGTTGATACCTGCATTTTCATCGATTTAGACGGACTAACACCCAATTGCTCGATTAGCGTTTTCGTGGATGGTCTATTCGACTCGAACCTCGAAAGTCAGTCGAAGCATTAATATTTCTCGATGTTCGTTGAAATTCAGTCAAAAACTGTTGAAACATGCATTTTCATCAATTTAGACGAACTAACACTCAATCTCTGGATTTGCGGTCTCGTCGATGGTCCGATCGACTCGAACCTCGAAAGTGACTCGGAACATTAAAATTTCTCGATTTTCGTTGAAATTCAGTCAAAAACTATTGAAACCTGCATTTTCATCGTTTTAGACGAAATAAAACCCAATCGATCGATTTGCGATTTCGTCGATGGTCCGATCGACTCGAACCTCGAATGTGACTCGGAACATGAAAATTTCTCGATTTTCGTTGAAATTCAATCGGCACTGTTGATACCTGCATTTTCATCGATTTAGACGAACTAACACCCAATTGCTCGATTAGCGTTTTCGTGGATGGTCCGATCGACTCGAACTTCGAAAGTGACTCGGAACATGAAAATTTCTCGATTTTCGTTGAAATTCAGTCAAAAACTATTGAAACCTGCATTTTCATCGTTTTAGACGAAATAACACCCAATCGATCGATTTGCGATTTCGTCGATGGTCCGATCGACTCGAACCTCGAATGTGACTCAGAACATGAAAATTTCTCGGTTTTCGTTGAAATTCAGTCAGAACTGTTGATACCTGCATTTTCATCGATTTAGACGAACTAACACCCAATTGCTCGATTAGCGTTTTCGTGGATGGTCCATTCGACTCTAACCTCGAAAGTCACTCGAAGCATTAATATTTCTCGATGTTCGTTGAAATTCAGTCAAAAACTATTGAAACATGCATTTTCATCAATTTAGACGAACTAACACGCAATCTCTGGATTTGCGGTCTCGTCGATGGTCCGTTCGACTCGAACCTCGAAAGTGACTCGCGACATGAAAATTTCTCGATTTTCGTTGAAACTCAGTCAAAAACTGTTGAAACCTGCGTTTTCATCGTTTTAGTCGAAATAACACCAATCGATCGATTTGCGATTTCGTCGATGGTCCGATCGACTCGAACCCGAATGTGACTCAGAACATGAAAATTTCTCGATTTTCGTTGAAATTCAGTCAGAACTGTTGATACATGCATTTTCATCGATTTAGACGAACTAACACCCAATTGCTCGATTAGCGTTTTCGTGGATGGTCAATTCGACTCGAACCTCGAAAGTCAGTCGAAGCATTAATATTTCTCGATGTTCGTTGAAATTCAGTCAAAAACTGTTGAAACATGCATTTTCATCAATTTAGACGAACTAACACTCAATCTCTGGATTTGCGGTCTCGTCGATGGTCCGATCGACTCGAACCTCGAATGTGACTCAGAACATGAAAATTTCTCGATTTTCGTTGAAATTCAGTCAGAACTATTGATACCTGCATTTTCATCGATTTAGACGAACTAACACCCAATTGCTCGATTAGCGTTTTCGTGGATGGTCCATTCGACTCGAACCTCGAAAGTCAGACGAAGCATTAATAATTCTCGATGTTCGTTGAAATTCAGTCAGAAACTGTTGAAACATGTATTTTCATCAATTTAGACGAACTAACACTCAACCTCTGGATTTGCGGTCCCGTCGATGGTCCGTTCGACGCGAACCTCGAGAATGACTCGCAACATGAAAATTTCTCGATTTACGTTGAAACTCAGTCAAAAACTGTTGAAACCTGCGTTTTCATCGTTTTAGACGAACTCACACTCAATTTCTCCATTAGCGTTTTCGTGGATGGTCCATTCGACTCGAACCTCGAAAGTCACTCGAAGCATTAAAATTTCTCGATGTTCGTTGAATATCAGTCAAAAACTGTTGAAACCTGCATTTTCATCGTTTCAGACGAAATAACACCAATCGATCGATTTGCGATTTCGTCGATGGTCCGATCGACTCGAACCTCGAATGTGACTCGGAACATCAAAATTTCTCGGTTTTCGTTTAAATTCAGTCAAAAACTATTGAAACCTGTATTTTCATCGTTTTAGACGAAATAAAACCCAATCGATCGATTTCGATCTCGTCGATGGTCCTATCGACTCGAACCTCGAATGTGACTCGGAACATGAAAATTTCTCGATTTTCGTTGAAATTCAGTCAGAACTGTTGATACCTGCATTTTCATCGATTTAGACGAACTAACACCCAATTGCTCGATTAGCGTTTTCGTGGATGGTCCATTCGACTCGAACCTCGAAAGTCAGTCGAAGCATTAATATTTCTCGATGTTCGTTGAAATTCAGTCAAAAACTGTTGAAACCTGCATTTTCATCGTTTTTGACGAACTAACACTTAATCGGTCGATTTCCGTTCTCGTCGATGGTCCGATCGACTCGAACTTCGAAAGTGACTCGGAACATGAAAATTTCTCGATTTTCGTTGAAATTCAGTAAAAAACTATTGAAACCTGCATTTTCATCGTTTTAGACGAAATAACACCCAATCGATCGATTTGCGATTTCGTCGATGGTCCGATCGACTCGAACCTCGAATGTGACTCAGAACATGAAAATTTCTCGATTTTCGTTGAAATTCAGTCAGAACTGTTGATACCTGCATTTTCATCGATTTAGACGAACTAACACCCAATTGCTCGATTAGCGTTTTCGTGGATGGTCCATTCGACTCTAACCTCGAAAGTCACTCGAAGCATTAATATTTCTCGATGTTCGTTGAAATTCAGTCAAAAACTATTGAAACATGCATTTTCATCAATTTAGACGAACTAACACGCAATCTCTGGATTTGCGGTCTCGTCGATGGTCCGTTCGACTCGAACCTCGAAAGTGACTCGCGACATGAAAATTTCTCGATTTTCGTTGAAACTCAGTCAAAAACTGTTGAAACCTGCGTTTTCATCGTTTTAGTCGAAATAACACCAATCGATCGATTTGCGATTTCGTCGATGGTCCGATCGACTCGAACCCGAATGTGACTCAGAACATGAAAATTTCTCGATTTTCGTTGAAATTCAGTCAGAACTGTTGATACATGCATTTTCATCGATTTAGACGAACTAACACCCAATTGCTCGATTAGCGTTTTCGTGGATGGTCAATTCGACTCGAACCTCGAAAGTCAGTCGAAGCATTAATATTTCTCGATGTTCGTTGAAATTCAGTCAAAAACTGTTGAAACATGCATTTTCATCAATTTAGACGAACTAACACTCAATCTCTGGATTTGCGGTCTCGTCGATGGTCCGATCGACTCGAACCTCGAATGTGACTCAGAACATGAAAATTTCTCGATTTTCGTTGAAATTCAGTCAGAACTATTGATACCTGCATTTTCATCGATTTAGACGAACTAACACCCAATTGCTCGATTAGCGTTTTCGTGGATGGTCCATTCGACTCGAACCTCGAAAGTCAGTCGAAGCATTAATAATTCTCGATGTTCGTTGAAATTCAGTCAGAAACTGTTGAAACATGTATTTTCATCAATTTAGACGAACTAACACTCAACCTCTGGATTTGCGGTCCCGTCGATGGTCCGTTCGACGCGAACCTCGAGAATGACTCGCAACATGAAAATTTCTCGATTTACGTTGAAACTCAGTCAAAAACTGTTGAAACCTGCGTTTTCATCGTTTTAGACGAACTCACACTCAATTTCTCCATTAGCGTTTTCGTGGATGGTCCATTCGACTCGAACCTCGAAAGTCACTCGAAGCATTAAAATTTCTCGATGTTCGTTGAATATCAGTCAAAAACTGTTGAAACCTGCATTTTCATCGTTTCAGACGAAATAACACCAATCGATCGATTTGCGATTTCGTCGATGGTCCGATCGACTCGAACCTCGAATGTGACTCGGAACATCAAAATTTCTCGGTTTTCGTTTAAATTCAGTCAAAAACTATTGAAACCTGTATTTTCATCGTTTTAGACGAAATAAAACCCAATCGATCGATTTCGATCTCGTCGATGGTCCTATCAACTCGAACCTCGAATGTGACTCGGAACATGAAAATTTCTCGATTTTCGTTGAAATTCAGTCAGAACTGTTGATACCTGCATTTTCATCGATTTAGACGAACTAACACCCAATTGCTCGATTAGCGTTTTCGTGGATGTTCCATTCGACTCGAACCTCGAAAGTCAGTCGAAGCATTAATATTTCTCGATGTTCGTTGAAATTCAGTCAAAAACTGTTGAAACCTGCATTTTCATCGTTTTTGACGAACTAACACTTAATCGGTCGATTTCCGTTCTCGTCGATGGTCCGATCGACTCGAACTTCGAAAGTGACTCGGAACATGAAAATTTCTCGATTTTCGTTGAAATTCAGTCAAAAACTATTGAAACCTGCATTTTCATCGTTTTAGACGAAATAACACCCAATCGATCGATTTGCGATTTCGTCGATGGTCCGATCGACTCGAACCTCGAATGTGACTCAGAACATGAAAATTTCTCGATTTTCGTTGAAATTCAGTCAGAACTGTTGATACCTGCATTTTCATCGATTTAGACGAACTAACACCCAATTGCTCGATTAGCGTTTTCGTGGATGGTCCATTCGACTCTAACCTCGAAAGTCACTCGAAGCATTAATATTTCTCGATGTTCGTTGAAATTCAGTCAAAAACTATTGAAACATGCATTTTCATCAATTTAGACGAACTAACACGCAATCTCTGGATTTGCGGTCTCGTCGATGGTCCGTTCGAATCGAATTTCGAAAGTGACTCGCGACATGAAAATTTCTCGATTTTCGTTGAAACTCAGTCAGAAACTGTTGAAACCTGCGTTTTCATCGTTTTAGTCGAAATAACACCAATCGATCGATTTGCGATTTCGTCGATGGTCCGATCGACTCGAACCTCGAAAGTGACTCGGAACATGAAAATTTCTCGGTTTTCGTTGAAATTCAGTCAGAACTGTTGATACCTGCATTTTCATCGATTTAGACGAACTAACACCCAATTGCTCGATTAGCGTTTTCGTGGATGGTCTATTCGACTCGAACCTCGAAAGTCAGTCGAAGCATTAATATTTCTCGATGTTCGTTGAAATTCAGTCAAAAACTGTTGAAACATGCATTTTCATCGTTTTAGACGAAATAAAACCCAATCGATCGATTTGCGATTTCGTCGATGGTCCGATCGACTCGAACCTCGAAAGTGACTCGCGACATGAAAATTTCTCGATTTTCGTTGAAACTCAGTCAAAAACTGTTGAAACCTGCGTTTTCATCGTTTTAGTCGAAATAACACCAATCGATCGATTTGCGATTTCGTCGATGGTCCGATCGACTCGAACCTCGAAAGTGACTCGGAACATGAAAATTTCTCGGTTTTCGTTGAAATTCAGTCAAAAAATATTGAAACCTGCATTTTCATCGTTTTAGACGAAATAACACTTAATCGGTCGATTTCCATTCTCGTCGATGGTCCGATCGACTCGAACCTCGAAAGTGACTCCGAATATGAAAATTTCTCGATTTTCGTTGAAATTCAGTCAGAACTGTTGATACCTGCATTTTCATCGATTTAGACGAACTAACACTCAATCCCTGGATTTGCGGTCTCGTCGATGGTCCGTTCGACTCGAACCTCGAAAGTGACTCGCAACATGAAAATTTCTCGATTTTCGTTGAAACTCAGTCAAAAACTGTTGAAACCTGCGTTTTCATCGTTTTAGTCGAAATAACACCAATCGATCGATTTGCGATTTCGTCGATGGTCCGATCGACTCGAACCTCGAAAGTGACTCGGAACATGAAAATTTCTCGGTTTTCGTTGAAATTCAGTCAAAAAATATTGAAACCTGCATTTTCATCGTTTTAGACGAAATAACACTTAATCGGTCGATTTCCATTCTCGTCGATGGTCCGATCGACTCGAACCTCGAAAGTGACTCCGAATATGAAAATTTCTCGATTTTCGTTGAAATTCAGTCAGAACTGTTGATACCTGCATTTTCATCGATTTAGACGAACTAACACTCAATCCCTGGATTTGCGGTCTCGTCGATGGTCCGTTCGACTCGAACCTCGAAAGTGACTCGCAACATGAAAATTTCTCGGTTTTCGTTGAAATTCAGTCAAAAACTGTTGAAACCTACGTTTTCATCGTTTTAGTCGAAATAACACTAATCGATCGATTTGCAATTTCGTCGATGGTCCGATCGTCTCGAACCTCGAAAGTGACTCGGAACATGAAAATTTCTCGATTTTCGTTGAAATTCAGTCAGAACTGTTGATACCTGCATTTTCATCGATTTAGACGAACTAACACCCAATTGCTCGATTAGCGTTTTCGTGGATGGTCCATTCGACTCGAACCTCGAAAGTCACTCGAAGCATTAAAATTTCTCGATGTGCGTTGAAATTCAGTCAAAAACTGTTGAAACATGCATTTTCATCGTTTTTGACAAACTAACACTCAATCTCTGGATTTCCGTTCTCGTCGATGGTCCGATCGACTCGAACTTCGAAAGTGACTCGGAACATGAAAATTTCTCGATTTTCGTTGAAATTCAGTCACAAACTATTGAAACTTGCATTTTCATCGTTTTAGACGAAATAACACCCAATCGATCGATTAGCGATTTCGTCGATGTTCCGATCGACTCGAACCTCGAATGTGACTCAGAACATGAAAATTTCTCGATTTTCGTTGAAATTCAGTTAGAACTATTGATACCTGCATTTTCATCGATTTAGACGAACTAACACCCAATTGCTCGATTAGCGTTTTCGTGGATGGTCCATTCGACTCGAACCTCGAAAGTCAGTCGAAGCATTAATATTTCTCGATGTTCGTTGAAATTCAGTCAAAAACTGTTGAAACCTGCATTTTCATCGTTTTTGACGAACTAACACTTAATCGGTCGATTTCCGTTCTCGTCGATGGTCCGATCGACTCGAACTTCGAAAGTGACTCGGAACATGAAAATTTCTCGATTTTCGTTGAAATTCAGTCAAAAACTATTGAAACCTGCATTTTCATCGTTTTAGACGAAATAACACCCAATCGATCGATTTGCGATTTCGTCGATGGTCCGATCGACTCGAACCTCGAATGTGACTCAGAACATGAAAATTTCTCGATTTTCGTTGAAATTCAGTCAGAACTGTTGATACCTGCATTTTCATCGATTTAGACGAACTAACACCCAATTGCTCGATTAGCGTTTTCGTGGATGGTCTATTCGACTCGAACCTCGAAAGTCAGTCGAAGCATTAATATTTCTCGATGTTCGTTGAAATTCAGTCAAAAACTGTTGAAACATGCATTTTCATCGTTTTAGACGAAATAAAACCCAATCGATCGATTTGCGATTTCGTCGATGGTCCGATCGACTCGAACCTCGAAAGTGACTCGCGACATGAAAATTTCTCGATTTTCGTTGAAACTCAGTCAAAAACTGTTGAAACCTGCGTTTTCATCGTTTTAGTCGAAATAACACCAATCGATCGATTTGCGATTTCGTCGATGGTCCGATCGACTCGAACCTCGAAAGTGACTCGGAACATGAAAATTTCTCGGTTTTCGTTGAAATTCAGTCAAAAAATATTGAAACCTGCATTTTCATCGTTTTAGACGAAATAACACTTAATCGGTCGATTTCCATTCTCGTCGATGGTCCGATCGACTCGAACCTCGAAAGTGACTCCGAATATGAAAATTTCTCGATTTTCGTTGAAATTCAGTCAGAACTGTTGATACCTGCATTTTCATCGATTTAGACGAACTAACACTCAATCCCTGGATTTGCGGTCTCGTCGATGGTCCGTTCGACTCGAACCTCGAAAGTGACTCGCAACATGAAAATTTCTCGGTTTTCGTTGAAATTCAGTCAAAAACTGTTGAAACCTACGTTTTCATCGTTTTAGTCGAAATAACACTAATCGATCGATTTGCAATTTCGTCGATGGTCCGATCGTCTCGAACCTCGAAAGTGACTCGGAACATGAAAATTTCTCGATTTTCGTTGAAATTCAGTCAGAACTGTTGATACCTGCATTTTCATCGATTTAGACGAACTAACACCCAATTGCTCGATTAGCGTTTTCGTGGATGGTCCATTCGACTCGAACCTCGAAAGTCACTCGAAGCATTAAAATTTCTCGATGTGCGTTGAAATTCAGTCAAAAACTGTTGAAACATGCATTTTCATCGTTTTAGACGAAATAAAACCCAATCGATCGATTTGCGATTTCGTCGATGGTCCGATCGACTCGAACCTCGAAAGTGACTCGCGACATGAAAATTTCTCGATTTACGTTGAAACTCAGTCAAAAACTGTTGAAACCTGCGTTTTCATCGTTTTAGACGAACTCACACTCAATTTCTCCATTAGCGTTTTCGTGGATGGTCCATTCGACTCGAACCTCGAAAGTCACTCGAAGCATTAAAATTTCTCGATGTTCGTTGAATATCAGTCAAAAACTGTTGAAACCTGCATTTTCATCGTTTCAGACGAAATAACACCAATCGATCGATTTGCGATTTCGTCGATGGTCCGATCGACTCGAACCTCGAATGTGACTCGGAACATCAAAATTTCTCGGTTTTCGTTTAAATTCAGTCAAAAACTATTGAAACCTGTATTTTCATCGTTTTAGACGAAATAAAACCCAATCGATCGATTTCGATCTCGTCGATGGTCCTATCGACTCGAACCTCGAATGTGACTCGGAACATGAAAATTTCTCGATTTTCGTTGAAATTCAGTCAGAACTGTTGATACCTGCATTTTCATCGATTTAGACGAACTAACACCCAATTGCTCGATTAGCGTTTTCGTGGATGTTCCATTCGACTCGAACCTCGAAAGTCAGTCGAAGCATTAATATTTCTCGATGTTCGTTGAAATTCAGTCAAAAACTGTTGAAACCTGCATTTTCATCGTTTTTGACGAACTAACACTTAATCGGTCGATTTCCGTTCTCGTCGATGGTCCGATCGACTCGAACTTCGAAAGTGACTCGGAACATGAAAATTTCTCGATTTTCGTTGAAATTCAGTCAAAAACTATTGAAACCTGCATTTTCATCGTTTTAGACGAAATAACACCCAATCGATCGATTTGCGATTTCGTCGATGGTCCGATCGACTCGAACCTCGAATGTGACTCAGAACATGAAAATTTCTCGATTTTCGTTGAAATTCAGTCAGAACTGTTGATACCTGCATTTTCATCGATTTAGACGAACTAACACCCAATTGCTCGATTAGCGTTTTCGTGGATGGTCCATTCGACTCTAACCTCGAAAGTCACTCGAAGCATTAATATTTCTCGATGTTCGTTGAAATTCAGTCAAAAACTATTGAAACATGCATTTTCATCAATTTAGACGAACTAACACGCAATCTCTGGATTTGCGGTCTCGTCGATGGTCCGTTCGACTCGAACTTCGAAAGTGACTCGCGACATGAAAATTTCTCGATTTTCGTTGAAACTCAATCAAAAACTGTTGAAACCTGCGTTTTCATCGTTTTAGTCGAAATAACACCAATCGATCGATTTGCGATTTCGTCGATGGTCCGATCGACTCGAACCTCGAAAGTGACTCGGAACATGAAAATTTCTCGGTTTTCGTTGAAATTCAGTCAAAAAATATTGAAACCTGCATTTTCATCGTTTTAGACGAAATAACACTTAATCGGTCGATTTCCATTCTCGTCGATGGTCCGATCGACTCGAACCTCGAAAGTGACACCGAATATGAAAATTTCTCGATTTTCGTTGAAATTCAGTCAGAACTGTTGATACCTGCATTTTCATCGATTTAGACGAACTAACACTCAATCCCTGGATTTGCGGTCTCGTCGATGGTCCGTTCGACTCGAACCTCGAAAGTGACTCGCAACATGAAAATTTCTCGGTTTTCGTTGAAATTCAGTCAAAAACTGTTGAAACCTACGTTTTCATCGTTTTAGTCGAAATAACACTAATCGATCGATTTGCAATTTCGTCGATGGTCCGATCGTCTCGAACCTCGAAAGTGACTCGGAACATGAAAATTTCTCGATTTTCGTTGAAATTCAGTCAGAACTGTTGATACCTGCATTTTCATCGATTTAGACGAACTAACACCCAATTGCTCGATTAGCGTTTTCGTGGATGGTCCATTCGACTCGAACCTCGAAAGTCACTCGAAGCATTAAAATTTCTCGATGTGCGTTGAAATTCAGTCAAAAACTGTTGAAACATGCATTTTCATCGTTTTTGACAAACTAACACTCAATCTCTGGATTTCCGTTCTCGTCGATGGTCCGATCGACTCGAACTTCGAAAGTGACTCGGAACATGAAAATTTCTCGATTTTCGTTGAAATTCAGTCACAAACTATTGAAACTTGCATTTTCATCGTTTTAGACGAAATAACACCCAATCGATCGATTAGCGATTTCGTCGATGTTCCGATCGACTCGAACCTCGAATGTGACTCAGAACATGAAAATTTCTCGATTTTCGTTGAAATTCATTTAGAACTATTGATACCTGCATTTTCATCGATTTAGACGAACTAACACCCAATTGCTCGATTAGCGTTTTCGTGGATGGTCCATTCGACTCGAACCTCGAAAGTCAGTCGAAGCATTAATATTTCTCGATGTTCGTTGAAATTCAGTCAAAAACTGTTGAAACCTGCATTTTCATCGTTTTTGACGAACTAACACTTAATCGGTCGATTTCCGTTCTCGTCGATGGTCCGATCGACTCGAACTTCGAAAGTGACTCGGAACATGAAAATTTCTCGATTTTCGTTGAAATTCAGTCAAAAACTATTGAAACCTGCATTTTCATCGTTTTAGACGAAATAACACCCAATCGATCGATTTGCGATTTCGTCGATGGTCCGATCGACTCGAACCTCGAATGTGACTCAGAACATGAAAATTTCTCGATTTTCGTTGAAATTCAGTCAGAACTGTTGATACCTGCATTTTCATCGATTTAGACGAACTAACACCCAATTGCTCGATTAGCGTTTTCGTGGATGGTCCATTCGACTCTAACCTCGAAAGTCACTCGAAGCATTAATATTTCTCGATGTTCGTTGAAATTCAGTCAAAAACTATTGAAACATGCATTTTCATCAATTTAGACGAACTAACACGCAATCTCTGGATTTGCGGTCTCGTCGATGGTCCGTTCGACTCGAACCTCGAAAGTGACTCGCGACATGAAAATTTCTCGATTTACGTTGAAACTCAGTCAAAAACTGTTGAAACCTGCGTTTTCATCGTTTTAGACGAACTCACACTCAATTTCTCCATTAGCGTTTTCGTGGATGGTCCATTCGACTCGAACCTCGAAAGTCACTCGAAGCATTAAAATTTCTCGATGTTCGTTGAATATCAGTCAAAAACTGTTGAAACCTGCATTTTCATCGTTTCAGACGAAATAACACCAATCGATCGATTTGCGATTTCGTCGATGGTCCGATCGACTCGAACCTCGAATGTGACTCGGAACATCAAAATTTCTCGGTTTTCGTTTAAATTCAGTCAAAAACTATTGAAACCTGTATTTTCATCGTTTTAGACGAAATAAAACCCAATCGATCGATTTCGATCTCGTCGATGGTCCTATCGACTCGAACCTCGAATGTGACTCGGAACATGAAAATTTCTCGATTTTCGTTGAAATTCAGTCAGAACTGTTGATACCTGCATTTTCATCGATTTAGACGAACTAACACCCAATTGCTCGATTAGCGTTTTCGTGGATGTTCCATTCGACTCGAACCTCGAAAGTCAGTCGAAGCATTAATATTTCTCGATGTTCGTTGAAATTCAGTCAAAAACTGTTGAAACCTGCATTTTCATCGTTTTTGACGAACTAACACTTAATCGGTCGATTTCCGTTCTCGTCGATGGTCCGATCGACTCGAACTTCGAAAGTGACTCGGAACATGAAAATTTCTCGATTTTCGTTGAAATTCAGTCAAAAACTATTGAAACCTGCATTTTCATCGTTTTAGACGAAATAACACCCAATCGAACGATTTGCGATTTCGTCGATGGTCCGATCGACTCGAACCTCGAATGTGGCCTCAGAACATGAAAATTTCTCGATTTTCGTTGAAATTCAGTCAGAACTGTTGATACCTGCATTTTCATCGATTTAGACGAACTAACACCCAATTGCTCGATTAGCGTTTTCGTGGATGGTCCATTCGACTCTAACCTCGAAAGTCACTCGAAGCATTAATATTTCTCGATGTTCGTTGAAATTCAGTCAAAAACTATTGAAACATGCATTTTCATCAATTTAGACGAACTAACACGCAATCTCTGGATTTGCGGTCTCGTCGATGGTCCGTTCGACTCGAACTTCGAAAGTGACTCGCGACATGAAAATTTCTCGATTTTCGTTGAAACTCAGTCAAAAACTGTTGAAACCTGCGTTTTCATCGTTTTAGTCGAAATAACACCAATCGATCGATTTGCGATTTCGTCGATGGTCCGATCGACTCGAACCTCGAAAGTGACTCGGAACATGAAAATTTCTCGGTTTTCGTTGAAATTCAGTCAAAAAATATTGAAACCTGCATTTTCATCGTTTTAGACGAAATAACACTTAATCGGTCGATTTCCATTCTCGTCGATGGTCCGATCGACTCGAACCTCGAAAGTGACTCCGAATATGAAAATTTCTCGATTTTCGTTGAAATTCAGTCAGAAATGTTGATACCTGCATTTTCATCGATTTAGACGAACTAACACTCAATCCCTGGATTTGCGGTCTCGTCGATGGTCCGTTCGACTCGAACCTCGAAAGTGACTCGCAACATGAAAATTTCTCGGTTTTCGTTGAAATTCAGTCAAAAACTGTTGAAACCTACGTTTTCATCGTTTTAGTCGAAATAACACTAATCGATCGATTTGCAATTTCGTCGATGGTCCGATCGTCTCGAACCTCGAAAGTGACACGGAACATGAAAATTTCTCGATTTTCGTTGAAATTCAGTCAGAACTGTTGATACCTGCATTTTCATCGATTTAGACGAACTAACGCCCAATTGCTCGATTAGCGTTTTCGTGGATGGTCCATTCGACTCGAACCTCGAAAGTCACTCGAAGCATTAAAATTTCTCGATGTGCGTTGAAATTCAGTCAAAAACTGTTGAAACATGCATTTTCATCGTTTTTGACAAACTAACACTCAATCTCTGGATTTCCGTTCTCGTCGATGGTCCGATCGACTCGAACTTCGAAAGTGACTCGGAACATGAAAATTTCTCGATTTTCGTTGAAATTCAGTCACAAACTATTGAAACTTGCATTTTCATCGTTTTAGACGAAATAACACCCAATCGATCGATTAGCGATTTCGTCGATGGTCCGATCGACTCGAACCTCGAATGTGACTCAGAACATGAAAATTTCTCGATTTTCGTTGAAATTCAGTCAGAACTGTTGATACCTGCATTTTCATCGATTTAGACGAACTAACACCCAATTGCTCGATTTGCGTTTTCGTGGATGGTCCATTCGACTCTAACCTCGAAAGTCACTCGAAGCATTAATATTTCTCGATGTTCGTTGAAATTCAGTCAAAAACTATTGAAACATGCATTTTCATCAATTTAGACGAACTAACACGCAATCTCTGGATTTGCGGTCTCGTCGATGGTCCGTTCGACTCGAACTTCGAAAGTGACTCGCGACATGAAAATTTCTCGATTTTCGTTGAAACTCAGTCAAAAACTGTTGAAACCTGCGTTTTCATCGTTTTAGTCGAAATAACACCAATCGATCGATTTGCGATTTCGTCGATGGTCCGATCGACTCGAACCTCGAAAGTGACTCGGAACATGAAAATTTCTCGGTTTTCGTTGAAATTCAGTCAAAAAATATTGAAACCTGCATTTTCATCGTTTTAGACGAAATAACACTTAATCGGTCGATTTCCATTCTCGTCGATGGTCCGATCGACTCGAACCTCGAAAGTGACTCCGAATATGAAAATTTCTCGATTTTCGTTGAAATTCAGTCAGAACTGTTGATACCTGCATTTTCATCGATTTAGACGAACTAACACTCAATCCCTGGATTTGCGGTCTCGTCGATGGTCCGTTCGACTCGAACCTCGAAAGTGACTCGCAACATGAAAATTTCTCGGTTTTCGTTGAAATTCAGTCAAAAACTGTTGAAACCTACGTTTTCATCGTTTTAGTCGAAATAACACTAATCGATCGATTTGCAATTTCGTCGATGGTCCGATCGTCTCGAACCTCGAAAGTGACTCGGAACATGAAAATTTCTCGATTTTCGTTGAAATTCAGTCAGAACTGTTGATACCTGCATTTTCATCGATTTAGACGAACTAACACCCAATTGCTCGATTAGCGTTTTCGTGGATGGTCCATTCGACTCGAACCTCGAAAGTCACTCGAAGCATTAAAATTTCTCGATGTGCGTTGAAATTCAGTCAAAAACTGTTGAAACATGCATTTTCATCGTTTTTGACAAACTAACACTCAATCTCTGGATTTCCGTTCTCGTCGATGGTCCGATCGACTCGAACTTCGAAAGTGACTCGGAACATGAAAATTTCTCGATTTTCGTTGAAATTCAGTCACAAACTATTGAAACTTGCATTTTCATCGTTTTAGACGAAATAACACCCAATCGATCGATTAGCGATTTCGTCGATGTTCCGATCGACTCGAACCTCGAATGTGACTCAGAACATGAAAATTTCTCGATTTTCGTTGAAATTCAGTTAGAACTATTGATACCTGCATTTTCATCGATTTAGACGAACTAACACCCAATTGCTCGATTAGCGTTTTCGTGGATGGTCCATTCGACTCGAACCTCGAAAGTCAGTCGAAGCATTAATATTTCTCGATGTTCGTTGAAATTCAGTCAAAAACTGTTGAAACCTGCATTTTCATCGTTTTTGACGAACTAACACTTAATCGGTCGATTTCCGTTCTCGTCGATGGTCCGATCGACTCGAACTTCGAAAGTGACTCGGAACATGAAAATTTCTCGATTTTCGTTGAAATTCAGTCAAAAACTATTGAAACCTGCATTTTCATCGTTTTAGACGAAATAACACCCAATCGATCGATTTGCGATTTCGTCGATGGTCCGATCGACTCGAACCTCGAATGTGACTCAGAACATGAAAATTTCTCGATTTTCGTTGAAATTCAGTCAGAACTGTTGATACCTGCATTTTCATCGATTTAGACGAACTAACACCCAATTGCTCGATTAGCGTTTTCGTGGATGGTCTATTCGACTCGAACCTCGAAAGTCAGTCGAAGCATTAATATTTCTCGATGTTCGTTGAAATTCAGTCAAAAACTGTTGAAACATGCATTTTCATCGTTTTAGACGAAATAAAACCCAATCGATCGATTTGCGATTTCGTCGATGGTCCGATCGACTCGAACCTCGAAAGTGACTCGCGACATGAAAATTTCTCGATTTTCGTTGAAACTCAGTCAAAAACTGTTGAAACCTGCGTTTTCATCGTTTTAGTCGAAATAACACCAATCGATCGATTTGCGATTTCGTCGATGGTCCGATCGACTCGAACCTCGAAAGTGACTCGGAACATGAAAATTTCTCGGTTTTCGTTGAAATTCAGTCAAAAAATATTGAAACCTGCATTTTCATCGTTTTAGACGAAATAACACTTAATCGGTCGATTTCCATTCTCGTCGATGGTCCGATCGACTCGAACCTCGAAAGTGACTCCGAATATGAAAATTTCTCGATTTTCGTTGAAATTCAGTCAGAACTGTTGATACCTGCATTTTCATCGATTTAGACGAACTAACACTCAATCCCTGGATTTGCGGTCTCGTCGATGGTCCGTTCGACTCGAACCTCGAAAGTGACTCGCAACATGAAAATTTCTCGGTTTTCGTTGAAATTCAGTCAAAAACTGTTGAAACCTACGTTTTCATCGTTTTAGTCGAAATGACACTAATCGATCGATTTGCAATTTCGTCGATGGTCCGATCGTCTCGAACCTCGAAAGTGACTCGGAACATGAAAATTTCTCGATTTTCGTTGAAATTCAGTCAGAACTGTTGATACCTGCATTTTCATCGATTTAGACGAACTAACACCCAATTGCTCGATTAGCGTTTTCGTGGATGGTCCATTCGACTCGAACCTCGAAAGTCACTCGAAGCATTAAAATTTCTCGATGTGCGTTGAAATTCAGTCAAAAACTGTTGAAACATGCATTTTCATCGTTTTAGACGAAATAAAACCCAATCGATCGATTTGCGATTTCGTCGATGGTCCGATCGACTCGAACCTCGAAAGTGACTCGCGACATGAAAATTTCTCGATTTTCGTTGAAACTCAGTCAAAAACTGTTGAAACCTGCGTTTTCATCGTTTTAGTCGAAATAACACCAATCGATCGATTTGCGATTTCGTCGATGGTCCGATCGACTCGAACCTCGAAAGTGACTCGGAACATGAAAATTTCTCGGTTTTCGTTGAAATTCAGTCAAAAAATATTGAAACCTGCATTTTCATCGTTTTAGACGAAATAACACTTAATCGGTCGATTTCCATTCTCGTCGATGGTCCGATCGACTCGAACCTCGAAAGTGACTCCGAATATGAAAATTTCTCGATTTTCGTTGAAATTCAGTCAGAACTGTTGATACCTGCATTTTCATCGATTTAGACGAACTAACACTCAATCCCTGGATTTGCGGTCTCGTCGATGGTCCGTTCGACTCGAACCTCGAAAGTGACTCGCAACATGAAAATTTCTCGGTTTTCGTTGAAATTCAGTCAAAAACTGTTGAAACCTACGTTTTCATCGTTTTAGTCGAAATAACACTAATCGATCGATTTGCAATTTCGTCGATGGTCCGATCGTCTCGAACCTCGAAAGTGACACGGAACATGAAAATTTCTCGATTTTCGTTGAAATTCAGTCAGAACTGTTGATACCTGCATTTTCATCGATTTAGACGAACTAACGCCCAATTGCTCGATTAGCGTTTTCGTGGATGGTCCATTCGACTCGAACCTCGAAAGTCACTCGAAGCATTAAAATTTCTCGATGTGCGTTGAAATTCAGTCAAAAACTGTTGAAACATGCATTTTCATCGTTTTTGACAAACTAACACTCAATCTCTGGATTTCCGTTCTCGTCGATGGTCCGATCGACTCGAACTTCGAAAGTGACTCGGAACATGAAAATTTCTCGATTTTCGTTGAAATTCAGTCACAAACTATTGAAACTTGCATTTTCATCGTTTTAGACGAAATAACACCCAATCGATCGATTAGCGATTTCGTCGATGGTCCGATCGACTCGAACCTCGAATGTGACTCAGAACATGAAAATTTCTCGATTTTCGTTGAAATTCAGTCAGAACTGTTGATACCTGCATTTTCATCGATTTAGACGAACTAACACCCAATTGCTCGATTAGCGTTTTCGTGGATGGTCCATTCGACTCTAACCTCGAAAGTCACTCGAAGCATTAATATTTCTCGATGTTCGTTGAAATTCAGTCAAAAACTATTGAAACATGCATTTTCATCAATTTAGACGAACTAACACGCAATCTCTGGATTTGCGGTCTCGTCGATGGTCCGTTCGACTCGAACTTCGAAAGTGACTCGCGACATGAAAATTTCTCGATTTTCGTTGAAACTCAGTCAAAAACTGTTGAAACCTGCGTTTTCATCGTTTTAGTCGAAATAACACCAATCGATCGATTTGCGATTTCGTCGATGGTCCGATCGACTCGAACCTCGAAAGTGACTCGGAACATGAAAATTTCTCGGTTTTCGTTGAAATTCAGTCAAAAAATATTGAAACCTGCATTTTCATCGTTTTAGACGAAATAACACTTAATCGGTCGATTTCCATTCTCGTCGATGGTCCGATCGACTCGAACCTCGAAAGTGACTCCGAATATGAAAATTTCTCGATTTTCGTTGAAATTCAGTCAGAACTGTTGATACCTGCATTTTCATCGATTTAGACGAACTAACACTCAATCCCTGGATTTGCGGTCTCGTCGATGGTCCGTTCGACTCGAACCTCGAAAGTGACTCGCAACATGAAAATTTCTCGGTTTTCGTTGAAATTCAGTCAAAAACTGTTGAAACCTACGTTTTCATCGTTTTAGTCGAAATAACACTAATCGATCGATTTGCAATTTCGTCGATGGTCCGATCGTCTCGAACCTCGAAAGTGACTCGGAACATGAAAATTTCTCGATTTTCGTTGAAATTCAGTCAGAACTGTTGATACCTGCATTTTCATCGATTTAGACGAACTAACACCCAATTGCTCGATTAGCGTTTTCGTGGATGGTCCATTCGACTCGAACCTCGAAAGTCACTCGAAGCATTAAAATTTCTCGATGTGCGTTGAAATTCAGTCAAAAACTGTTGAAACATGCATTTTCATCGTTTTTGACAAACTAACACTCAATCTCTGGATTTCCGTTCTCGTCGATGGTCCGATCGACTCGAACTTCGAAAGTGACTCGGAACATGAAAATTTCTCGATTTTCGTTGAAATTCAGTCACAAACTATTGAAACTTGCATTTTCATCGTTTTAGACGAAATAACACCCAATCGATCGATTAGCGATTTCGTCGATGTTCCGATCGACTCGAACCTCGAATGTGACTCAGAACATGAAAATTTCTCGATTTTCGTTGAAATTCAGTTAGAACTATTGATACCTGCATTTTCATCGATTTAGACGAACTAACACCCAATTGCTCGATTAGCGTTTTCGTGGATGGTCCATTCGACTCGAACCTCGAAAGTCAGTCGAAGCATTAATATTTCTCGATGTTCGTTGAAATTCAGTCAAAAACTGTTGAAACCTGCATTTTCATCGTTTTTGACGAACTAACACTTAATCGGTCGATTTCCGTTCTCGTCGATGGTCCGATCGACTCGAACTTCGAAAGTGACTCGGAACATGAAAATTTCTCGATTTTCGTTGAAATTCAGTCAAAAACTATTGAAACCTGCATTTTCATCGTTTTAGACGAAATAACACCCAATCGATCGATTTGCGATTTCGTCGATGGTCCGATCGACTCGAACCTCGAATGTGACTCAGAACATGAAAATTTCTCGATTTTCGTTGAAATTCAGTCAGAACTGTTGATACCTGCATTTTCATCGATTTAGACGAACTAACACCCAATTGCTCGATTAGCGTTTTCGTGGATGGTCTATTCGACTCGAACCTCGAAAGTCAGTCGAAGCATTAATATTTCTCGATGTTCGTTGAAATTCAGTCAAAAACTGTTGAAACATGCATTTTCATCGTTTTAGACGAAATAAAACCCAATCGATCGATTTGCGATTTCGTCGATGGTCCGATCGACTCGAACCTCGAAAGTGACTCGCGACATGAAAATTTCTCGATTTTCGTTGAAACTCAGTCAAAAACTGTTGAAACCTGCGTTTTCATCGTTTTAGTCGAAATAACACCAATCGATCGATTTGCGATTTCGTCGATGGTCCGATCGACTCGAACCTCGAAAGTGACTCGGAACATGAAAATTTCTCGGTTTTCGTTGAAATTCAGTCAAAAAATATTGAAACCTGCATTTTCATCGTTTTAGACGAAATAACACTTAATCGGTCGATTTCCATTCTCGTCGATGGTCCGATCGACTCGAACCTCGAAAGTGACTCCGAATATGAAAATTTCTCGATTTTCGTTGAAATTCAGTCAGAACTGTTGATACCTGCATTTTCATCGATTTAGACGAACTAACACTCAATCCCTGGATTTGCGGTCTCGTCGATGGTCCGTTCGACTCGAACCTCGAAAGTGACTCGCAACATGAAAATTTCTCGGTTTTCGTTGAAATTCAGTCAAAAACTGTTGAAACCTACGTTTTCATCGTTTTAGTCGAAATAACACTAATCGATCGATTTGCAATTTCGTCGATGGTCCGATCGTCTCGAACCTCGAAAGTGACTCGGAACATGAAAATTTCTCGATTTTCGTTGAAATTCAGTCAGAACTGTTGATACCTGCATTTTCATCGATTTAGACGAACTAACACCCAATTGCTCGATTAGCGTTTTCGTGGATGGTCCATTCGACTCGAACCTCGAAAGTCACTCGAAGCATTAAAATTTCTCGATGTGCGTTGAAATTCAGTCAAAAACTGTTGAAACATGCATTTTCATCGTTTTAGACGAAATAAAACCCAATCGATCGATTTGCGATTTCGTCGATGGTCCGATCGACTCGAACCTCGAAAGTGACTCGCGACATGAAAATTTCTCGATTTTCGTTGAAACTCAGTCAAAAACTGTTGAAACCTGCGTTTTCATCGTTTTAGTCGAAATAACACCAATCGATCGATTTGCGATTTCGTCGATGGTCCGATCGACTCGAACCTCGAAAGTGACTCGGAACATGAAAATTTCTCGGTTTTCGTTGATATTCAGTCAAAAAATATTGAAACCTGCATTTTCATCGTTTTAGACGAAATAACACTTAATCGGTCGATTTCCATTCTCGTCGATGGTCCGATCGACTCGAACCTCGAAAGTGACTCCGAATATGAAAATTTCTCGATTTTCGTTGAAATTCAGTCAGAACTGTTGATACCTGCATTTTCATCGATTTAGACGAACTAACACTCAATCCCTGGATTTGCGGTCTCGTCGATGGTCCGTTCGACTCGAACCTCGAAAGTGACTCGCAACATGAAAATTTCTCGGTTTTCGTTGAAATTCAGTCAAAAACTGTTGAAACCTACGTTTTCATCGTTTTAGTCGAAATAACACTAATCGATCGATTTGCAATTTCGGCGATGGTCCGATCGTCTCGAACCTCGAAAGTGACTCGGAACATGAAAATTTCTCGATTTTCGTTGAAATTCAGTCAGAACTGTTGATACCTGCATTTTCATCGATTTAGACGGACTAACACCCAATTGCTCGATTAGCGTTTTCGTGGATGGTCTATTCGACTCGAACCTCGAAAGTCAGTCGAAGCATTAATATTTCTCGATGTTCGTTGAAATTCAGTCAAAAACTGTTGAAACATGCATTTTCATCAATTTAGACGAACTAACACTCAATCTCTGGATTTGCGGTCTCGTCGATGGTCCGATCGACTCGAACCTCGAAAGTGACTCGGAACATTAAAATTTCTCGATTTTCGTTGAAATTCAGTCAAAAACTATTGAAACCTGCATTTTCATCGTTTTAGACGAAATAAAACCCAATCGATCGATTTGCGATTTCGTCGATGGTCCGATCGACTCGAACCTCGAATGTGACTCGGAACATGAAAATTTCTCGATTTTCGTTGAAATTCAATCGGCACTGTTGATACCTGCATTTTCATCGATTTAGACGAACTAACACCCAATTGCTCGATTAGCGTTTTCGTGGATGGTCCGATCGACTCGAACTTCGAAAGTGACTCGGAACATGAAAATTTCTCGATTTTCGTTGAAATTCAGTCAAAAACTATTGAAACCTGCATTTTCATCGTTTTAGACGAAATAACACCCAATCGATCGATTTGCGATTTCGTCGATGGTCCGATCGACTCGAACCTCGAATGTGACTCAGAACATGAAAATTTCTCGGTTTTCGTTGAAATTCAGTCAGAACTGTTGATACCTGCATTTTCATCGATTTAGACGAACTAACACCCAATTGCTCGATTAGCGTTTTCGTGGATGGTCCATTCGACTCTAACCTCGAAAGTCACTCGAAGCATTAATATTTCTCGATGTTCGTTGAAATTCAGTCAAAAACTATTGAAACATGCATTTTCATCAATTTAGACGAACTAACACGCAATCTCTGGATTTGCGGTCTCGTCGATGGTCCGTTCGACTCGAACCTCGAAAGTGACTCGCGACATGAAAATTTCTCGATTTTCGTTGAAACTCAGTCAAAAACTGTTGAAACCTGCGTTTTCATCGTTTTAGTCGAAATAACACCAATCGATCGATTTGCGATTTCGTCGATGGTCCGATCGACTCGAACCCGAATGTGACTCAGAACATGAAAATTTCTCGATTTTCGTTGAAATTCAGTCAGAACTGTTGATACATGCATTTTCATCGATTTAGACGAACTAACACCCAATTGCTCGATTAGCGTTTTCGTGGATGGTCAATTCGACTCGAACCTCGAAAGTCAGTCGAAGCATTAATATTTCTCGATGTTCGTTGAAATTCAGTCAAAAACTGTTGAAACATGCATTTTCATCAATTTAGACGAACTAACACTCAATCTCTGGATTTGCGGTCTCGTCGATGGTCCGATCGACTCGAACCTCGAATGTGACTCAGAACATGAAAATTTCTCGATTTTCGTTGAAATTCAGTCAGAACTATTGATACCTGCATTTTCATCGATTTAGACGAACTAACACCCAATTGCTCGATTAGCGTTTTCGTGGATGGTCCATTCGACTCGAACCTCGAAAGTCAGACGAAGCATTAATAATTCTCGATGTTCGTTGAAATTCAGTCAGAAACTGTTGAAACATGTATTTTCATCAATTTAGACGAACTAACACTCAACCTCTGGATTTGCGGTCCCGTCGATGGTCCGTTCGACGCGAACCTCGAGAATGACTCGCAACATGAAAATTTCTCGATTTACGTTGAAACTCAGTCAAAAACTGTTGAAACCTGCGTTTTCATCGTTTTAGACGAACTCACACTCAATTTCTCCATTAGCGTTTTCGTGGATGGTCCATTCGACTCGAACCTCGAAAGTCACTCGAAGCATTAAAATTTCTCGATGTTCGTTGAATATCAGTCAAAAACTGTTGAAACCTGCATTTTCATCGTTTCAGACGAAATAACACCAATCGATCGATTTGCGATTTCGTCGATGGTCCGATCGACTCGAACCTCGAATGTGACTCGGAACATCAAAATTTCTCGGTTTTCGTTTAAATTCAGTCAAAAACTATTGAAACCTGTATTTTCATCGTTTTAGACGAAATAAAACCCAATCGATCGATTTCGATCTCGTCGATGGTCCTATCGACTCGAACCTCGAATGTGACTCGGAACATGAAAATTTCTCGATTTTCGTTGAAATTCAGTCAGAACTGTTGATACCTGCATTTTCATCGATTTAGACGAACTAACACCCAATTGCTCGATTAGCGTTTTCGTGGATGGTCCATTCGACTCGAACCTCGAAAGTCAGTCGAAGCATTAATATTTCTCGATGTTCGTTGAAATTCAGTCAAAAACTGTTGAAACCTGCATTTTCATCGTTTTTGACGAACTAACACTTAATCGGTCGATTTCCGTTCTCGTCGATGGTCCGATCGACTCGAACTTCGAAAGTGACTCGGAACATGAAAATTTCTCGATTTTCGTTGAAATTCAGTAAAAAACTATTGAAACCTGCATTTTCATCGTTTTAGACGAAATAACACCCAATCGATCGATTTGCGATTTCGTCGATGGTCCGATCGACTCGAACCTCGAATGTGACTCAGAACATGAAAATTTCTCGATTTTCGTTGAAATTCAGTCAGAACTGTTGATACCTGCATTTTCATCGATTTAGACGAACTAACACCCAATTGCTCGATTAGCGTTTTCGTGGATGGTCCATTCGACTCTAACCTCGAAAGTCACTCGAAGCATTAATATTTCTCGATGTTCGTTGAAATTCAGTCAAAAACTATTGAAACATGCATTTTCATCAATTTAGACGAACTAACACGCAATCTCTGGATTTGCGGTCTCGTCGATGGTCCGTTCGACTCGAACCTCGAAAGTGACTCGCGACATGAAAATTTCTCGATTTTCGTTGAAACTCAGTCAAAAACTGTTGAAACCTGCGTTTTCATCGTTTTAGTCGAAATAACACCAATCGATCGATTTGCGATTTCGTCGATGGTCCGATCGACTCGAACCCGAATGTGACTCAGAACATGAAAATTTCTCGATTTTCGTTGAAATTCAGTCAGAACTGTTGATACATGCATTTTCATCGATTTAGACGAACTAACACCCAATTGCTCGATTAGCGTTTTCGTGGATGGTCAATTCGACTCGAACCTCGAAAGTCAGTCGAAGCATTAATATTTCTCGATGTTCGTTGAAATTCAGTCAAAAACTGTTGAAACATGCATTTTCATCAATTTAGACGAACTAACACTCAATCTCTGGATTTGCGGTCTCGTCGATGGTCCGATCGACTCGAACCTCGAATGTGACTCAGAACATGAAAATTTCTCGATTTTCGTTGAAATTCAGTCAGAACTATTGATACCTGCATTTTCATCGATTTAGACGAACTAACACCCAATTGCTCGATTAGCGTTTTCGTGGATGGTCCATTCGACTCGAACCTCGAAAGTCAGTCGAAGCATTAATAATTCTCGATGTTCGTTGAAATTCAGTCAGAAACTGTTGAAACATGTATTTTCATCAATTTAGACGAACTAACACTCAACCTCTGGATTTGCGGTCCCGTCGATGGTCCGTTCGACGCGAACCTCGAGAATGACTCGCAACATGAAAATTTCTCGATTTACGTTGAAACTCAGTCAAAAACTGTTGAAACCTGCGTTTTCATCGTTTTAGACGAACTCACACTCAATTTCTCCATTAGCGTTTTCGTGGATGGTCCATTCGACTCGAACCTCGAAAGTCACTCGAAGCATTAAAATTTCTCGATGTTCGTTGAATATCAGTCAAAAACTGTTGAAACCTGCATTTTCATCGTTTCAGACGAAATAACACCAATCGATCGATTTGCGATTTCGTCGATGGTCCGATCGACTCGAACCTCGAATGTGACTCGGAACATCAAAATTTCTCGGTTTTCGTTTAAATTCAGTCAAAAACTATTGAAACCTGTATTTTCATCGTTTTAGACGAAATAAAACCCAATCGATCGATTTCGATCTCGTCGATGGTCCTATCAACTCGAACCTCGAATGTGACTCGGAACATGAAAATTTCTCGATTTTCGTTGAAATTCAGTCAGAACTGTTGATACCTGCATTTTCATCGATTTAGACGAACTAACACCCAATTGCTCGATTAGCGTTTTCGTGGATGTTCCATTCGACTCGAACCTCGAAAGTCAGTCGAAGCATTAATATTTCTCGATGTTCGTTGAAATTCAGTCAAAAACTGTTGAAACCTGCATTTTCATCGTTTTTGACGAACTAACACTTAATCGGTCGATTTCCGTTCTCGTCGATGGTCCGATCGACTCGAACTTCGAAAGTGACTCGGAACATGAAAATTTCTCGATTTTCGTTGAAATTCAGTCAAAAACTATTGAAACCTGCATTTTCATCGTTTTAGACGAAATAACACCCAATCGATCGATTTGCGATTTCGTCGATGGTCCGATCGACTCGAACCTCGAATGTGACTCAGAACATGAAAATTTCTCGATTTTCGTTGAAATTCAGTCAGAACTGTTGATACCTGCATTTTCATCGATTTAGACGAACTAACACCCAATTGCTCGATTAGCGTTTTCGTGGATGGTCCATTCGACTCTAACCTCGAAAGTCACTCGAAGCATTAATATTTCTCGATGTTCGTTGAAATTCAGTCAAAAACTATTGAAACATGCATTTTCATCAATTTAGACGAACTAACACGCAATCTCTGGATTTGCGGTCTCGTCGATGGTCCGTTCGAATCGAATTTCGAAAGTGACTCGCGACATGAAAATTTCTCGATTTTCGTTGAAACTCAGTCAGAAACTGTTGAAACCTGCGTTTTCATCGTTTTAGTCGAAATAACACCAATCGATCGATTTGCGATTTCGTCGATGGTCCGATCGACTCGAACCTCGAAAGTGACTCGGAACATGAAAATTTCTCGGTTTTCGTTGAAATTCAGTCAGAACTGTTGATACCTGCATTTTCATCGATTTAGACGAACTAACACCCAATTGCTCGATTAGCGTTTTCGTGGATGGTCTATTCGACTCGAACCTCGAAAGTCAGTCGAAGCATTAATATTTCTCGATGTTCGTTGAAATTCAGTCAAAAACTGTTGAAACATGCATTTTCATCGTTTTAGACGAAATAAAACCCAATCGATCGATTTGCGATTTCGTCGATGGTCCGATCGACTCGAACCTCGAAAGTGACTCGCGACATGAAAATTTCTCGATTTTCGTTGAAACTCAGTCAAAAACTGTTGAAACCTGCGTTTTCATCGTTTTAGTCGAAATAACACCAATCGATCGATTTGCGATTTCGTCGATGGTCCGATCGACTCGAACCTCGAAAGTGACTCGGAACATGAAAATTTCTCGGTTTTCGTTGAAATTCAGTCAAAAAATATTGAAACCTGCATTTTCATCGTTTTAGACGAAATAACACTTAATCGGTCGATTTCCATTCTCGTCGATGGTCCGATCGACTCGAACCTCGAAAGTGACTCCGAATATGAAAATTTCTCGATTTTCGTTGAAATTCAGTCAGAACTGTTGATACCTGCATTTTCATCGATTTAGACGAACTAACACTCAATCCCTGGATTTGCGGTCTCGTCGATGGTCCGTTCGACTCGAACCTCGAAAGTGACTCGCAACATGAAAATTTCTCGATTTTCGTTGAAACTCAGTCAAAAACTGTTGAAACCTGCGTTTTCATCGTTTTAGTCGAAATAACACCAATCGATCGATTTGCGATTTCGTCGATGGTCCGATCGACTCGAACCTCGAAAGTGACTCGGAACATGAAAATTTCTCGGTTTTCGTTGAAATTCAGTCAAAAAATATTGAAACCTGCATTTTCATCGTTTTAGACGAAATAACACTTAATCGGTCGATTTCCATTCTCGTCGATGGTCCGATCGACTCGAACCTCGAAAGTGACTCCGAATATGAAAATTTCTCGATTTTCGTTGAAATTCAGTCAGAACTGTTGATACCTGCATTTTCATCGATTTAGACGAACTAACACTCAATCCCTGGATTTGCGGTCTCGTCGATGGTCCGTTCGACTCGAACCTCGAAAGTGACTCGCAACATGAAAATTTCTCGGTTTTCGTTGAAATTCAGTCAAAAACTGTTGAAACCTACGTTTTCATCGTTTTAGTCGAAATAACACTAATCGATCGATTTGCAATTTCGTCGATGGTCCGATCGTCTCGAACCTCGAAAGTGACTCGGAACATGAAAATTTCTCGATTTTCGTTGAAATTCAGTCAGAACTGTTGATACCTGCATTTTCATCGATTTAGACGAACTAACACCCAATTGCTCGATTAGCGTTTTCGTGGATGGTCCATTCGACTCGAACCTCGAAAGTCACTCGAAGCATTAAAATTTCTCGATGTGCGTTGAAATTCAGTCAAAAACTGTTGAAACATGCATTTTCATCGTTTTTGACAAACTAACACTCAATCTCTGGATTTCCGTTCTCGTCGATGGTCCGATCGACTCGAACTTCGAAAGTGACTCGGAACATGAAAATTTCTCGATTTTCGTTGAAATTCAGTCACAAACTATTGAAACTTGCATTTTCATCGTTTTAGACGAAATAACACCCAATCGATCGATTAGCGATTTCGTCGATGTTCCGATCGACTCGAACCTCGAATGTGACTCAGAACATGAAAATTTCTCGATTTTCGTTGAAATTCAGTTAGAACTATTGATACCTGCATTTTCATCGATTTAGACGAACTAACACCCAATTGCTCGATTAGCGTTTTCGTGGATGGTCCATTCGACTCGAACCTCGAAAGTCAGTCGAAGCATTAATATTTCTCGATGTTCGTTGAAATTCAGTCAAAAACTGTTGAAACCTGCATTTTCATCGTTTTTGACGAACTAACACTTAATCGGTCGATTTCCGTTCTCGTCGATGGTCCGATCGACTCGAACTTCGAAAGTGACTCGGAACATGAAAATTTCTCGATTTTCGTTGAAATTCAGTCAAAAACTATTGAAACCTGCATTTTCATCGTTTTAGACGAAATAACACCCAATCGATCGATTTGCGATTTCGTCGATGGTCCGATCGACTCGAACCTCGAATGTGACTCAGAACATGAAAATTTCTCGATTTTCGTTGAAATTCAGTCAGAACTGTTGATACCTGCATTTTCATCGATTTAGACGAACTAACACCCAATTGCTCGATTAGCGTTTTCGTGGATGGTCTATTCGACTCGAACCTCGAAAGTCAGTCGAAGCATTAATATTTCTCGATGTTCGTTGAAATTCAGTCAAAAACTGTTGAAACATGCATTTTCATCGTTTTAGACGAAATAAAACCCAATCGATCGATTTGCGATTTCGTCGATGGTCCGATCGACTCGAACCTCGAAAGTGACTCGCGACATGAAAATTTCTCGATTTTCGTTGAAACTCAGTCAAAAACTGTTGAAACCTGCGTTTTCATCGTTTTAGTCGAAATAACACCAATCGATCGATTTGCGATTTCGTCGATGGTCCGATCGACTCGAACCTCGAAAGTGACTCGGAACATGAAAATTTCTCGGTTTTCGTTGAAATTCAGTCAAAAAATATTGAAACCTGCATTTTCATCGTTTTAGACGAAATAACACTTAATCGGTCGATTTCCATTCTCGTCGATGGTCCGATCGACTCGAACCTCGAAAGTGACTCCGAATATGAAAATTTCTCGATTTTCGTTGAAATTCAGTCAGAACTGTTGATACCTGCATTTTCATCGATTTAGACGAACTAACACTCAATCCCTGGATTTGCGGTCTCGTCGATGGTCCGTTCGACTCGAACCTCGAAAGTGACTCGCAACATGAAAATTTCTCGGTTTTCGTTGAAATTCAGTCAAAAACTGTTGAAACCTACGTTTTCATCGTTTTAGTCGAAATAACACTAATCGATCGATTTGCAATTTCGTCGATGGTCCGATCGTCTCGAACCTCGAAAGTGACTCGGAACATGAAAATTTCTCGATTTTCGTTGAAATTCAGTCAGAACTGTTGATACCTGCATTTTCATCGATTTAGACGAACTAACACCCAATTGCTCGATTAGCGTTTTCGTGGATGGTCCATTCGACTCGAACCTCGAAAGTCACTCGAAGCATTAAAATTTCTCGATGTGCGTTGAAATTCAGTCAAAAACTGTTGAAACATGCATTTTCATCGTTTTAGACGAAATAAAACCCAATCGATCGATTTGCGATTTCGTCGATGGTCCGATCGACTCGAACCTCGAAAGTGACTCGCGACATGAAAATTTCTCGATTTACGTTGAAACTCAGTCAAAAACTGTTGAAACCTGCGTTTTCATCGTTTTAGACGAACTCACACTCAATTTCTCCATTAGCGTTTTCGTGGATGGTCCATTCGACTCGAACCTCGAAAGTCACTCGAAGCATTAAAATTTCTCGATGTTCGTTGAATATCAGTCAAAAACTGTTGAAACCTGCATTTTCATCGTTTCAGACGAAATAACACCAATCGATCGATTTGCGATTTCGTCGATGGTCCGATCGACTCGAACCTCGAATGTGACTCGGAACATCAAAATTTCTCGGTTTTCGTTTAAATTCAGTCAAAAACTATTGAAACCTGTATTTTCATCGTTTTAGACGAAATAAAACCCAATCGATCGATTTCGATCTCGTCGATGGTCCTATCGACTCGAACCTCGAATGTGACTCGGAACATGAAAATTTCTCGATTTTCGTTGAAATTCAGTCAGAACTGTTGATACCTGCATTTTCATCGATTTAGACGAACTAACACCCAATTGCTCGATTAGCGTTTTCGTGGATGTTCCATTCGACTCGAACCTCGAAAGTCAGTCGAAGCATTAATATTTCTCGATGTTCGTTGAAATTCAGTCAAAAACTGTTGAAACCTGCATTTTCATCGTTTTTGACGAACTAACACTTAATCGGTCGATTTCCGTTCTCGTCGATGGTCCGATCGACTCGAACTTCGAAAGTGACTCGGAACATGAAAATTTCTCGATTTTCGTTGAAATTCAGTCAAAAACTATTGAAACCTGCATTTTCATCGTTTTAGACGAAATAACACCCAATCGATCGATTTGCGATTTCGTCGATGGTCCGATCGACTCGAACCTCGAATGTGACTCAGAACATGAAAATTTCTCGATTTTCGTTGAAATTCAGTCAGAACTGTTGATACCTGCATTTTCATCGATTTAGACGAACTAACACCCAATTGCTCGATTAGCGTTTTCGTGGATGGTCCATTCGACTCTAACCTCGAAAGTCACTCGAAGCATTAATATTTCTCGATGTTCGTTGAAATTCAGTCAAAAACTATTGAAACATGCATTTTCATCAATTTAGACGAACTAACACGCAATCTCTGGATTTGCGGTCTCGTCGATGGTCCGTTCGACTCGAACTTCGAAAGTGACTCGCGACATGAAAATTTCTCGATTTTCGTTGAAACTCAATCAAAAACTGTTGAAACCTGCGTTTTCATCGTTTTAGTCGAAATAACACCAATCGATCGATTTGCGATTTCGTCGATGGTCCGATCGACTCGAACCTCGAAAGTGACTCGGAACATGAAAATTTCTCGGTTTTCGTTGAAATTCAGTCAAAAAATATTGAAACCTGCATTTTCATCGTTTTAGACGAAATAACACTTAATCGGTCGATTTCCATTCTCGTCGATGGTCCGATCGACTCGAACCTCGAAAGTGACACCGAATATGAAAATTTCTCGATTTTCGTTGAAATTCAGTCAGAACTGTTGATACCTGCATTTTCATCGATTTAGACGAACTAACACTCAATCCCTGGATTTGCGGTCTCGTCGATGGTCCGTTCGACTCGAACCTCGAAAGTGACTCGCAACATGAAAATTTCTCGGTTTTCGTTGAAATTCAGTCAAAAACTGTTGAAACCTACGTTTTCATCGTTTTAGTCGAAATAACACTAATCGATCGATTTGCAATTTCGTCGATGGTCCGATCGTCTCGAACCTCGAAAGTGACTCGGAACATGAAAATTTCTCGATTTTCGTTGAAATTCAGTCAGAACTGTTGATACCTGCATTTTCATCGATTTAGACGAACTAACACCCAATTGCTCGATTAGCGTTTTCGTGGATGGTCCATTCGACTCGAACCTCGAAAGTCACTCGAAGCATTAAAATTTCTCGATGTGCGTTGAAATTCAGTCAAAAACTGTTGAAACATGCATTTTCATCGTTTTTGACAAACTAACACTCAATCTCTGGATTTCCGTTCTCGTCGATGGTCCGATCGACTCGAACTTCGAAAGTGACTCGGAACATGAAAATTTCTCGATTTTCGTTGAAATTCAGTCACAAACTATTGAAACTTGCATTTTCATCGTTTTAGACGAAATAACACCCAATCGATCGATTAGCGATTTCGTCGATGTTCCGATCGACTCGAACCTCGAATGTGACTCAGAACATGAAAATTTCTCGATTTTCGTTGAAATTCATTTAGAACTATTGATACCTGCATTTTCATCGATTTAGACGAACTAACACCCAATTGCTCGATTAGCGTTTTCGTGGATGGTCCATTCGACTCGAACCTCGAAAGTCAGTCGAAGCATTAATATTTCTCGATGTTCGTTGAAATTCAGTCAAAAACTGTTGAAACCTGCATTTTCATCGTTTTTGACGAACTAACACTTAATCGGTCGATTTCCGTTCTCGTCGATGGTCCGATCGACTCGAACTTCGAAAGTGACTCGGAACATGAAAATTTCTCGATTTTCGTTGAAATTCAGTCAAAAACTATTGAAACCTGCATTTTCATCGTTTTAGACGAAATAACACCCAATCGATCGATTTGCGATTTCGTCGATGGTCCGATCGACTCGAACCTCGAATGTGACTCAGAACATGAAAATTTCTCGATTTTCGTTGAAATTCAGTCAGAACTGTTGATACCTGCATTTTCATCGATTTAGACGAACTAACACCCAATTGCTCGATTAGCGTTTTCGTGGATGGTCCATTCGACTCTAACCTCGAAAGTCACTCGAAGCATTAATATTTCTCGATGTTCGTTGAAATTCAGTCAAAAACTATTGAAACATGCATTTTCATCAATTTAGACGAACTAACACGCAATCTCTGGATTTGCGGTCTCGTCGATGGTCCGTTCGACTCGAACCTCGAAAGTGACTCGCGACATGAAAATTTCTCGATTTACGTTGAAACTCAGTCAAAAACTGTTGAAACCTGCGTTTTCATCGTTTTAGACGAACTCACACTCAATTTCTCCATTAGCGTTTTCGTGGATGGTCCATTCGACTCGAACCTCGAAAGTCACTCGAAGCATTAAAATTTCTCGATGTTCGTTGAATATCAGTCAAAAACTGTTGAAACCTGCATTTTCATCGTTTCAGACGAAATAACACCAATCGATCGATTTGCGATTTCGTCGATGGTCCGATCGACTCGAACCTCGAATGTGACTCGGAACATCAAAATTTCTCGGTTTTCGTTTAAATTCAGTCAAAAACTATTGAAACCTGTATTTTCATCGTTTTAGACGAAATAAAACCCAATCGATCGATTTCGATCTCGTCGATGGTCCTATCGACTCGAACCTCGAATGTGACTCGGAACATGAAAATTTCTCGATTTTCGTTGAAATTCAGTCAGAACTGTTGATACCTGCATTTTCATCGATTTAGACGAACTAACACCCAATTGCTCGATTAGCGTTTTCGTGGATGGTCCATTCGACTCTAACCTCGAAAGTCACTCGAAGCATTAATATTTCTCGATGTTCGTTGAAATTCAGTCAAAAACTATTGAAACATGCATTTTCATCAATTTAGACGAACTAACACGCAATCTCTGGATTTGCGGTCTCGTCGATGGTCCGTTCGACTCGAACCTCGAAAGTGACTCGCGACATGAAAATTTCTCGATTTACGTTGAAACTCAGTCAAAAACTGTTGAAACCTGCGTTTTCATCGTTTTAGACGAACTCACACTCAATTTCTCCATTAGCGTTTTCGTGGATGGTCCATTCGACTCGAACCTCGAAAGTCACTCGAAGCATTAAAATTTCTCGATGTTCGTTGAATATCAGTCAAAAACTGTTGAAACCTGCATTTTCATCGTTTCAGACGAAATAACACCAATCGATCGATTTGCGATTTCGTCGATGGTCCGATCGACTCGAACCTCGAATGTGACTCGGAACATCAAAATTTCTCGGTTTTCGTTTAAATTCAGTCAAAAACTATTGAAACCTGTATTTTCATCGTTTTAGACGAAATAACACCCAATCGAACGATTTGCGATTTCGTCGATGGTCCGATCGACTCGAACCTCGAATGTGACTCAGAACATGAAAATTTCTCGATTTTCGTTGAAATTCAGTCAGAACTGTTGATACCTGCATTTTCATCGATTTAGACGAACTAACACCCAATTGCTCGATTAGCGTTTTCGTGGATGGTCCATTCGACTCTAACCTCGAAAGTCACTCGAAGCATTAATATTTCTCGATGTTCGTTGAAATTCAGTCAAAAACTATTGAAACATGCATTTTCATCAATTTAGACGAACTAACACGCAATCTCTGGATTTGCGGTCTCGTCGATGGTCCGTTCGACTCGAACTTCGAAAGTGACTCGCGACATGAAAATTTCTCGATTTTCGTTGAAACTCAGTCAAAAACTGTTGAAACCTGCGTTTTCATCGTTTTAGTCGAAATAACACCAATCGATCGATTTGCGATTTCGTCGATGGTCCGATCGACTCGAACCTCGAAAGTGACTCGGAACATGAAAATTTCTCGGTTTTCGTTGAAATTCAGTCAAAAAATATTGAAACCTGCATTTTCATCGTTTTAGACGAAATAACACTTAATCGGTCGATTTCCATTCTCGTCGATGGTCCGATCGACTCGAACCTCGAAAGTGACTCCGAATATGAAAATTTCTCGATTTTCGTTGAAATTCAGTCAGAACTGTTGATACCTGCATTTTCATCGATTTAGACGAACTAACACTCAATCCCTGGATTTGCGGTCTCGTCGATGGTCCGTTCGACTCGAACCTCGAAAGTGACTCGCAACATGAAAATTTCTCGGTTTTCGTTGAAATTCAGTCAAAAACTGTTGAAACCTACGTTTTCATCGTTTTAGTCGAAATAACACTAATCGATCGATTTGCAATTTCGTCGATGGTCCGATCGTCTCGAACCTCGAAAGTGACACGGAACATGAAAATTTCTCGATTTTCGTTGAAATTCAGTCAGAACTGTTGATACCTGCATTTTCATCGATTTAGACGAACTAACGCCCAATTGCTCGATTAGCGTTTTCGTGGATGGTCCATTCGACTCGAACCTCGAAAGTCACTCGAAGCATTAAAATTTCTCGATGTGCGTTGAAATTCAGTCAAAAACTGTTGAAACATGCATTTTCATCGTTTTTGACAAACTAACACTCAATCTCTGGATTTCCGTTCTCGTCGATGGTCCGATCGACTCGAACTTCGAAAGTGACTCGGAACATGAAAATTTCTCGATTTTCGTTGAAATTCAGTCACAAACTATTGAAACTTGCATTTTCATCGTTTTAGACGAAATAACACCCAATCGATCGATTAGCGATTTCGTCGATGGTCCGATCGACTCGAACCTCGAATGTGACTCAGAACATGAAAATTTCTCGATTTTCGTTGAAATTCAGTCAGAACTGTTGATACCTGCATTTTCATCGATTTAGACGAACTAACACCCAATTGCTCGATTTGCGTTTTCGTGGATGGTCCATTCGACTCTAACCTCGAAAGTCACTCGAAGCATTAATATTTCTCGATGTTCGTTGAAATTCAGTCAAAAACTATTGAAACATGCATTTTCATCAATTTAGACGAACTAACACGCAATCTCTGGATTTGCGGTCTCGTCGATGGTCCGTTCGACTCGAACTTCGAAAGTGACTCGCGACATGAAAATTTCTCGATTTTCGTTGAAACTCAGTCAAAAACTGTTGAAACCTGCGTTTTCATCGTTTTAGTCGAAATAACACCAATCGATCGATTTGCGATTTCGTCGATGGTCCGATCGACTCGAACCTCGAAAGTGACTCGGAACATGAAAATTTCTCGGTTTTCGTTGAAATTCAGTCAAAAAATATTGAAACCTGCATTTTCATCGTTTTAGACGAAATAACACTTAATCGGTCGATTTCCATTCTCGTCGATGGTCCGATCGACTCGAACCTCGAAAGTGACTCCGAATATGAAAATTTCTCGATTTTCGTTGAAATTCAGTCAGAACTGTTGATACCTGCATTTTCATCGATTTAGACGAACTAACACTCAATCCCTGGATTTGCGGTCTCGTCGATGGTCCGTTCGACTCGAACCTCGAAAGTGACTCGCAACATGAAAATTTCTCGGTTTTCGTTGAAATTCAGTCAAAAACTGTTGAAACCTACGTTTTCATCGTTTTAGTCGAAATAACACTAATCGATCGATTTGCAATTTCGTCGATGGTCCGATCGTCTCGAACCTCGAAAGTGACTCGGAACATGAAAATTTCTCGATTTTCGTTGAAATTCAGTCAGAACTGTTGATACCTGCATTTTCATCGATTTAGACGAACTAACACCCAATTGCTCGATTAGCGATTTCGTGGATGGTCCATTCGACTCGAACCTCGAAAGTCACTCGAAGCATTAAAATTTCTCGATGTGCGTTGAAATTCAGTCAAAAACTGTTGAAACATGCATTTTCATCGTTTTTGACAAACTAACACTCAATCTCTGGATTTCCGTTCTCGTCGATGGTCCGATCGACTCGAACTTCGAAAGTGACTCGGAACATGAAAATTTCTCGATTTTCGTTGAAATTCAGTCACAAACTATTGAAACTTGCATTTTCATCGTTTTAGACGAAATAACACCCAATCGATCGATTAGCGATTTCGTCGATGTTCCGATCGACTCGAACCTCGAATGTGACTCAGAACATGAAAATTTCTCGATTTTCGTTGAAATTCAGTTAGAACTATTGATACCTGCATTTTCATCGATTTAGACGAACTAACACCCAATTGCTCGATTAGCGTTTTCGTGGATGGTCCATTCGACTCGAACCTCGAAAGTCAGTCGAAGCATTAATATTTCTCGATGTTCGTTGAAATTCAGTCAAAAACTGTTGAAACCTGCATTTTCATCGTTTTTGACGAACTAACACTTAATCGGTCGATTTCCGTTCTCGTCGATGGTCCGATCGACTCGAACTTCGAAAGTGACTCGGAACATGAAAATTTCTCGATTTTCGTTGAAATTCAGTCAAAAACTATTGAAACCTGCATTTTCATCGTTTTAGACGAAATAACACCCAATCGATCGATTTGCGATTTCGTCGATGGTCCGATCGACTCGAACCTCGAATGTGACTCAGAACATGAAAATTTCTCGATTTTCGTTGAAATTCAGTCAGAACTGTTGATACCTGCATTTTCATCGATTTAGACGAACTAACACCCAATTGCTCGATTAGCGTTTTCGTGGATGGTCTATTCGACTCGAACCTCGAAAGTCAGTCGAAGCATTAATATTTCTCGATGTTCGTTGAAATTCAGTCAAAAACTGTTGAAACATGCATTTTCATCGTTTTAGACGAAATAAAACCCAATCGATCGATTTGCGATTTCGTCGATGGTCCGATCGACTCGAACCTCGAAAGTGACTCGCGACATGAAAATTTCTCGATTTTCGTTGAAACTCAGTCAAAAACTGTTGAAACCTGCGTTTTCATCGTTTTAGTCGAAATAACACCAATCGATCGATTTGCGATTTCGTCGATGGTCCGATCGACTCGAACCTCGAAAGTGACTCGGAACATGAAAATTTCTCGGTTTTCGTTGAAATTCAGTCAAAAAATATTGAAACCTGCATTTTCATCGTTTTAGACGAAATAACACTTAATCGGTAGATTTCCATTCTCGTCGATGGTCCGATCGACTCGAACCTCGAAAGTGACTCCGAATATGAAAATTTCTCGATTTTCGTTGAAATTCAGTCAGAACTGTTGATACCTGCATTTTCATCGATTTAGACGAACTAACACTCAATCCCTGGATTTGCGGTCTCGTCGATGGTCCGTTCGACTCGAACCTCGAAAGTGACTCGCAACATGAAAATTTCTCGGTTTTCGTTGAAATTCAGTCAAAAACTGTTGAAACCTACGTTTTCATCGTTTTAGTCGAAATAACACTAATCGATCGATTTGCAATTTCGTCGATGGTCCGATCGTCTCGAACCTCGAAAGTGACTCGGAACATGAAAATTTCTCGATTTTCGTTGAAATTCAGTCAGAACTGTTGATACCTGCATTTTCATCGATTTAGACGAACTAACACCCAATTGCTCGATTAGCGTTTTCGTGGATGGTCCATTCGACTCGAACCTCGAAAGTCACTCGAAGCATTAAAATTTCTCGATGTGCGTTGAAATTCAGTCAAAAACTGTTGAAACATGCATTTTCATCGTTTTAGACGAAATAAAACCCAATCGATCGATTTGCGATTTCGTCGATGGTCCGATCGACTCGAACCTCGAAAGTGACTCGCGACATGAAAATTTCTCGATTTTCGTTGAAACTCAGTCAAAAACTGTTGAAACCTGCGTTTTCATCGTTTTAGTCGAAATAACACCAATCGATCGATTTGCGATTTCGTCGATGGTCCGATCGACTCGAACCTCGAAAGTGACTCGGAACATGAAAATTTCTCGGTTTTCGTTGATATTCAGTCAAAAAATATTGAAACCTGCATTTTCATCGTTTTAGACGAAATAACACTTAATCGGTCGATTTCCATTCTCGTCGATGGTCCGATCGACTCGAACCTCGAAAGTGACTCCGAATATGAAAATTTCTCGATTTTCGTTGAAATTCAGTCAGAACTGTTGATACCTGCATTTTCATCGATTTAGACGAACTAACACTCAATCCCTGGATTTGCGGTCTCGTCGATGGTCCGTTCGACTCGAACCTCGAAAGTGACTCGCAACATGAAAATTTCTCGGTTTTCGTTGAAATTCAGTCAAAAACTGTTGAAACCTACGTTTTCATCGTTTTAGTCGAAATAACACTAATCGATCGATTTGCAATTTCGGCGATGGTCCGATCGTCTCGAACCTCGAAAGTGACTCGGAACATGAAAATTTCTCGATTTTCGTTGAAATTCAGTCAGAACTGTTGATACCTGCATTTTCATCGATTTAGACGGACTAACACCCAATTGCTCGATTAGCGTTTTCGTGGATGGTCTATTCGACTCGAACCTCGAAAGTCAGTCGAAGCATTAATATTTCTCGATGTTCGTTGAAATTCAGTCAAAAACTGTTGAAACATGCATTTTCATCAATTTAGACGAACTAACACTCAATCTCTGGATTTGCGGTCTCGTCGATGGTCCGATCGACTCGAACCTCGAAAGTGACTCGGAACATTAAAATTTCTCGATTTTCGTTGAAATTCAGTCAAAAACTATTGAAACCTGCATTTTCATCGTTTTAGACGAAATAAAACCCAATCGATCGATTTGCGATTTCGTCGATGGTCCGATCGACTCGAACCTCGAATGTGACTCGGAACATGAAAATTTCTCGATTTTCGTTGAAATTCAATCGGCACTGTTGATACCTGCATTTTCATCGATTTAGACGAACTAACACCCAATTGCTCGATTAGCGTTTTCGTGGATGGTCCGATCGACTCGAACTTCGAAAGTGACTCGGAACATGAAAATTTCTCGATTTTCGTTGAAATTCAGTCAAAAACTATTGAAACCTGCATTTTCATCGTTTTAGACGAAATAACACCCAATCGATCGATTTGCGATTTCGTCGATGGTCCGATCGACTCGAACCTCGAATGTGACTCAGAACATGAAAATTTCTCGGTTTTCGTTGAAATTCAGTCAGAACTGTTGATACCTGCATTTTCATCGATTTAGACGAACTAACACCCAATTGCTCGATTAGCGTTTTCGTGGATGGTCCATTCGACTCTAACCTCGAAAGTCACTCGAAGCATTAATATTTCTCGATGTTCGTTGAAATTCAGTCAAAAACTATTGAAACATGCATTTTCATCAATTTAGACGAACTAACACGCAATCTCTGGATTTGCGGTCTCGTCGATGGTCCGTTCGACTCGAACCTCGAAAGTGACTCGCGACATGAAAATTTCTCGATTTTCGTTGAAACTCAGTCAAAAACTGTTGAAACCTGCGTTTTCATCGTTTTAGTCGAAATAACACCAATCGATCGATTTGCGATTTCGTCGATGGTCCGATCGACTCGAACCCGAATGTGACTCAGAACATGAAAATTTCTCGATTTTCGTTGAAATTCAGTCAGAACTGTTGATACATGCATTTTCATCGATTTAGACGAACTAACACCCAATTGCTCGATTAGCGTTTTCGTGGATGGTCAATTCGACTCGAACCTCGAAAGTCAGTCGAAGCATTAATATTTCTCGATGTTCGTTGAAATTCAGTCAAAAACTGTTGAAACATGCATTTTCATCAATTTAGACGAACTAACACTCAATCTCTGGATTTGCGGTCTCGTCGATGGTCCGATCGACTCGAACCTCGAATGTGACTCAGAACATGAAAATTTCTCGATTTTCGTTGAAATTCAGTCAGAACTATTGATACCTGCATTTTCATCGATTTAGACGAACTAACACCCAATTGCTCGATTAGCGTTTTCGTGGATGGTCCATTCGACTCGAACCTCGAAAGTCAGACGAAGCATTAATAATTCTCGATGTTCGTTGAAATTCAGTCAGAAACTGTTGAAACATGTATTTTCATCAATTTAGACGAACTAACACTCAACCTCTGGATTTGCGGTCCCGTCGATGGTCCGTTCGACGCGAACCTCGAGAATGACTCGCAACATGAAAATTTCTCGATTTACGTTGAAACTCAGTCAAAAACTGTTGAAACCTGCGTTTTCATCGTTTTAGACGAACTCACACTCAATTTCTCCATTAGCGTTTTCGTGGATGGTCCATTCGACTCGAACCTCGAAAGTCACTCGAAGCATTAAAATTTCTCGATGTTCGTTGAATATCAGTCAAAAACTGTTGAAACCTGCATTTTCATCGTTTCAGACGAAATAACACCAATCGATCGATTTGCGATTTCGTCGATGGTCCGATCGACTCGAACCTCGAATGTGACTCGGAACATCAAAATTTCTCGGTTTTCGTTTAAATTCAGTCAAAAACTATTGAAACCTGTATTTTCATCGTTTTAGACGAAATAAAACCCAATCGATCGATTTCGATCTCGTCGATGGTCCTATCGACTCGAACCTCGAATGTGACTCGGAACATGAAAATTTCTCGATTTTCGTTGAAATTCAGTCAGAACTGTTGATACCTGCATTTTCATCGATTTAGACGAACTAACACCCAATTGCTCGATTAGCGTTTTCGTGGATGGTCCATTCGACTCGAACCTCGAAAGTCAGTCGAAGCATTAATATTTCTCGATGTTCGTTGAAATTCAGTCAAAAACTGTTGAAACCTGCATTTTCATCGTTTTTGACGAACTAACACTTAATCGGTCGATTTCCGTTCTCGTCGATGGTCCGATCGACTCGAACTTCGAAAGTGACTCGGAACATGAAAATTTCTCGATTTTCGTTGAAATTCAGTAAAAAACTATTGAAACCTGCATTTTCATCGTTTTAGACGAAATAACACCCAATCGATCGATTTGCGATTTCGTCGATGGTCCGATCGACTCGAACCTCGAATGTGACTCAGAACATGAAAATTTCTCGATTTTCGTTGAAATTCAGTCAGAACTGTTGATACCTGCATTTTCATCGATTTAGACGAACTAACACCCAATTGCTCGATTAGCGTTTTCGTGGATGGTCCATTCGACTCTAACCTCGAAAGTCACTCGAAGCATTAATATTTCTCGATGTTCGTTGAAATTCAGTCAAAAACTATTGAAACATGCATTTTCATCAATTTAGACGAACTAACACGCAATCTCTGGATTTGCGGTCTCGTCGATGGTCCGTTCGACTCGAACCTCGAAAGTGACTCGCGACATGAAAATTTCTCGATTTTCGTTGAAACTCAGTCAAAAACTGTTGAAACCTGCGTTTTCATCGTTTTAGTCGAAATAACACCAATCGATCGATTTGCGATTTCGTCGATGGTCCGATCGACTCGAACCCGAATGTGACTCAGAACATGAAAATTTCTCGATTTTCGTTGAAATTCAGTCAGAACTGTTGATACATGCATTTTCATCGATTTAGACGAACTAACACCCAATTGCTCGATTAGCGTTTTCGTGGATGGTCAATTCGACTCGAACCTCGAAAGTCAGTCGAAGCATTAATATTTCTCGATGTTCGTTGAAATTCAGTCAAAAACTGTTGAAACATGCATTTTCATCAATTTAGACGAACTAACACTCAATCTCTGGATTTGCGGTCTCGTCGATGGTCCGATCGACTCGAACCTCGAATGTGACTCAGAACATGAAAATTTCTCGATTTTCGTTGAAATTCAGTCAGAACTATTGATACCTGCATTTTCATCGATTTAGACGAACTAACACCCAATTGCTCGATTAGCGTTTTCGTGGATGGTCCATTCGACTCGAACCTCGAAAGTCAGTCGAAGCATTAATAATTCTCGATGTTCGTTGAAATTCAGTCAGAAACTGTTGAAACATGTATTTTCATCAATTTAGACGAACTAACACTCAACCTCTGGATTTGCGGTCCCGTCGATGGTCCGTTCGACGCGAACCTCGAGAATGACTCGCAACATGAAAATTTCTCGATTTACGTTGAAACTCAGTCAAAAACTGTTGAAACCTGCGTTTTCATCGTTTTAGACGAACTCACACTCAATTTCTCCATTAGCGTTTTCGTGGATGGTCCATTCGACTCGAACCTCGAAAGTCACTCGAAGCATTAAAATTTCTCGATGTTCGTTGAATATCAGTCAAAAACTGTTGAAACCTGCATTTTCATCGTTTCAGACGAAATAACACCAATCGATCGATTTGCGATTTCGTCGATGGTCCGATCGACTCGAACCTCGAATGTGACTCGGAACATCAAAATTTCTCGGTTTTCGTTTAAATTCAGTCAAAAACTATTGAAACCTGTATTTTCATCGTTTTAGACGAAATAAAACCCAATCGATCGATTTCGATCTCGTCGATGGTCCTATCAACTCGAACCTCGAATGTGACTCGGAACATGAAAATTTCTCGATTTTCGTTGAAATTCAGTCAGAACTGTTGATACCTGCATTTTCATCGATTTAGACGAACTAACACCCAATTGCTCGATTAGCGTTTTCGTGGATGTTCCATTCGACTCGAACCTCGAAAGTCAGTCGAAGCATTAATATTTCTCGATGTTCGTTGAAATTCAGTCAAAAACTGTTGAAACCTGCATTTTCATCGTTTTTGACGAACTAACACTTAATCGGTCGATTTCCGTTCTCGTCGATGGTCCGATCGACTCGAACTTCGAAAGTGACTCGGAACATGAAAATTTCTCGATTTTCGTTGAAATTCAGTCAAAAACTATTGAAACCTGCATTTTCATCGTTTTAGACGAAATAACACCCAATCGATCGATTTGCGATTTCGTCGATGGTCCGATCGACTCGAACCTCGAATGTGACTCAGAACATGAAAATTTCTCGATTTTCGTTGAAATTCAGTCAGAACTGTTGATACCTGCATTTTCATCGATTTAGACGAACTAACACCCAATTGCTCGATTAGCGTTTTCGTGGATGGTCCATTCGACTCTAACCTCGAAAGTCACTCGAAGCATTAATATTTCTCGATGTTCGTTGAAATTCAGTCAAAAACTATTGAAACATGCATTTTCATCAATTTAGACGAACTAACACGCAATCTCTGGATTTGCGGTCTCGTCGATGGTCCGTTCGACTCGAATTTCGAAAGTGACTCGCGACATGAAAATTTCTCGATTTTCGTTGAAACTCAGTCAGAAACTGTTGAAACCTGCGTTTTCATCGTTTTAGTCGAAATAACACCAATCGATCGATTTGCGATTTCGTCGATGGTCCGATCGACTCGAACCTCGAAAGTGACTCGGAACATGAAAATTTCTCGGTTTTCGTTGAAATTCAGTCAGAACTGTTGATACCTGCATTTTCATCGATTTAGACGAACTAACACCCAATTGCTCGATTAGCGTTTTCGTGGATGGTCTATTCGACTCGAACCTCGAAAGTCAGTCGAAGCATTAATATTTCTCGATGTTCGTTGAAATTCAGTCAAAAACTGTTGAAACATGCATTTTCATCGTTTTAGACGAAATAAAACCCAATCGATCGATTTGCGATTTCGTCGATGGTCCGATCGACTCGAACCTCGAAAGTGACTCGCGACATGAAAATTTCTCGATTTTCGTTGAAACTCAGTCAAAAACTGTTGAAACCTGCGTTTTCATCGTTTTAGTCGAAATAACACCAATCGATCGATTTGCGATTTCGTCGATGGTCCGATCGACTCGAACCTCGAAAGTGACTCGGAACATGAAAATTTCTCGGTTTTCGTTGAAATTCAGTCAAAAAATATTGAAACCTGCATTTTCATCGTTTTAGACGAAATAACACTTAATCGGTCGATTTCCATTCTCGTCGATGGTCCGATCGACTCGAACCTCGAAAGTGACTCCGAATATGAAAATTTCTCGATTTTCGTTGAAATTCAGTCAGAACTGTTGATACCTGCATTTTCATCGATTTAGACGAACTAACACTCAATCCCTGGATTTGCGGTCTCGTCGATGGTCCGTTCGACTCGAACCTCGAAAGTGACTCGCAACATGAAAATTTCTCGATTTTCGTTGAAACTCAGTCAAAAACTGTTGAAACCTGCGTTTTCATCGTTTTAGTCGAAATAACACCAATCGATCGATTTGCGATTTCGTCGATGGTCCGATCGACTCGAACCTCGAAAGTGACTCGGAACATGAAAATTTCTCGGTTTTCGTTGAAATTCAGTCAAAAAATATTGAAACCTGCATTTTCATCGTTTTAGACGAAATAACACTTAATCGGTCGATTTCCATTCTCGTCGATGGTCCGATCGACTCGAACCTCGAAAGTGACTCCGAATATGAAAATTTCTCGATTTTCGTTGAAATTCAGTCAGAACTGTTGATACCTGCATTTTCATCGATTTAGACGAACTAACACTCAATCCCTGGATTTGCGGTCTCGTCGATGGTCCGTTCGACTCGAACCTCGAAAGTGACTCGCAACATGAAAATTTCTCGGTTTTCGTTGAAATTCAGTCAAAAACTGTTGAAACCTACGTTTTCATCGTTTTAGTCGAAATAACACTAATCGATCGATTTGCAATTTCGTCGATGGTCCGATCGTCTCGAACCTCGAAAGTGACTCGGAACATGAAAATTTCTCGATTTTCGTTGAAATTCAGTCAGAACTGTTGATACCTGCATTTTCATCGATTTAGACGAACTAACACCCAATTGCTCGATTAGCGTTTTCGTGGATGGTCCATTCGACTCGAACCTCGAAAGTCACTCGAAGCATTAAAATTTCTCGATGTGCGTTGAAATTCAGTCAAAAACTGTTGAAACATGCATTTTCATCGTTTTTGACAAACTAACACTCAATCTCTGGATTTCCGTTCTCGTCGATGGTCCGATCGACTCGAACTTCGAAAGTGACTCGGAACATGAAAATTTCTCGATTTTCGTTGAAATTCAGTCACAAACTATTGAAACTTGCATTTTCATCGTTTTAGACGAAATAACACCCAATCGATCGATTAGCGATTTCGTCGATGTTCCGATCGACTCGAACCTCGAATGTGACTCAGAACATGAAAATTTCTCGATTTTCGTTGAAATTCAGTTAGAACTATTGATACCTGCATTTTCATCGATTTAGACGAACTAACACCCAATTGCTCGATTAGCGTTTTCGTGGATGGTCCATTCGACTCGAACCTCGAAAGTCAGTCGAAGCATTAATATTTCTCGATGTTCGTTGAAATTCAGTCAAAAACTGTTGAAACCTGCATTTTCATCGTTTTTGACGAACTAACACTTAATCGGTCGATTTCCGTTCTCGTCGATGGTCCGATCGACTCGAACTTCGAAAGTGACTCGGAACATGAAAATTTCTCGATTTTCGTTGAAATTCAGTCAAAAACTATTGAAACCTGCATTTTCATCGTTTTAGACGAAATAACACCCAATCGATCGATTTGCGATTTCGTCGATGGTCCGATCGACTCGAACCTCGAATGTGACTCAGAACATGAAAATTTCTCGATTTTCGTTGAAATTCAGTCAGAACTGTTGATACCTGCATTTTCATCGATTTAGACGAACTAACACCCAATTGCTCGATTAGCGTTTTCGTGGATGGTCTATTCGACTCGAACCTCGAAAGTCAGTCGAAGCATTAATATTTCTCGATGTTCGTTGAAATTCAGTCAAAAACTGTTGAAACATGCATTTTCATCGTTTTAGACGAAATAAAACCCAATCGATCGATTTGCGATTTCGTCGATGGTCCGATCGACTCGAACCTCGAAAGTGACTCGCGACATGAAAATTTCTCGATTTTCGTTGAAACTCAGTCAAAAACTGTTGAAACCTGCGTTTTCATCGTTTTAGTCGAAATAACACCAATCGATCGATTTGCGATTTCGTCGATGGTCCGATCGACTCGAACCTCGAAAGTGACTCGGAACATGAAAATTTCTCGGTTTTCGTTGAAATTCAGTCAAAAAATATTGAAACCTGCATTTTCATCGTTTTAGACGAAATAACACTTAATCGGTCGATTTCCATTCTCGTCGATGGTCCGATCGACTCGAACCTCGAAAGTGACTCCGAATATGAAAATTTCTCGATTTTCGTTGAAATTCAGTCAGAACTGTTGATACCTGCATTTTCATCGATTTAGACGAACTAACACTCAATCCCTGGATTTGCGGTCTCGTCGATGGTCCGTTCGACTCGAACCTCGAAAGTGACTCGCAACATGAAAATTTCTCGGTTTTCGTTGAAATTCAGTCAAAAACTGTTGAAACCTACGTTTTCATCGTTTTAGTCGAAATAACACTAATCGATCGATTTGCAATTTCGTCGATGGTCCGATCGTCTCGAACCTCGAAAGTGACTCGGAACATGAAAATTTCTCGATTTTCGTTGAAATTCAGTCAGAACTGTTGATACCTGCATTTTCATCGATTTAGACGAACTAACACCCAATTGCTCGATTAGCGTTTTCGTGGATGGTCCATTCGACTCGAACCTCGAAAGTCACTCGAAGCATTAAAATTTCTCGATGTGCGTTGAAATTCAGTCAAAAACTGTTGAAACATGCATTTTCATCGTTTTAGACGAAATAAAACCCAATCGATCGATTTGCGATTTCGTCGATGGTCCGATCGACTCGAACCTCGAAAGTGACTCGCGACATGAAAATTTCTCGATTTACGTTGAAACTCAGTCAAAAACTGTTGAAACCTGCGTTTTCATCGTTTTAGACGAACTCACACTCAATTTCTCCATTAGCGTTTTCGTGGATGGTCCATTCGACTCGAACCTCGAAAGTCACTCGAAGCATTAAAATTTCTCGATGTTCGTTGAATATCAGTCAAAAACTGTTGAAACCTGCATTTTCATCGTTTCAGACGAAATAACACCAATCGATCGATTTGCGATTTCGTCGATGGTCCGATCGACTCGAACCTCGAATGTGACTCGGAACATCAAAATTTCTCGGTTTTCGTTTAAATTCAGTCAAAAACTATTGAAACCTGTATTTTCATCGTTTTAGACGAAATAAAACCCAATCGATCGATTTCGATCTCGTCGATGGTCCTATCGACTCGAACCTCGAATGTGACTCGGAACATGAAAATTTCTCGATTTTCGTTGAAATTCAGTCAGAACTGTTGATACCTGCATTTTCATCGATTTAGACGAACTAACACCCAATTGCTCGATTAGCGTTTTCGTGGATGTTCCATTCGACTCGAACCTCGAAAGTCAGTCGAAGCATTAATATTTCTCGATGTTCGTTGAAATTCAGTCAAAAACTGTTGAAACCTGCATTTTCATCGTTTTTGACGAACTAACACTTAATCGGTCGATTTCCGTTCTCGTCGATGGTCCGATCGACTCGAACTTCGAAAGTGACTCGGAACATGAAAATTTCTCGATTTTCGTTGAAATTCAGTCAAAAACTATTGAAACCTGCATTTTCATCGTTTTAGACGAAATAACACCCAATCGATCGATTTGCGATTTCGTCGATGGTCCGATCGACTCGAACCTCGAATGTGACTCAGAACATGAAAATTTCTCGATTTTCGTTGAAATTCAGTCAGAACTGTTGATACCTGCATTTTCATCGATTTAGACGAACTAACACCCAATTGCTCGATTAGCGTTTTCGTGGATGGTCCATTCGACTCTAACCTCGAAAGTCACTCGAAGCATTAATATTTCTCGATGTTCGTTGAAATTCAGTCAAAAACTATTGAAACATGCATTTTCATCAATTTAGACGAACTAACACGCAATCTCTGGATTTGCGGTCTCGTCGATGGTCCGTTCGACTCGAACTTCGAAAGTGACTCGCGACATGAAAATTTCTCGATTTTCGTTGAAACTCAATCAAAAACTGTTGAAACCTGCGTTTTCATCGTTTTAGTCGAAATAACACCAATCGATCGATTTGCGATTTCGTCGATGGTCCGATCGACTCGAACCTCGAAAGTGACTCGGAACATGAAAATTTCTCGGTTTTCGTTGAAATTCAGTCAAAAAATATTGAAACCTGCATTTTCATCGTTTTAGACGAAATAACACTTAATCGGTCGATTTCCATTCTCGTCGATGGTCCGATCGACTCGAACCTCGAAAGTGACACCGAATATGAAAATTTCTCGATTTTCGTTGAAATTCAGTCAGAACTGTTGATACCTGCATTTTCATCGATTTAGACGAACTAACACTCAATCCCTGGATTTGCGGTCTCGTCGATGGTCCGTTCGACTCGAACCTCGAAAGTGACTCGCAACATGAAAATTTCTCGGTTTTCGTTGAAATTCAGTCAAAAACTGTTGAAACCTACGTTTTCATCGTTTTAGTCGAAATAACACTAATCGATCGATTTGCAATTTCGTCGATGGTCCGATCGTCTCGAACCTCGAAAGTGACTCGGAACATGAAAATTTCTCGATTTTCGTTGAAATTCAGTCAGAACTGTTGATACCTGCATTTTCATCGATTTAGACGAACTAACACCCAATTGCTCGATTAGCGTTTTCGTGGATGGTCCATTCGACTCGAACCTCGAAAGTCACTCGAAGCATTAAAATTTCTCGATGTGCGTTGAAATTCAGTCAAAAACTGTTGAAACATGCATTTTCATCGTTTTTGACAAACTAACACTCAATCTCTGGATTTCCGTTCTCGTCGATGGTCCGATCGACTCGAACTTCGAAAGTGACTCGGAACATGAAAATTTCTCGATTTTCGTTGAAATTCAGTCACAAACTATTGAAACTTGCATTTTCATCGTTTTAGACGAAATAACACCCAATCGATCGATTAGCGATTTCGTCGATGTTCCGATCGACTCGAACCTCGAATGTGACTCAGAACATGAAAATTTCTCGATTTTCGTTGAAATTCATTTAGAACTATTGATACCTGCATTTTCATCGATTTAGACGAACTAACACCCAATTGCTCGATTAGCGTTTTCGTGGATGGTCCATTCGACTCGAACCTCGAAAGTCAGTCGAAGCATTAATATTTCTCGATGTTCGTTGAAATTCAGTCAAAAACTGTTGAAACCTGCATTTTCATCGTTTTTGACGAACTAACACTTAATCGGTCGATTTCCGTTCTCGTCGATGGTCCGATCGACTCGAACTTCGAAAGTGACTCGGAACATGAAAATTTCTCGATTTTCGTTGAAATTCAGTCAAAAACTATTGAAACCTGCATTTTCATCGTTTTAGACGAAATAACACCCAATCGATCGATTTGCGATTTCGTCGATGGTCCGATCGACTCGAACCTCGAATGTGACTCAGAACATGAAAATTTCTCGATTTTCGTTGAAATTCAGTCAGAACTGTTGATACCTGCATTTTCATCGATTTAGACGAACTAACACCCAATTGCTCGATTAGCGTTTTCGTGGATGGTCCATTCGACTCTAACCTCGAAAGTCACTCGAAGCATTAATATTTCTCGATGTTCGTTGAAATTCAGTCAAAAACTATTGAAACATGCATTTTCATCAATTTAGACGAACTAACACGCAATCTCTGGATTTGCGGTCTCGTCGATGGTCCGTTCGACTCGAACCTCGAAAGTGACTCGCGACATGAAAATTTCTCGATTTACGTTGAAACTCAGTCAAAAACTGTTGAAACCTGCGTTTTCATCGTTTTAGACGAACTCACACTCAATTTCTCCATTAGCGTTTTCGTGGATGGTCCATTCGACTCGAACCTCGAAAGTCACTCGAAGCATTAAAATTTCTCGATGTTCGTTGAATATCAGTCAAAAACTGTTGAAACCTGCATTTTCATCGTTTCAGACGAAATAACACCAATCGATCGATTTGCGATTTCGTCGATGGTCCGATCGACTCGAACCTCGAATGTGACTCGGAACATCAAAATTTCTCGGTTTTCGTTTAAATTCAGTCAAAAACTATTGAAACCTGTATTTTCATCGTTTTAGACGAAATAAAACCCAATCGATCGATTTCGATCTCGTCGATGGTCCTATCGACTCGAACCTCGAATGTGACTCGGAACATGAAAATTTCTCGATTTTCGTTGAAATTCAGTCAGAACTGTTGATACCTGCATTTTCATCGATTTAGACGAACTAACACCCAATTGCTCGATTAGCGTTTTCGTGGATGTTCCATTCGACTCGAACCTCGAAAGTCAGTCGAAGCATTAATATTTCTCGATGTTCGTTGAAATTCAGTCAAAAACTGTTGAAACCTGCATTTTCATCGTTTTTGACGAACTAACACTTAATCGGTCGATTTCCGTTCTCGTCGATGGTCCGATCGACTCGAACTTCGAAAGTGACTCGGAACATGAAAATTTCTCGATTTTCGTTGAAATTCAGTCAAAAACTATTGAAACCTGCATTTTCATCGTTTTAGACGAAATAACACCCAATCGAACGATTTGCGATTTCGTCGATGGTCCGATCGACTCGAACCTCGAATGTGACTCAGAACATGAAAATTTCTCGATTTTCGTTGAAATTCAGTCAGAACTGTTGATACCTGCATTTTCATCGATTTAGACGAACTAACACCCAATTGCTCGATTAGCGTTTTCGTGGATGGTCCATTCGACTCTAACCTCGAAAGTCACTCGAAGCATTAATATTTCTCGATGTTCGTTGAAATTCAGTCAAAAACTATTGAAACATGCATTTTCATCAATTTAGACGAACTAACACGCAATCTCTGGATTTGCGGTCTCGTCGATGGTCCGTTCGACTCGAACTTCGAAAGTGACTCGCGACATGAAAATTTCTCGATTTTCGTTGAAACTCAGTCAAAAACTGTTGAAACCTGCGTTTTCATCGTTTTAGTCGAAATAACACCAATCGATCGATTTGCGATTTCGTCGATGGTCCGATCGACTCGAACCTCGAAAGTGACTCGGAACATGAAAATTTCTCGGTTTTCGTTGAAATTCAGTCAAAAAATATTGAAACCTGCATTTTCATCGTTTTAGACGAAATAACACTTAATCGGTCGATTTCCATTCTCGTCGATGGTCCGATCGACTCGAACCTCGAAAGTGACTCCGAATATGAAAATTTCTCGATTTTCGTTGAAATTCAGTCAGAACTGTTGATACCTGCATTTTCATCGATTTAGACGAACTAACACTCAATCCCTGGATTTGCGGTCTCGTCGATGGTCCGTTCGACTCGAACCTCGAAAGTGACTCGCAACATGAAAATTTCTCGGTTTTCGTTGAAATTCAGTCAAAAACTGTTGAAACCTACGTTTTCATCGTTTTAGTCGAAATAACACTAATCGATCGATTTGCAATTTCGTCGATGGTCCGATCGTCTCGAACCTCGAAAGTGACACGGAACATGAAAATTTCTCGATTTTCGTTGAAATTCAGTCAGAACTGTTGATACCTGCATTTTCATCGATTTAGACGAACTAACGCCCAATTGCTCGATTAGCGTTTTCGTGGATGGTCCATTCGACTCGAACCTCGAAAGTCACTCGAAGCATTAAAATTTCTCGATGTGCGTTGAAATTCAGTCAAAAACTGTTGAAACATGCATTTTCATCGTTTTTGACAAACTAACACTCAATCTCTGGATTTCCGTTCTCGTCGATGGTCCGATCGACTCGAACTTCGAAAGTGACTCGGAACATGAAAATTTCTCGATTTTCGTTGAAATTCAGTCACAAACTATTGAAACTTGCATTTTCATCGTTTTAGACGAAATAACACCCAATCGATCGATTAGCGATTTCGTCGATGGTCCGATCGACTCGAACCTCGAATGTGACTCAGAACATGAAAATTTCTCGATTTTCGTTGAAATTCAGTCAGAACTGTTGATACCTGCATTTTCATCGATTTAGACGAACTAACACCCAATTGCTCGATTTGCGTTTTCGTGGATGGTCCATTCGACTCTAACCTCGAAAGTCACTCGAAGCATTAATATTTCTCGATGTTCGTTGAAATTCAGTCAAAAACTATTGAAACATGCATTTTCATCAATTTAGACGAACTAACACGCAATCTCTGGATTTGCGGTCTCGTCGATGGTCCGTTCGACTCGAACTTCGAAAGTGACTCGCGACATGAAAATTTCTCGATTTTCGTTGAAACTCAGTCAAAAACTGTTGAAACCTGCGTTTTCATCGTTTTAGTCGAAATAACACCAATCGATCGATTTGCGATTTCGTCGATGGTCCGATCGACTCGAACCTCGAAAGTGACTCGGAACATGAAAATTTCTCGGTTTTCGTTGAAATTCAGTCAAAAAATATTGAAACCTGCATTTTCATCGTTTTAGACGAAATAACACTTAATCGGTCGATTTCCATTCTCGTCGATGGTCCGATCGACTCGAACCTCGAAAGTGACTCCGAATATGAAAATTTCTCGATTTTCGTTGAAATTCAGTCAGAACTGTTGATACCTGCATTTTCATCGATTTAGACGAACTAACACTCAATCCCTGGATTTGCGGTCTCGTCGATGGTCCGTTCGACTCGAACCTCGAAAGTGACTCGCAACATGAAAATTTCTCGGTTTTCGTTGAAATTCAGTCAAAAACTGTTGAAACCTACGTTTTCATCGTTTTAGTCGAAATAACACTAATCGATCGATTTGCAATTTCGTCGATGGTCCGATCGTCTCGAACCTCGAAAGTGACTCGGAACATGAAAATTTCTCGATTTTCGTTGAAATTCAGTCAGAACTGTTGATACCTGCATTTTCATCGATTTAGACGAACTAACACCCAATTGCTCGATTAGCGTTTTCGTGGATGGTCCATTCGACTCGAACCTCGAAAGTCACTCGAAGCATTAAAATTTCTCGATGTGCGTTGAAATTCAGTCAAAAACTGTTGAAACATGCATTTTCATCGTTTTTGACAAACTAACACTCAATCTCTGGATTTCCGTTCTCGTCGATGGTCCGATCGACTCGAACTTCGAAAGTGACTCGGAACATGAAAATTTCTCGATTTTCGTTGAAATTCAGTCACAAACTATTGAAACTTGCATTTTCATCGTTTTAGACGAAATAACACCCAATCGATCGATTAGCGATTTCGTCGATGTTCCGATCGACTCGAACCTCGAATGTGACTCAGAACATGAAAATTTCTCGATTTTCGTTGAAATTCAGTTAGAACTATTGATACCTGCATTTTCATCGATTTAGACGAACTAACACCCAATTGCTCGATTAGCGTTTTCGTGGATGGTCCATTCGACTCGAACCTCGAAAGTCAGTCGAAGCATTAATATTTCTCGATGTTCGTTGAAATTCAGTCAAAAACTGTTGAAACCTGCATTTTCATCGTTTTTGACGAACTAACACTTAATCGGTCGATTTCCGTTCTCGTCGATGGTCCGATCGACTCGAACTTCGAAAGTGACTCGGAACATGAAAATTTCTCGATTTTCGTTGAAATTCAGTCAAAAACTATTGAAACCTGCATTTTCATCGTTTTAGACGAAATAACACCCAATCGATCGATTTGCGATTTCGTCGATGGTCCGATCGACTCGAACCTCGAATGTGACTCAGAACATGAAAATTTCTCGATTTTCGTTGAAATTCAGTCAGAACTGTTGATACCTGCATTTTCATCGATTTAGACGAACTAACACCCAATTGCTCGATTAGCGTTTTCGTGGATGGTCTATTCGACTCGAACCTCGAAAGTCAGTCGAAGCATTAATATTTCTCGATGTTCGTTGAAATTCAGTCAAAAACTGTTGAAACATGCATTTTCATCGTTTTAGACGAAATAAAACCCAATCGATCGATTTGCGATTTCGTCGATGGTCCGATCGACTCGAACCTCGAAAGTGACTCGCGACATGAAAATTTCTCGATTTTCGTTGAAACTCAGTCAAAAACTGTTGAAACCTGCGTTTTCATCGTTTTAGTCGAAATAACACCAATCGATCGATTTGCGATTTCGTCGATGGTCCGATCGACTCGAACCTCGAAAGTGACTCGGAACATGAAAATTTCTCGGTTTTCGTTGAAATTCAGTCAAAAAATATTGAAACCTGCATTTTCATCGTTTTAGACGAAATAACACTTAATCGGTCGATTTCCATTCTCGTCGATGGTCCGATCGACTCGAACCTCGAAAGTGACTCCGAATATGAAAATTTCTCGATTTTCGTTGAAATTCAGTCAGAACTGTTGATACCTGCATTTTCATCGATTTAGACGAACTAACACTCAATCCCTGGATTTGCGGTCTCGTCGATGGTCCGTTCGACTCGAACCTCGAAAGTGACTCGCAACATGAAAATTTCTCGGTTTTCGTTGAAATTCAGTCAAAAACTGTTGAAACCTACGTTTTCATCGTTTTAGTCGAAATGACACTAATCGATCGATTTGCAATTTCGTCGATGGTCCGATCGTCTCGAACCTCGAAAGTGACTCGGAACATGAAAATTTCTCGATTTTCGTTGAAATTCAGTCAGAACTGTTGATACCTGCATTTTCATCGATTTAGACGAACTAACACCCAATTGCTCGATTAGCGTTTTCGTGGATGGTCCATTCGACTCGAACCTCGAAAGTCACTCGAAGCATTAAAATTTCTCGATGTGCGTTGAAATTCAGTCAAAAACTGTTGAAACATGCATTTTCATCGTTTTAGACGAAATAAAACCCAATCGATCGATTTGCGATTTCGTCGATGGTCCGATCGACTCGAACCTCGAAAGTGACTCGCGACATGAAAATTTCTCGATTTTCGTTGAAACTCAGTCAAAAACTGTTGAAACCTGCGTTTTCATCGTTTTAGTCGAAATAACACCAATCGATCGATTTGCGATTTCGTCGATGGTCCGATCGACTCGAACCTCGAAAGTGACTCGGAACATGAAAATTTCTCGGTTTTCGTTGAAATTCAGTCAAAAAATATTGAAACCTGCATTTTCATCGTTTTAGACGAAATAACACTTAATCGGTCGATTTCCATTCTCGTCGATGGTCCGATCGACTCGAACCTCGAAAGTGACTCCGAATATGAAAATTTCTCGATTTTCGTTGAAATTCAGTCAGAACTGTTGATACCTGCATTTTCATCGATTTAGACGAACTAACACTCAATCCCTGGATTTGCGGTCTCGTCGATGGTCCGTTCGACTCGAACCTCGAAAGTGACTCGCAACATGAAAATTTCTCGGTTTTCGTTGAAATTCAGTCAAAAACTGTTGAAACCTACGTTTTCATCGTTTTAGTCGAAATAACACTAATCGATCGATTTGCAATTTCGGCGATGGTCCGATCGTCTCGAACCTCGAAAGTGACTCGGAACATGAAAATTTCTCGATTTTCGTTGAAATTCAGTCAGAACTGTTGATACCTGCATTTTCATCGATTTAGACGGACTAACACCCAATTGCTCGATTAGCGTTTTCGTGGATGGTCTATTCGACTCGAACCTCGAAAGTCAGTCGAAGCATTAATATTTCTCGATGTTCGTTGAAATTCAGTCAAAAACTGTTGAAACATGCATTTTCATCAATTTAGACGAACTAACACTCAATCTCTGGATTTGCGGTCTCGTCGATGGTCCGATCGACTCGAACCTCGAAAGTGACTCGGAACATTAAAATTTCTCGATTTTCGTTGAAATTCAGTCAAAAACTATTGAAACCTGCATTTTCATCGTTTTAGACGAAATAAAACCCAATCGATCGATTTGCGATTTCGTCGATGGTCCGATCGACTCGAACCTCGAATGTGACTCGGAACATGAAAATTTCTCGATTTTCGTTGAAATTCAATCGGCACTGTTGATACCTGCATTTTCATCGATTTAGACGAACTAACACCCAATTGCTCGATTAGCGTTTTCGTGGATGGTCCGATCGACTCGAACTTCGAAAGTGACTCGGAACATGAAAATTTCTCGATTTTCGTTGAAATTCAGTCAAAAACTATTGAAACCTGCATTTTCATCGTTTTAGACGAAATAACACCCAATCGATCGATTTGCGATTTCGTCGATGGTCCGATCGACTCGAACCTCGAATGTGACTCAGAACATGAAAATTTCTCGGTTTTCGTTGAAATTCAGTCAGAACTGTTGATACCTGCATTTTCATCGATTTAGACGAACTAACACCCAATTGCTCGATTAGCGTTTTCGTGGATGGTCCATTCGACTCTAACCTCGAAAGTCACTCGAAGCATTAATATTTCTCGATGTTCGTTGAAATTCAGTCAAAAACTATTGAAACATGCATTTTCATCAATTTAGACGAACTAACACGCAATCTCTGGATTTGCGGTCTCGTCGATGGTCCGTTCGACTCGAACCTCGAAAGTGACTCGCGACATGAAAATTTCTCGATTTTCGTTGAAACTCAGTCAAAAACTGTTGAAACCTGCGTTTTCATCGTTTTAGTCGAAATAACACCAATCGATCGATTTGCGATTTCGTCGATGGTCCGATCGACTCGAACCCGAATGTGACTCAGAACATGAAAATTTCTCGATTTTCGTTGAAATTCAGTCAGAACTGTTGATACATGCATTTTCATCGATTTAGACGAACTAACACCCAATTGCTCGATTAGCGTTTTCGTGGATGGTCAATTCGACTCGAACCTCGAAAGTCAGTCGAAGCATTAATATTTCTCGATGTTCGTTGAAATTCAGTCAAAAACTGTTGAAACATGCATTTTCATCAATTTAGACGAACTAACACTCAATCTCTGGATTTGCGGTCTCGTCGATGGTCCGATCGACTCGAACCTCGAATGTGACTCAGAACATGAAAATTTCTCGATTTTCGTTGAAATTCAGTCAGAACTATTGATACCTGCATTTTCATCGATTTAGACGAACTAACACCCAATTGCTCGATTAGCGTTTTCGTGGATGGTCCATTCGACTCGAACCTCGAAAGTCAGACGAAGCATTAATAATTCTCGATGTTCGTTGAAATTCAGTCAGAAACTGTTGAAACATGTATTTTCATCAATTTAGACGAACTAACACTCAACCTCTGGATTTGCGGTCCCGTCGATGGTCCGTTCGACGCGAACCTCGAGAATGACTCGCAACATGAAAATTTCTCGATTTACGTTGAAACTCAGTCAAAAACTGTTGAAACCTGCGTTTTCATCGTTTTAGACGAACTCACACTCAATTTCTCCATTAGCGTTTTCGTGGATGGTCCATTCGACTCGAACCTCGAAAGTCACTCGAAGCATTAAAATTTCTCGATGTTCGTTGAATATCAGTCAAAAACTGTTGAAACCTGCATTTTCATCGTTTCAGACGAAATAACACCAATCGATCGATTTGCGATTTCGTCGATGGTCCGATCGACTCGAACCTCGAATGTGACTCGGAACATCAAAATTTCTCGGTTTTCGTTTAAATTCAGTCAAAAACTATTGAAACCTGTATTTTCATCGTTTTAGACGAAATAAAACCCAATCGATCGATTTCGATCTCGTCGATGGTCCTATCGACTCGAACCTCGAATGTGACTCGGAACATGAAAATTTCTCGATTTTCGTTGAAATTCAGTCAGAACTGTTGATACCTGCATTTTCATCGATTTAGACGAACTAACACCCAATTGCTCGATTAGCGTTTTCGTGGATGGTCCATTCGACTCGAACCTCGAAAGTCAGTCGAAGCATTAATATTTCTCGATGTTCGTTGAAATTCAGTCAAAAACTGTTGAAACCTGCATTTTCATCGTTTTTGACGAACTAACACTTAATCGGTCGATTTCCGTTCTCGTCGATGGTCCGATCGACTCGAACTTCGAAAGTGACTCGGAACATGAAAATTTCTCGATTTTCGTTGAAATTCAGTAAAAAACTATTGAAACCTGCATTTTCATCGTTTTAGACGAAATAACACCCAATCGATCGATTTGCGATTTCGTCGATGGTCCGATCGACTCGAACCTCGAATGTGACTCAGAACATGAAAATTTCTCGATTTTCGTTGAAATTCAGTCAGAACTGTTGATACCTGCATTTTCATCGATTTAGACGAACTAACACCCAATTGCTCGATTAGCGTTTTCGTGGATGGTCCATTCGACTCTAACCTCGAAAGTCACTCGAAGCATTAATATTTCTCGATGTTCGTTGAAATTCAGTCAAAAACTATTGAAACATGCATTTTCATCAATTTAGACGAACTAACACGCAATCTCTGGATTTGCGGTCTCGTCGATGGTCCGTTCGACTCGAACCTCGAAAGTGACTCGCGACATGAAAATTTCTCGATTTTCGTTGAAACTCAGTCAAAAACTGTTGAAACCTGCGTTTTCATCGTTTTAGTCGAAATAACACCAATCGATCGATTTGCGATTTCGTCGATGGTCCGATCGACTCGAACCCGAATGTGACTCAGAACATGAAAATTTCTCGATTTTCGTTGAAATTCAGTCAGAACTGTTGATACATGCATTTTCATCGATTTAGACGAACTAACACCCAATTGCTCGATTAGCGTTTTCGTGGATGGTCAATTCGACTCGAACCTCGAAAGTCAGTCGAAGCATTAATATTTCTCGATGTTCGTTGAAATTCAGTCAAAAACTGTTGAAACATGCATTTTCATCAATTTAGACGAACTAACACTCAATCTCTGGATTTGCGGTCTCGTCGATGGTCCGATCGACTCGAACCTCGAATGTGACTCAGAACATGAAAATTTCTCGATTTTCGTTGAAATTCAGTCAGAACTATTGATACCTGCATTTTCATCGATTTAGACGAACTAACACCCAATTGCTCGATTAGCGTTTTCGTGGATGGTCCATTCGACTCGAACCTCGAAAGTCAGTCGAAGCATTAATAATTCTCGATGTTCGTTGAAATTCAGTCAGAAACTGTTGAAACATGTATTTTCATCAATTTAGACGAACTAACACTCAACCTCTGGATTTGCGGTCCCGTCGATGGTCCGTTCGACGCGAACCTCGAGAATGACTCGCAACATGAAAATTTCTCGATTTACGTTGAAACTCAGTCAAAAACTGTTGAAACCTGCGTTTTCATCGTTTTAGACGAACTCACACTCAATTTCTCCATTAGCGTTTTCGTGGATGGTCCATTCGACTCGAACCTCGAAAGTCACTCGAAGCATTAAAATTTCTCGATGTTCGTTGAATATCAGTCAAAAACTGTTGAAACCTGCATTTTCATCGTTTCAGACGAAATAACACCAATCGATCGATTTGCGATTTCGTCGATGGTCCGATCGACTCGAACCTCGAATGTGACTCGGAACATCAAAATTTCTCGGTTTTCGTTTAAATTCAGTCAAAAACTATTGAAACCTGTATTTTCATCGTTTTAGACGAAATAAAACCCAATCGATCGATTTCGATCTCGTCGATGGTCCTATCAACTCGAACCTCGAATGTGACTCGGAACATGAAAATTTCTCGATTTTCGTTGAAATTCAGTCAGAACTGTTGATACCTGCATTTTCATCGATTTAGACGAACTAACACCCAATTGCTCGATTAGCGTTTTCGTGGATGTTCCATTCGACTCGAACCTCGAAAGTCAGTCGAAGCATTAATATTTCTCGATGTTCGTTGAAATTCAGTCAAAAACTGTTGAAACCTGCATTTTCATCGTTTTTGACGAACTAACACTTAATCGGTCGATTTCCGTTCTCGTCGATGGTCCGATCGACTCGAACTTCGAAAGTGACTCGGAACATGAAAATTTCTCGATTTTCGTTGAAATTCAGTCAAAAACTATTGAAACCTGCATTTTCATCGTTTTAGACGAAATAACACCCAATCGATCGATTTGCGATTTCGTCGATGGTCCGATCGACTCGAACCTCGAATGTGACTCAGAACATGAAAATTTCTCGATTTTCGTTGAAATTCAGTCAGAACTGTTGATACCTGCATTTTCATCGATTTAGACGAACTAACACCCAATTGCTCGATTAGCGTTTTCGTGGATGGTCCATTCGACTCTAACCTCGAAAGTCACTCGAAGCATTAATATTTCTCGATGTTCGTTGAAATTCAGTCAAAAACTATTGAAACATGCATTTTCATCAATTTAGACGAACTAACACGCAATCTCTGGATTTGCGGTCTCGTCGATGGTCCGTTCGACTCGAATTTCGAAAGTGACTCGCGACATGAAAATTTCTCGATTTTCGTTGAAACTCAGTCAGAAACTGTTGAAACCTGCGTTTTCATCGTTTTAGTCGAAATAACACCAATCGATCGATTTGCGATTTCGTCGATGGTCCGATCGACTCGAACCTCGAAAGTGACTCGGAACATGAAAATTTCTCGGTTTTCGTTGAAATTCAGTCAGAACTGTTGATACCTGCATTTTCATCGATTTAGACGAACTAACACCCAATTGCTCGATTAGCGTTTTCGTGGATGGTCTATTCGACTCGAACCTCGAAAGTCAGTCGAAGCATTAATATTTCTCGATGTTCGTTGAAATTCAGTCAAAAACTGTTGAAACATGCATTTTCATCGTTTTAGACGAAATAAAACCCAATCGATCGATTTGCGATTTCGTCGATGGTCCGATCGACTCGAACCTCGAAAGTGACTCGCGACATGAAAATTTCTCGATTTTCGTTGAAACTCAGTCAAAAACTGTTGAAACCTGCGTTTTCATCGTTTTAGTCGAAATAACACCAATCGATCGATTTGCGATTTCGTCGATGGTCCGATCGACTCGAACCTCGAAAGTGACTCGGAACATGAAAATTTCTCGGTTTTCGTTGAAATTCAGTCAAAAAATATTGAAACCTGCATTTTCATCGTTTTAGACGAAATAACACTTAATCGGTCGATTTCCATTCTCGTCGATGGTCCGATCGACTCGAACCTCGAAAGTGACTCCGAATATGAAAATTTCTCGATTTTCGTTGAAATTCAGTCAGAACTGTTGATACCTGCATTTTCATCGATTTAGACGAACTAACACTCAATCCCTGGATTTGCGGTCTCGTCGATGGTCCGTTCGACTCGAACCTCGAAAGTGACTCGCAACATGAAAATTTCTCGATTTTCGTTGAAACTCAGTCAAAAACTGTTGAAACCTGCGTTTTCATCGTTTTAGTCGAAATAACACCAATCGATCGATTTGCGATTTCGTCGATGGTCCGATCGACTCGAACCTCGAAAGTGACTCGGAACATGAAAATTTCTCGGTTTTCGTTGAAATTCAGTCAAAAAATATTGAAACCTGCATTTTCATCGTTTTAGACGAAATAACACTTAATCGGTCGATTTCCATTCTCGTCGATGGTCCGATCGACTCGAACCTCGAAAGTGACTCCGAATATGAAAATTTCTCGATTTTCGTTGAAATTCAGTCAGAACTGTTGATACCTGCATTTTCATCGATTTAGACGAACTAACACTCAATCCCTGGATTTGCGGTCTCGTCGATGGTCCGTTCGACTCGAACCTCGAAAGTGACTCGCAACATGAAAATTTCTCGGTTTTCGTTGAAATTCAGTCAAAAACTGTTGAAACCTACGTTTTCATCGTTTTAGTCGAAATAACACTAATCGATCGATTTGCAATTTCGTCGATGGTCCGATCGTCTCGAACCTCGAAAGTGACTCGGAACATGAAAATTTCTCGATTTTCGTTGAAATTCAGTCAGAACTGTTGATACCTGCATTTTCATCGATTTAGACGAACTAACACCCAATTGCTCGATTAGCGTTTTCGTGGATGGTCCATTCGACTCGAACCTCGAAAGTCACTCGAAGCATTAAAATTTCTCGATGTGCGTTGAAATTCAGTCAAAAACTGTTGAAACATGCATTTTCATCGTTTTTGACAAACTAACACTCAATCTCTGGATTTCCGTTCTCGTCGATGGTCCGATCGACTCGAACTTCGAAAGTGACTCGGAACATGAAAATTTCTCGATTTTCGTTGAAATTCAGTCACAAACTATTGAAACTTGCATTTTCATCGTTTTAGACGAAATAACACCCAATCGATCGATTAGCGATTTCGTCGATGTTCCGATCGACTCGAACCTCCAATGTGACTCAGAACATGAAAATTTCTCGATTTTCGTTGAAATTCAGTTAGAACTATTGATACCTGCATTTTCATCGATTTAGACGAACTAACACCCAATTGCTCGATTAGCGTTTTCGTGGATGGTCCATTCGACTCGAACCTCGAAAGTCAGTCGAAGCATTAATATTTCTCGATGTTCGTTGAAATTCAGTCAAAAACTGTTGAAACCTGCATTTTCATCGTTTTTGACGAACTAACACTTAATCGGTCGATTTCCGTTCTCGTCGATGGTCCGATCGACTCGAACTTCGAAAGTGACTCGGAACATGAAAATTTCTCGATTTTCGTTGAAATTCAGTCAAAAACTATTGAAACCTGCATTTTCATCGTTTTAGACGAAATAACACCCAATCGATCGATTTGCGATTTCGTCGATGGTCCGATCGACTCGAACCTCGAATGTGACTCAGAACATGAAAATTTCTCGATTTTCGTTGAAATTCAGTCAGAACTGTTGATACCTGCATTTTCATCGATTTAGACGAACTAACACCCAATTGCTCGATTAGCGTTTTCGTGGATGGTCTATTCGACTCGAACCTCGAAAGTCAGTCGAAGCATTAATATTTCTCGATGTTCGTTGAAATTCAGTCAAAAACTGTTGAAACATGCATTTTCATCGTTTTAGACGAAATAAAACCCAATCGATCGATTTGCGATTTCGTCGATGGTCCGATCGACTCGAACCTCGAAAGTGACTCGCGACATGAAAATTTCTCGATTTTCGTTGAAACTCAGTCAAAAACTGTTGAAACCTGCGTTTTCATCGTTTTAGTCGAAATAACACCAATCGATCGATTTGCGATTTCGTCGATGGTCCGATCGACTCGAACCTCGAAAGTGACTCGGAACATGAAAATTTCTCGGTTTTCGTTGAAATTCAGTCAAAAAATATTGAAACCTGCATTTTCATCGTTTTAGACGAAATAACACTTAATCGGTCGATTTCCATTCTCGTCGATGGTCCGATCGACTCGAACCTCGAAAGTGACTCCGAATATGAAAATTTCTCGATTTTCGTTGAAATTCAGTCAGAACTGTTGATACCTGCATTTTCATCGATTTAGACGAACTAACACTCAATCCCTGGATTTGCGGTCTCGTCGATGGTCCGTTCGACTCGAACCTCGAAAGTGACTCGCAACATGAAAATTTCTCGGTTTTCGTTGAAATTCAGTCAAAAACTGTTGAAACCTACGTTTTCATCGTTTTAGTCGAAATAACACTAATCGATCGATTTGCAATTTCGTCGATGGTCCGATCGTCTCGAACCTCGAAAGTGACTCGGAACATGAAAATTTCTCGATTTTCGTTGAAATTCAGTCAGAACTGTTGATACCTGCATTTTCATCGATTTAGACGAACTAACACCCAATTGCTCGATTAGCGTTTTCGTGGATGGTCCATTCGACTCGAACCTCGAAAGTCACTCGAAGCATTAAAATTTCTCGATGTGCGTTGAAATTCAGTCAAAAACTGTTGAAACATGCATTTTCATCGTTTTAGACGAAATAAAACCCAATCGATCGATTTGCGATTTCGTCGATGGTCCGATCGACTCGAACCTCGAAAGTGACTCGCGACATGAAAATTTCTCGATTTTCGTTGAAACTCAGTCAAAAACTGTTGAAACCTGCGTTTTCATCGTTTTAGTCGAAATAACACCAATCGATCGATTTGCGATTTCGTCGATGGTCCGATCGTCTCGAACCTCGAAAGTGACTCGGAACATGAAAATTTCTCGATTTTCGTTGAAATTCAGTCAGAACTGTTGATACCTGCATTTTCATCGATTTAGACGAACTAACACCCAATTGCTCGATTAGCGTTTTCGTGGATGGTCCATTCGACTCGAACCTCGAAAGTCACTCGAAGCATTAAAATTTCTCGATGTGCGTTGAAATTCAGTCAAAAACTGTTGAAACATGCATTTTCATCGTTTTAGACGAAATAAAACCCAATCGATCGATTTGCGATTTCGTCGATGGTCCGATCGACTCGAACCTCGAAAGTGACTCGCGACATGAAAATTTCTCGATTTTCGTTGAAACTCAGTCAAAAACTGTTGAAACCTGCGTTTTCATCGTTTTAGTCGAAATAACACCAATCGATCGATTTGCGATTTCGTCGATGGTCCGATCGACTCGAACCTCGAAAGTGACTCGGAACATGAAAATTTCTCGGTTTTCGTTGAAATTCAGTCAAAAAATATTGAAACCTGCATTTTCATCGTTTTAGACGAAATAACACTTAATCGGTCGATTTCCATTCTCGTCGATGGTCCGATCGACTCGAACCTCGAAAGTGACTCCGAATATGAAAATTTCTCGATTTTCGTTGAAATTCAGTCAGAACTGTTGATACCTGCATTTTCATCGATTTAGACGAACTAACACTCAATCCCTGGATTTGCGGTCTCGTCGATGGTCCGTTCGACTCGAACCTCGAAAGTGACTCGCAACATGAAAATTTCTCGGTTTTCGTTGAAATTCAGTCAAAAACTGTTGAAACCTACGTTTTCATCGTTTTAGTCGAAATAACACTAATCGATCGATTTGCAATTTCGGCGATGGTCCGATCGTCTCGAACCTCGAAAGTGACTCGGAACATGAAAATTTCTCGATTTTCGTTGAAATTCAGTCAGAACTGTTGATACCTGCATTTTCATCGATTTAGACGGACTAACACCCAATTGCTCGATTAGCGTTTTCGTGGATGGTCTATTCGACTCGAACCTCGAAAGTCAGTCGAAGCATTAATATTTCTCGATGTTCGTTGAAATTCAGTCAAAAACTGTTGAAACATGCATTTTCATCAATTTAGACGAACTAACACTCAATCTCTGGATTTGCGGTCTCGTCGATGGTCCGATCGACTCGAACCTCGAAAGTGACTCGGAACATTAAAATTTCTCGATTTTCGTTGAAATTCAGTCAAAAACTATTGAAACCTGCATTTTCATCGTTTTAGACGAAATAAAACCCAATCGATCGATTTGCGATTTCGTCGATGGTCCGATCGACTCGAACCTCGAATGTGACTCGGAACATGAAAATTTCTCGATTTTCGTTGAAATTCAATCGGCACTGTTGATACCTGCATTTTCATCGATTTAGACGAACTAACACCCAATTGCTCGATTAGCGTTTTCGTGGATGGTCCGATCGACTCGAACTTCGAAAGTGACTCGGAACATGAAAATTTCTCGATTTTCGTTGAAATTCAGTCAAAAACTATTGAAACCTGCATTTTCATCGTTTTAGACGAAATAACACCCAATCGATCGATTTGCGATTTCGTCGATGGTCCGATCGACTCGAACCTCGAATGTGACTCAGAACATGAAAATTTCTCGGTTTTCGTTGAAATTCAGTCAGAACTGTTGATACCTGCATTTTCATCGATTTAGACGAACTAACACCCAATTGCTCGATTAGCGTTTTCGTGGATGGTCCATTCGACTCTAACCTCGAAAGTCACTCGAAGCATTAATATTTCTCGATGTTCGTTGAAATTCAGTCAAAAACTATTGAAACATGCATTTTCATCAATTTAGACGAACTAACACGCAATCTCTGGATTTGCGGTCTCGTCGATGGTCCGTTCGACTCGAACCTCGAAAGTGACTCGCGACATGAAAATTTCTCGATTTTCGTTGAAACTCAGTCAAAAACTGTTGAAACCTGCGTTTTCATCGTTTTAGTCGAAATAACACCAATCGATCGATTTGCGATTTCGTCGATGGTCCGATCGACTCGAACCCGAATGTGACTCAGAACATGAAAATTTCTCGATTTTCGTTGAAATTCAGTCAGAACTGTTGATACATGCATTTTCATCGATTTAGACGAACTAACACCCAATTGCTCGATTAGCGTTTTCGTGGATGGTCAATTCGACTCGAACCTCGAAAGTCAGTCGAAGCATTAATATTTCTCGATGTTCGTTGAAATTCAGTCAAAAACTGTTGAAACATGCATTTTCATCAATTTAGACGAACTAACACTCAATCTCTGGATTTGCGGTCTCGTCGATGGTCCGATCGACTCGAACCTCGAATGTGACTCAGAACATGAAAATTTCTCGATTTTCGTTGAAATTCAGTCAGAACTATTGATACCTGCATTTTCATCGATTTAGACGAACTAACACCCAATTGCTCGATTAGCGTTTTCGTGGATGGTCCATTCGACTCGAACCTCGAAAGTCAGACGAAGCATTAATAATTCTCGATGTTCGTTGAAATTCAGTCAGAAACTGTTGAAACATGTATTTTCATCAATTTAGACGAACTAACACTCAACCTCTGGATTTGCGGTCCCGTCGATGGTCCGTTCGACGCGAACCTCGAGAATGACTCGCAACATGAAAATTTCTCGATTTACGTTGAAACTCAGTCAAAAACTGTTGAAACCTGCGTTTTCATCGTTTTAGACGAACTCACACTCAATTTCTCCATTAGCGTTTTCGTGGATGGTCCATTCGACTCGAACCTCGAAAGTCACTCGAAGCATTAAAATTTCTCGATGTTCGTTGAATATCAGTCAAAAACTGTTGAAACCTGCATTTTCATCGTTTCAGACGAAATAAAACCCAATCGATCGATTTCGATCTCGTCGATGGTCCTATCGACTCGAACCTCGAATGTGACTCGGAACATGAAAATTTCTCGATTTTCGTTGAAATTCAGTCAGAACTGTTGATACCTGCATTTTCATCGATTTAGACGAACTAACACCCAATTGCTCGATTAGCGTTTTCGTGGATGGTCCATTCGACTCGAACCTCGAAAGTCAGTCGAAGCATTAATATTTCTCGATGTTCGTTGAAATTCAGTCAAAAACTGTTGAAACCTGCATTTTCATCGTTTTTGACGAACTAACACTTAATCGGTCGATTTCCGTTCTCGTCGATGGTCCGATCGACTCGAACTTCGAAAGTGACTCGGAACATGAAAATTTCTCGATTTTCGTTGAAATTCAGTAAAAAACTATTGAAACCTGCATTTTCATCGTTTTAGACGAAATAACACCCAATCGATCGATTTGCGATTTCGTCGATGGTCCGATCGACTCGAACCTCGAATGTGACTCAGAACATGAAAATTTCTCGATTTTCGTTGAAATTCAGTCAGAACTGTTGATACCTGCATTTTCATCGATTTAGACGAACTAACACCCAATTGCTCGATTAGCGTTTTCGTGGATGGTCCATTCGACTCTAACCTCGAAAGTCACTCGAAGCATTAATATTTCTCGATGTTCGTTGAAATTCAGTCAAAAACTATTGAAACATGCATTTTCATCAATTTAGACGAACTAACACGCAATCTCTGGATTTGCGGTCTCGTCGATGGTCCGTTCGACTCGAATTTCGAAAGTGACTCGCGACATGAAAATTTCTCGATTTTCGTTGAAACTCAGTCAGAAACTGTTGAAACCTGCGTTTTCATCGTTTTAGTCGAAATAACACCAATCGATCGATTTGCGATTTCGTCGATGGTCCGATCGACTCGAACCTCGAAAGTGACTCGGAACATGAAAATTTCTCGGTTTTCGTTGAAATTCAGTCAGAACTGTTGATACCTGCATTTTCATCGATTTAGACGAACTAACACCCAATTGCTCGATTAGCGTTTTCGTGGATGGTCTATTCGACTCGAACCTCGAAAGTCAGTCGAAGCATTAATATTTCTCGATGTTCGTTGAAATTCAGTCAAAAACTGTTGAAACATGCATTTTCATCGTTTTAGACGAAATAAAACCCAATCGATCGATTTGCGATTTCGTCGATGGTCCGATCGACTCGAACCTCGAAAGTGACTCGCGACATGAAAATTTCTCGATTTTCGTTGAAACTCAGTCAAAAACTGTTGAAACCTGCGTTTTCATCGTTTTAGTCGAAATAACACCAATCGATCGATTTGCGATTTCGTCGATGGTCCGATCGACTCGAACCTCGAAAGTGACTCGGAACATGAAAATTTCTCGGTTTTCGTTGAAATTCAGTCAAAAAATATTGAAACCTGCATTTTCATCGTTTTAGACGAAATAACACTTAATCGGTCGATTTCCATTCTCGTCGATGGTCCGATCGACTCGAACCTCGAAAGTGACTCCGAATATGAAAATTTCTCGATTTTCGTTGAAATTCAGTCAGAACTGTTGATACCTGCATTTTCATCGATTTAGACGAACTAACACTCAATCCCTGGATTTGCGGTCTCGTCGATGGTCCGTTCGACTCGAACCTCGAAAGTGACTCGCAACATGAAAATTTCTCGGTTTTCGTTGAAATTCAGTCAAAAACTGTTGAAACCTACGTTTTCATCGTTTTAGTCGAAATAACACTAATCGATCGATTTGCAATTTCGTCGATGGTCCGATCGTCTCGAACCTCGAAAGTGACTCGGAACATGAAAATTTCTCGATTTTCGTTGAAATTCAGTCAGAACTGTTGATACCTGCATTTTCATCGATTTAGACGAACTAACACCCAATTGCTCTATTAGCGTTTTCGTGGATGGTCCATTCGACTCGAACCTCGAAAGTCACTCGAAGCATTAAAATTTCTCGATGTGCGTTGAAATTCAGTCAAAAACTGTTGAAACATGCATTTTCATCGTTTTTGACAAACTAACACTCAATCTCTGGATTTCCGTTCTCGTCGATGGTCCGATCGACTCGAACTTCGAAAGTGACTCGGAACATGAAAATTTCTCGATTTTCGTTGAAATTCAGTCACAAACTATTGAAACTTGCATTTTCATCGTTTTAGACGAAATAACACCCAATCGATCGATTAGCGATTTCGTCGATGTTCCGATCGACTCGAACCTCGAATGTGACTCAGAACATGAAAATTTCTCGATTTTCGTTGAAATTCCGTTAGAACTATTGATACCTGCATTTTCATCGATTTAGACGAACTAACACCCAATTGCTCGATTAGCGTTTTCGTGGATGGTCCATTCGACTCGAACCTCGAAAGACAGTCGAAGCATTAATATTTCTCGATGTTCGTTGAAATTCAGTCAAAAACTGTTGAAACATGCATTTTCATCAATTTAGACGAACTAACACTCAATCTCTGGATTTGCGGTCTCGTCGATGGTCCGATCGACTCGAACCTCGAATGTGACTCAGAACATGAAAATTTCTCGATTTTCGTTGAAATTCAGTCAGAACTATTGATACCTGCATTTTCATCGATTTAGACGAACTAACACCCAATTGCTCGATTAGCGTTTTCGTGGATGGTCCATTCGACTCGAACCTCGAAAGTCAGACGAAGCATTAATAATTCTCGATGTTCGTTGAAATTCAGTCAGAAACTGTTGAAACATGTATTTTCATCAATTTAGACGAACTAACACTCAACCTCTGGATTTGCGGTCCCGTCGATGGTCCGTTCGACGTGAACCTCGAGAATGACTCGCAACATGAAAATTTCTCGATTTACGTTGAAACTCAGTCAAAAACTGTTGAAACCTGCGTTTTCATCGTTTTAGACGAACTCACACTCAATTTCTCCATTAGCGTTTTCGTGGATGGTCCATTCGACTCGAACCTCGAAAGTCACTCGAAGCATTAAAATTTCTCGATGTTCGTTGAATATCAGTCAAAAACTGTTGAAACCTGCATTTTCATCGTTTCAGACGAAATAACACCAATCGATCGATTTGCGATTTCGTCGATGGTCCGATCGACTCGAACCTCGAATGTGACTCGGAACATCAAAATTTCTCGGTTTTCGTTTAAATTCAGTCAAAAACTATTGAAACCTGTATTTTCATCGTTTTAGACGAAATAAAACCCAATCGATCGATTTCGATCTCGTCGATGGTCCTATCGACTCGAACCTCGAATGTGACTCGGAACATGAAAATTTCTCGATTTTCGTTGAAATTCAGTCAGAACTGTTGATACCTGCATTTTCATCGATTTAGACGAACTAACACCCAATTGCTCGATTAGCGTTTTCGTGGATGGTCCATTCGACTCGAACCTCGAAAGTCAGTCGAAGCATTAATATTTCTCGATGTTCGTTGAAATTCAGTCAAAAACTGTTGAAACCTGCATTTTCATCGTTTTTGACGAACTAACACTTAATCGGTCGATTTCCGTTCTCGTCGATGGTCCGATCGACTCGAACTTCGAAAGTGACTCGGAACATGAAAATTTCTCGATTTTCGTTGAAATTCAGTAAAAAACTATTGAAACCTGCATTTTCATCGTTTTAGACGAAATAACACCCAATCGATCGATTTGCGATTTCGTCGATGGTCCGATCGACTCGAACCTCGAATGTGACTCAGAACATGAAAATTTCTCGATTTTCGTTGAAATTCAGTCAGAACTGTTGATACCTGCATTTTCATCGATTTAGACGAACTAACACCCAATTGCTCGATTAGCGTTTTCGTGGATGGTCCATTCGACTCTAACCTCGAAAGTCACTCGAAGCATTAATATTTCTCGATGTTCGTTGAAATTCAGTCAAAAACTATTGAAACATGCATTTTCATCAATTTAGACGAACTAACACGCAATCTCTGGATTTGCGGTCTCGTCGATGGTCCGTTCGACTCGAACCTCGAAAGTGACTCGCGACATGAAAATTTCTCGATTTTCGTTGAAACTCAGTCAAAAACTGTTGAAACCTGCGTTTTCATCGTTTTAGTCGAAATAACACCAATCGATCGATTTGCGATTTCGTCGATGGTCCGATCGACTCGAACCCGAATGTGACTCAGAACATGAAAATTTCTCGATTTTCGTTGAAATTCAGTCATAACTGTTGATACATGCATTTTCATCGATTTAGACGAACTAACACCCAATTGCTCGATTAGCGTTTTCGTGGATGGTCAATTCGACTCGAACCTCGAAAGTCAGTCGAAGCATTAATATTTCTCGATGTTCGTTGAAATTCAGTCAAAAACTGTTGAAACATGCATTTTCATCAATTTAGACGAACTAACACTCAATCTCTGGATTTGCGGTCTCGTCGATGGTCCGATCGACTCGAACCTCGAATGTGACTCAGAACATGAAAATTTCTCGATTTTCGTTGAAATTCAGTCAGAACTATTGATACCTGCATTTTCATCGATTTAGACGAACTAACACCCAATTGCTCGATTAGCGTTTTCGTGGATGGTCCATTCGACTCGAACCTCGAAAGTCAGTCGAAGCATTAATAATTCTCGATGTTCGTTGAAATTCAGTCAGAAACTGTTGAAACATGTATTTTCATCAATTTAGACGAACTAACACTCAACCTCTGGATTTGCGGTCCCGTCGATGGTCCGTTCGACGCGAACCTCGAGAATGACTCGCAACATGAAAATTTCTCGATTTACGTTGAAACTCAGTCAAAAACTGTTGAAACCTGCGTTTTCATCGTTTTAGACGAACTCACACTCAATTTCTCCATTAGCGTTTTCGTGGATGGTCCATTCGACTCGAACCTCGAAAGTCACTCGAAGCATTAAAATTTCTCGATGTTCGTTGAATATCAGTCAAAAACTGTTGAAACCTGCATTTTCATCGTTTCAGACGAAATAACACCAATCGATCGATTTGCGATTTCGTCGATGGTCCGATCGACTCGAACCTCGAATGTGACTCGGAACATCAAAATTTCTCGGTTTTCGTTTAAATTCAGTCAAAAACTATTGAAACCTGTATTTTCATCGTTTTAGACGAAATAAAACCCAATCGATCGATTTCGATCTCGTCGATGGTCCTATCGACTCGAACCTCGAATGTGACTCGGAACATGAAAATTTCTCGATTTTCGTTGAAATTCAGTCAGAACTGTTGATACCTGCATTTTCATCGATTTAGACGAACTAACACCCAATTGCTCGATTAGCGTTTTCGTGGATGTTCCATTCGACTCGAACCTCGAAAGTCAGTCGAAGCATTAATATTTCTCGATGTTCGTTGAAATTCAGTCAAAAACTGTTGAAACCTGCATTTTCATCGTTTTTGACGAACTAACACTTAATCGGTCGATTTCCGTTCTCGTCGATGGTCCGATCGACTCGAACTTCGAAAGTGACTCGGAACATGAAAATTTCTCGATTTTCGTTGAAATTCAGTCAAAAACTATTGAAACCTGCATTTTCATCGTTTTAGACGAAATAACACCCAATCGATCGATTTGCGATTTCGTCGATGGTCCGATCGACTCGAACCTCGAATGTGACTCAGAACATGAAAATTTCTCGATTTTCGTTGAAATTCAGTCAGAACTGTTGATACCTGCATTTTCATCGATTTAGACGAACTAACACCCAATTGCTCGATTAGCGTTTTCGTGGATGGTCCATTCGACTCTAACCTCGAAAGTCACTCGAAGCATTAATATTTCTCGATGTTCGTTGAAATTCAGTCAAAAACTATTGAAACATGCATTTTCATCAATTTAGACGAACTAACACGCAATCTCTGGATTTGCGGTCTCGTCGATGGTCCGTTCGACTCGAATTTCGAAAGTGACTCGCGACATGAAAATTTCTCGATTTTCGTTGAAACTCAGTCAGAAACTGTTGAAACCTGCGTTTTCATCGTTTTAGTCGAAATAACACCAATCGATCGATTTGCGATTTCGTCGATGGTCCGATCGACTCGAACCTCGAAAGTGACTCGGAACATGAAAATTTCTCGGTTTTCGTTGAAATTCAGTCAGAACTGTTGATACCTGCATTTTCATCGATTTAGACGAACTAACACCCAATTGCTCGATTAGCGTTTTCGTGGATGGTCTATTCGACTCGAACCTCGAAAGTCAGTCGAAGCATTAATATTTCTCGATGTTCGTTGAAATTCAGTCAAAAACTGTTGAAACATGCATTTTCATCGTTTTAGACGAAATAAAACCCAATCGATCGATTTGCGATTTCGTCGATGGTCCGATCGACTCGAACCTCGAAAGTGACTCGCGACATGAAAATTTCTCGATTTTCGTTGAAACTCAGTCAAAAACTGTTGAAACCTGCGTTTTCATCGTTTTAGTCGAAATAACACCAATCGATCGATTTGCGATTTCGTCGATGGTCCGATCGACTCGAACCTCGAAAGTGACTCGGAACATGAAAATTTCTCGGTTTTCGTTGAAATTCAGTCAAAAAATATTGAAACCTGCATTTTCATCGTTTTAGACGAAATAACACTTAATCGGTCGATTTCCATTCTCGTCGATGGTCCGATCGACTCGAACCTCGAAAGTGACTCCGAATATGAAAATTTCTCGATTTTCGTTGAAATTCAGTCAGAACTGTTGATACCTGCATTTTCATCGATTTAGACGAACTAACACTCAATCCCTGGATTTGCGGTCTCGTCGATGGTCCGTTCGACTCGAACCTCGAAAGTGACTCGCAACATGAAAATTTCTCGGTTTTCGTTGAAATTCAGTCAAAAACTGTTGAAACCTACGTTTTCATCGTTTTAGTCGAAATAACACTAATCGATCGATTTGCAATTTCGTCGATGGTCCGATCGTCTCGAACCTCGAAAGTGACTCGGAACATGAAAATTTCTCGATTTTCGTTGAAATTCAGTCAGAACTGTTGATACCTGCATTTTCATCGATTTAGACGAACTAACACCCAATTGCTCGATTAGCGTTTTCGTGGATGGTCCATTCGACTCGAACCTCGAAAGTCACTCGAAGCATTAAAATTTCTCGATGTGCGTTGAAATTCAGTCAAAAACTGTTGAAACATGCATTTTCATCGTTTTAGACGAAATAAAACCCAATCGATCGATTTGCGATTTCGTCGATGGTCCGATCGACTCGAACCTCGAAAGTGACTCGCGACATGAAAATTTCTCGATTTTCGTTGAAACTCAGTCAAAAACTGTTGAAACCTGCGTTTTCATCGTTTTAGTCGAAATAACACCAATCGATCGATTTGCGATTTCGTCGATGGTCCGATCGACTCGAACCTCGAAAGTGACTCGGAACATGAAAATTTCTCGGTTTTCGTTGAAATTCAGTCAAAAAATATTGAAACCTGCATTTTCATCGTTTTAGACGAAATAACACTTAATCGGTCGATTTCCATTCTCGTCGATGGTCCGATCGACTCGAACCTCGAAAGTGACTCCGAATATGAAAATTTCTCGATTTTCGTTGAAATTCAGTCAGAACTGTTGATACCTGCATTTTCATCGATTTAGACGAACTAACACTCAATCCCTGGATTTGCGGTCTCGTCGATGGTCCGTTCGACTCGAACCTCGAAAGTGACTCGCAACATGAAAATTTCTCGGTTTTCGTTGAAATTCAGTCAAAAACTGTTGAAACCTACGTTTTCATCGTTTTAGTCGAAATAACACTAATCGATCGATTTGCAATTTCGGCGATGGTCCGATCGTCTCGAACCTCGAAAGTGACTCGGAACATGAAAATTTCTCGATTTTCGTTGAAATTCAGTCAGAACTGTTGATACCTGCATTTTCATCGATTTAGACGGACTAACACCCAATTGCTCGATTAGCGTTTTCGTGGATGGTCTATTCGACTCGAACCTCGAAAGTCAGTCGAAGCATTAATATTTCTCGATGTTCGTTGAAATTCAGTCAAAAACTGTTGAAACATGCATTTTCATCAATTTAGACGAACTAACACTCAATCTCTGGATTTGCGGTCTCGTCGATGGTCCGATCGACTCGAACCTCGAAAGTGACTCGGAACATTAAAATTTCTCGATTTTCGTTGAAATTCAGTCAAAAACTATTGAAACCTGCATTTTCATCGTTTTAGACGAAATAAAACCCAATCGATCGATTTGCGATTTCGTCGATGGTCCGATCGACTCGAACCTCGAATGTGACTCGGAACATGAAAATTTCTCGATTTTCGTTGAAATTCAATCGGCACTGTTGATACCTGCATTTTCATCGATTTAGACGAACTAACACCCAATTGCTCGATTAGCGTTTTCGTGGATGGTCCGATCGACTCGAACTTCGAAAGTGACTCGGAACATGAAAATTTCTCGATTTTCGTTGAAATTCAGTCAAAAACTATTGAAACCTGCATTTTCATCGTTTTAGACGAAATAACACCCAATCGATCGATTTGCGATTTCGTCGATGGTCCGATCGACTCGAACCTCGAATGTGACTCAGAACATGAAAATTTCTCGGTTTTCGTTGAAATTCAGTCAGAACTGTTGATACCTGCATTTTCATCGATTTAGACGAACTAACACCCAATTGCTCGATTAGCGTTTTCGTGGATGGTCCATTCGACTCTAACCTCGAAAGTCACTCGAAGCATTAATATTTCTCGATGTTCGTTGAAATTCAGTCAAAAACTATTGAAACATGCATTTTCATCAATTTAGACGAACTAACACGCAATCTCTGGATTTGCGGTCTCGTCGATGGTCCGTTCGACTCGAACCTCGAAAGTGACTCGCGACATGAAAATTTCTCGATTTTCGTTGAAACTCAGTCAAAAACTGTTGAAACCTGCGTTTTCATCGTTTTAGTCGAAATAACACCAATCGATCGATTTGCGATTTCGTCGATGGTCCGATCGACTCGAACCCGAATGTGACTCAGAACATGAAAATTTCTCGATTTTCGTTGAAATTCAGTCAGAACTGTTGATACATGCATTTTCATCGATTTAGACGAACTAACACCCAATTGCTCGATTAGCGTTTTCGTGGATGGTCAATTCGACTCGAACCTCGAAAGTCAGTCGAAGCATTAATATTTCTCGATGTTCGTTGAAATTCAGTCAAAAACTGTTGAAACATGCATTTTCATCAATTTAGACGAACTAACACTCAATCTCTGGATTTGCGGTCTCGTCGATGGTCCGATCGACTCGAACCTCGAATGTGACTCAGAACATGAAAATTTCTCGATTTTCGTTGAAATTCAGTCAGAACTATTGATACCTGCATTTTCATCGATTTAGACGAACTAACACCCAATTGCTCGATTAGCGTTTTCGTGGATGGTCCATTCGACTCGAACCTCGAAAGTCAGACGAAGCATTAATAATTCTCGATGTTCGTTGAAATTCAGTCAGAAACTGTTGAAACATGTATTTTCATCAATTTAGACGAACTAACACTCAACCTCTGGATTTGCGGTCCCGTCGATGGTCCGTTCGACGCGAACCTCGAGAATGACTCGCAACATGAAAATTTCTCGATTTACGTTGAAACTCAGTCAAAAACTGTTGAAACCTGCGTTTTCATCGTTTTAGACGAACTCACACTCAATTTCTCCATTAGCGTTTTCGTGGATGGTCCATTCGACTCGAACCTCGAAAGTCACTCGAAGCATTAAAATTTCTCGATGTTCGTTGAATATCAGTCAAAAACTGTTGAAACCTGCATTTTCATCGTTTCAGACGAAATAAAACCCAATCGATCGATTTCGATCTCGTCGATGGTCCTATCGACTCGAACCTCGAATGTGACTCGGAACATGAAAATTTCTCGATTTTCGTTGAAATTCAGTCAGAACTGTTGATACCTGCATTTTCATCGATTTAGACGAACTAACACCCAATTGCTCGATTAGCGTTTTCGTGGATGGTCCATTCGACTCGAACCTCGAAAGTCAGTCGAAGCATTAATATTTCTCGATGTTCGTTGAAATTCAGTCAAAAACTGTTGAAACCTGCATTTTCATCGTTTTTGACGAACTAACACTTAATCGGTCGATTTCCGTTCTCGTCGATGGTCCGATCGACTCGAACTTCGAAAGTGACTCGGAACATGAAAATTTCTCGATTTTCGTTGAAATTCAGTAAAAAACTATTGAAACCTGCATTTTCATCGTTTTAGACGAAATAACACCCAATCGATCGATTTGCGATTTCGTCGATGGTCCGATCGACTCGAACCTCGAATGTGACTCAGAACATGAAAATTTCTCGATTTTCGTTGAAATTCAGTCAGAACTGTTGATACCTGCATTTTCATCGATTTAGACGAACTAACACCCAATTGCTCGATTAGCGTTTTCGTGGATGGTCCATTCGACTCTAACCTCGAAAGTCACTCGAAGCATTAATATTTCTCGATGTTCGTTGAAATTCAGTCAAAAACTATTGAAACATGCATTTTCATCAATTTAGACGAACTAACACGCAATCTCTGGATTTGCGGTCTCGTCGATGGTCCGTTCGACTCGAACCTCGAAAGTGACTCGCGACATGAAAATTTCTCGATTTTCGTTGAAACTCAGTCAAAAACTGTTGAAACCTGCGTTTTCATCGTTTTAGTCGAAATAACACCAATCGATCGATTTGCGATTTCGTCGATGGTCCGATCGACTCGAACCCGAATGTGACTCAGAACATGAAAATTTCTCGATTTTCGTTGAAATTCAGTCAGAACTGTTGATACATGCATTTTCATCGATTTAGACGAACTAACACCCAATTGCTCGATTAGCGTTTTCGTGGATGGTCAATTCGACTCGAACCTCGAAAGTCAGTCGAAGCATTAATATTTCTCGATGTTCGTTGAAATTCAGTCAAAAACTGTTGAAACATGCATTTTCATCAATTTAGACGAACTAACACTCAATCTCTGGATTTGCGGTCTCGTCGATGGTCCGATCGACTCGAACCTCGAATGTGACTCAGAACATGAAAATTTCTCGATTTTCGTTGAAATTCAGTCAGAACTATTGATACCTGCATTTTCATCGATTTAGACGAACTAACACCCAATTGCTCGATTAGCGTTTTCGTGGATGGTCCATTCGACTCGAACCTCGAAAGTCAGTCGAAGCATTAATAATTCTCGATGTTCGTTGAAATTCAGTCAGAAACTGTTGAAACATGTATTTTCATCAATTTAGACGAACTAACACTCAACCTCTGGATTTGCGGTCCCGTCGATGGTCCGTTCGACGCGAACCTCGAGAATGACTCGCAACATGAAAATTTCTCGATTTACGTTGAAACTCAGTCAAAAACTGTTGAAACCTGCGTTTTCATCGTTTTAGACGAACTCACACTCAATTTCTCCATTAGCGTTTTCGTGGATGGTCCATTCGACTCGAACCTCGAAAGTCACTCGAAGCATTAAAATTTCTCGATGTTCGTTGAATATCAGTCAAAAACTGTTGAAACCTGCATTTTCATCGTTTCAGACGAAATAACACCAATCGATCGATTTGCGATTTCGTCGATGGTCCGATCGACTCGAACCTCGAATGTGACTCGGAACATCAAAATTTCTCGGTTTTCGTTTAAATTCAGTCAAAAACTATTGAAACCTGTATTTTCATCGTTTTAGACGAAATAAAACCCAATCGATCGATTTCGATCTCGTCGATGGTCCTATCGACTCGAACCTCGAATGTGACTCGGAACATGAAAATTTCTCGATTTTCGTTGAAATTCAGTCAGAACTGTTGATACCTGCATTTTCATCGATTTAGACGAACTAACACCCAATTGCTCGATTAGCGTTTTCGTGGATGTTCCATTCGACTCGAACCTCGAAAGTCAGTCGAAGCATTAATATTTCTCGATGTTCGTTGAAATTCAGTCAAAAACTGTTGAAACATGCATTTTCATCGTTTTAGACGAAATAAAACCCAATCGATCGATTTGCGATTTCGTCGATGGTCCGATCGACTCGAACCTCGAAAGTGACTCGCGACATGAAAATTTCTCGATTTTCGTTGAAACTCAGTCAAAAACTGTTGAAACCTGCGTTTTCATCGTTTTAGTCGAAATAACACCAATCGATCGATTTGCGATTTCGTCGATGGTCCGATCGACTCGAACCTCGAAAGTGACTCGGAACATGAAAATTTCTCGGTTTTCGTTGAAATTCAGTCAAAAAATATTGAAACCTGCATTTTCATCGTTTTAGACGAAATAACACTTAATCGGTCGATTTCCATTCTCGTCGATGGTCCGATCGACTCGAACCTCGAAAGTGACTCCGAATATGAAAATTTCTCGATTTTCGTTGAAATTCAGTCAGAACTGTTGATACCTGCATTTTCATCGATTTAGACGAACTAACACTCAATCCCTGGATTTGCGGTCTCGTCGATGGTCCGTTCGACTCGAACCTCGAAAGTGACTCGCAACATGAAAATTTCTCGATTTTCGTTGAAACTCAGTCAAAAACTGTTGAAACCTGCGTTTTCATCGTTTTAGTCGAAATAACACCAATCGATCGATTTGCGATTTCGTCGATGGTCCGATCGACTCGAACCTCGAAAGTGACTCGGAACATGAAAATTTCTCGGTTTTCGTTGAAATTCAGTCAAAAAATATTGAAACCTGCATTTTCATCGTTTTAGACGAAATAACACTTAATCGGTCGATTTCCATTCTCGTCGATGGTCCGATCGACTCGAACCTCGAAAGTGACTCCGAATATGAAAATTTCTCGATTTTCGTTGAAATTCAGTCAGAACTGTTGATACCTGCATTTTCATCGATTTAGACGAACTAACACTCAATCCCTGGATTTGCGGTCTCGTCGATGGTCCGTTCGACTCGAACCTCGAAAGTGACTCGCAACATGAAAATTTCTCGGTTTTCGTTGAAATTCAGTCAAAAACTGTTGAAACCTACGTTTTCATCGTTTTAGTCGAAATAACACTAATCGATCGATTTGCAATTTCGTCGATGGTCCGATCGTCTCGAACCTCGAAAGTGACTCGGAACATGAAAATTTCTCGATTTTCGTTGAAATTCAGTCAGAACTGTTGATACCTGCATTTTCATCGATTTAGACGAACTAACACCCAATTGCTCGATTAGCGTTTTCGTGGATGGTCCATTCGACTCGAACCTCGAAAGTCACTCGAAGCATTAAAATTTCTCGATGTGCGTTGAAATTCAGTCAAAAACTGTTGAAACATGCATTTTCATCGTTTTTGACAAACTAACACTCAATCTCTGGATTTCCGTTCTCGTCGATGGTCCGATCGACTCGAACTTCGAAAGTGACTCGGAACATGAAAATTTCTCGATTTTCGTTGAAATTCAGTCACAAACTATTGAAACTTGCATTTTCATCGTTTTAGACGAAATAACACCCAATCGATCGATTAGCGATTTCGTCGATGTTCCGATCGACTCGAACCTCCAATGTGACTCAGAACATGAAAATTTCTCGATTTTCGTTGAAATTCAGTTAGAACTATTGATACCTGCATTTTCATCGATTTAGACGAACTAACACCCAATTGCTCGATTAGCGTTTTCGTGGATGGTCCATTCGACTCGAACCTCGAAAGTCAGTCGAAGCATTAATATTTCTCGATGTTCGTTGAAATTCAGTCAAAAACTGTTGAAACCTGCATTTTCATCGTTTTTGACGAACTAACACTTAATCGGTCGATTTCCGTTCTCGTCGATGGTCCGATCGACTCGAACTTCGAAAGTGACTCGGAACATGAAAATTTCTCGATTTTCGTTGAAATTCAGTCAAAAACTATTGAAACCTGCATTTTCATCGTTTTAGACGAAATAACACCCAATCGATCGATTTGCGATTTCGTCGATGGTCCGATCGACTCGAACCTCGAATGTGACTCAGAACATGAAAATTTCTCGATTTTCGTTGAAATTCAGTCAGAACTGTTGATACCTGCATTTTCATCGATTTAGACGAACTAACACCCAATTGCTCGATTAGCGTTTTCGTGGATGGTCTATTCGACTCGAACCTCGAAAGTCAGTCGAAGCATTAATATTTCTCGATGTTCGTTGAAATTCAGTCAAAAACTGTTGAAACATGCATTTTCATCGTTTTAGACGAAATAAAACCCAATCGATCGATTTGCGATTTCGTCGATGGTCCGATCGACTCGAACCTCGAAAGTGACTCGCGACATGAAAATTTCTCGATTTTCGTTGAAACTCAGTCAAAAACTGTTGAAACCTGCGTTTTCATCGTTTTAGTCGAAATAACACCAATCGATCGATTTGCGATTTCGTCGATGGTCCGATCGACTCGAACCTCGAAAGTGACTCGGAACATGAAAATTTCTCGGTTTTCGTTGAAATTCAGTCAAAAAATATTGAAACCTGCATTTTCATCGTTTTAGACGAAATAACACTTAATCGGTCGATTTCCATTCTCGTCGATGGTCCGATCGACTCGAACCTCGAAAGTGACTCCGAATATGAAAATTTCTCGATTTTCGTTGAAATTCAGTCAGAACTGTTGATACCTGCATTTTCATCGATTTAGACGAACTAACACTCAATCCCTGGATTTGCGGTCTCGTCGATGGTCCGTTCGACTCGAACCTCGAAAGTGACTCGCAACATGAAAATTTCTCGGTTTTCGTTGAAATTCAGTCAAAAACTGTTGAAACCTACGTTTTCATCGTTTTAGTCGAAATAACACTAATCGATCGATTTGCAATTTCGTCGATGGTCCGATCGTCTCGAACCTCGAAAGTGACTCGGAACATGAAAATTTCTCGATTTTCGTTGAAATTCAGTCAGAACTGTTGATACCTGCATTTTCATCGATTTAGACGAACTAACACCCAATTGCTCGATTAGCGTTTTCGTGGATGGTCCATTCGACTCGAACCTCGAAAGTCACTCGAAGCATTAAAATTTCTCGATGTGCGTTGAAATTCAGTCAAAAACTGTTGAAACATGCATTTTCATCGTTTTAGACGAAATAAAACCCAATCGATCGATTTGCGATTTCGTCGATGGTCCGATCGACTCGAACCTCGAAAGTGACTCGCGACATGAAAATTTCTCGATTTTCGTTGAAACTCAGTCAAAAACTGTTGAAACCTGCGTTTTCATCGTTTTAGTCGAAATAACACCAATCGATCGATTTGCGATTTCGTCGATGGTCCGATCGACTCGAACCTCGAAAGTGACTCGGAACATGAAAATTTCTCGGTTTTCGTTGAAATTCAGTCAAAAAATATTGAAACCTGCATTTTCATCGTTTTAGACGAAATAACACTTAATCGGTCGATTTCCATTCTCGTCGATGGTCCGATCGACTCGAACCTCGAAAGTGACTCCGAATATGAAAATTTCTCGATTTTCGTTGAAATTCAGTCAGAACTGTTGATACCTGCATTTTCATCGATTTAGACGAACTAACACTCAATCCCTGGATTTGCGGTCTCGTCGATGGTCCGTTCGACTCGAACCTCGAAAGTGACTCGCAACATGAAAATTTCTCGGTTTTCGTTGAAATTCAGTCAAAAACTGTTGAAACCTACGTTTTCATCGTTTTAGTCGAAATAACACTAATCGATCGATTTGCAATTTCGGCGATGGTCCGATCGTCTCGAACCTCGAAAGTGACTCGGAACATGAAAATTTCTCGATTTTCGTTGAAATTCAGTCAGAACTGTTGATACCTGCATTTTCATCGATTTAGACGGACTAACACCCAATTGCTCGATTAGCGTTTTCGTGGATGGTCTATTCGACTCGAACCTCGAAAGTCAGTCGAAGCATTAATATTTCTCGATGTTCGTTGAAATTCAGTCAAAAACTGTTGAAACATGCATTTTCATCAATTTAGACGAACTAACACTCAATCTCTGGATTTGCGGTCTCGTCGATGGTCCGATCGACTCGAACCTCGAAAGTGACTCGGAACATTAAAATTTCTCGATTTTCGTTGAAATTCAGTCAAAAACTATTGAAACCTGCATTTTCATCGTTTTAGACGAAATAAAACCCAATCGATCGATTTGCGATTTCGTCGATGGTCCGATCGACTCGAACCTCGAATGTGACTCGGAACATGAAAATTTCTCGATTTTCGTTGAAATTCAATCGGCACTGTTGATACCTGCATTTTCATCGATTTAGACGAACTAACACCCAATTGCTCGATTAGCGTTTTCGTGGATGGTCCGATCGACTCGAACTTCGAAAGTGACTCGGAACATGAAAATTTCTCGATTTTCGTTGAAATTCAGTCAAAAACTATTGAAACCTGCATTTTCATCGTTTTAGACGAAATAACACCCAATCGATCGATTTGCGATTTCGTCGATGGTCCGATCGACTCGAACCTCGAATGTGACTCAGAACATGAAAATTTCTCGGTTTTCGTTGAAATTCAGTCAGAACTGTTGATACCTGCATTTTCATCGATTTAGACGAACTAACACCCAATTGCTCGATTAGCGTTTTCGTGGATGGTCCATTCGACTCTAACCTCGAAATTCACTCGAAGCATTAATATTTCTCGATGTTCGTTGAAATTCAGTCAAAAACTATTGAAACATGCATTTTCATCAATTTAGACGAACTAACACGCAATCTCTGGATTTGCGGTCTCGTCGATGGTCCGTTCGACTCGAACCTCGAAAGTGACTCGCGACATGAAAATTTCTCGATTTTCGTTGAAACTCAGTCAAAAACTGTTGAAACCTGCGTTTTCATCGTTTTAGTCGAAATAACACCAATCGATCGATTTGCGATTTCGTCGATGGTCCGATCGACTCGAACCCGAATGTGACTCAGAACATGAAAATTTCTCGATTTTCGTTGAAATTCAGTCAGAACTGTTGATACATGCATTTTCATCGATTTAGACGAACTAACACCCAATTGCTCGATTAGCGTTTTCGTGGATGGTCAATTCGACTCGAACCTCGAAAGTCAGTCGAAGCATTAATATTTCTCGATGTTCGTTGAAATTCAGTCAAAAACTGTTGAAACATGCATTTTCATCAATTTAGACGAACTAACACTCAATCTCTGGATTTGCGGTCTCGTCGATGGTCCGATCGACTCGAACCTCGAATGTGACTCAGAACATGAAAATTTCTCGATTTTCGTTGAAATTCAGTCAGAACTATTGATACCTGCATTTTCATCGATTTAGACGAACTAACACCCAATTGCTCGATTAGCGTTTTCGTGGATGGTCCATTCGACTCGAACCTCGAAAGTCAGTCGAAGCATTAATAATTCTCGATGTTCGTTGAAATTCAGTCAGAAACTGTTGAAACATGTATTTTCATCAATTTAGACGAACTAACACTCAACCTCTGGATTTGCGGTCCCGTCGATGGTCCGTTCGACGCGAACCTCGAGAATGACTCGCAACATGAAAATTTCTCGATTTACGTTGAAACTCAGTCAAAAACTGTTGAAACCTGCGTTTTCATCGTTTTAGACGAACTCACACTCAATTTCTCCATTAGCGTTTTCGTGGATGGTCCATTCGACTCGAACCTCGAAAGTCACTCGAAGCATTAAAATTTCTCGATGTTCGTTGAATATCAGTCAAAAACTGTTGAAACCTGCATTTTCATCGTTTCAGACGAAATAACACCAATCGATCGATTTGCGATTTCGTCGATGGTCCGATCGACTCGAACCTCGAATGTGACTCGGAACATCAAAATTTCTCGGTTTTCGTTTAAATTCAGTCAAAAACTATTGAAACCTGTATTTTCATCGTTTTAGACGAAATAAAACCCAATCGATCGATTTCGATCTCGTCGATGGTCCTATCAACTCGAACCTCGAATGTGACTCGGAACATGAAAATTTCTCGATTTTCGTTGAAATTCAGTCAGAACTGTTGATACCTGCATTTTCATCGATTTAGACGAACTAACACCCAATTGCTCGATTAGCGTTTTCGTGGATGTTCCATTCGACTCGAACCTCGAAAGTCAGTCGAAGCATTAATATTTCTCGATGTTCGTTGAAATTCAGTCAAAAACTGTTGAAACCTGCATTTTCATCGTTTTTGACGAACTAACACTTAATCGGTCGATTTCCGTTCTCGTCGATGGTCCGATCGACTCGAACTTCGAAAGTGACTCGGAACATGAAAATTTCTCGATTTTCGTTGAAATTCAGTCAAAAACTATTGAAACCTGCATTTTCATCGTTTTAGACGAAATAACACCCAATCGATCGATTTGCGATTTCGTCGATGGTCCGATCGACTCGAACCTCGAATGTGACTCAGAACATGAAAATTTCTCGATTTTCGTTGAAATTCAGTCAGAACTGTTGATACCTGCATTTTCATCGATTTAGACGAACTAACACCCAATTGCTCGATTAGCGTTTTCGTGGATGGTCCATTCGACTCTAACCTCGAAAGTCACTCGAAGCATTAATATTTCTCGATGTTCGTTGAAATTCAGTCAAAAACTATTGAAACATGCATTTTCATCAATTTAGACGAACTAACACGCAATCTCTGGATTTGCGGTCTCGTCGATGGTCCGTTCGACTCGAATTTCGAAAGTGACTCGCGACATGAAAATTTCTCGATTTTCGTTGAAACTCAGTCAGAAACTGTTGAAACCTGCGTTTTCATCGTTTTAGTCGAAATAACACCAATCGATCGATTTGCGATTTCGTCGATGGTCCGATCGACTCGAACCTCGAAAGTGACTCGGAACATGAAAATTTCTCGGTTTTCGTTGAAATTCAGTCAGAACTGTTGATACCTGCATTTTCATCGATTTAGACGAACTAACACCCAATTGCTCGATTAGCGTTTTCGTGGATGGTCTATTCGACTCGAACCTCGAAAGTCAGTCGAAGCATTAATATTTCTCGATGTTCGTTGAAATTCAGTCAAAAACTGTTGAAACATGCATTTTCATCGTTTTAGACGAAATAAAACCCAATCGATCGATTTGCGATTTCGTCGATGGTCCGATCGACTCGAACCTCGAAAGTGACTCGCGACATGAAAATTACTCGATTTTCGTTGAAACTCAGTCAAAAACTGTTGAAACCTGCGTTTTCATCGTTTTAGTCGAAATAACACCAATCGATCGATTTGCGATTTCGTCGATGGTCCGATCGACTCGAACCTCGAAAGTGACTCGGAACATGAAAATTTCTCGGTTTTCGTTGAAATTCAGTCAAAAAATATTGAAACCTGCATTTTCATCGTTTTAGACGAAATAACACTTAATCGGTCGATTTCCATTCTCGTCGATGGTCCGATCGACTCGAACCTCGAAAGTGACTCCGAATATGAAAATTTCTCGATTTTCGTTGAAATTCAGTCAGAACTGTTGATACCTGCATTTTCATCGATTTAGACGAACTAACACTCAATCCCTGGATTTGCGGTCTCGTCGATGGTCCGTTCGACTCGAACCTCGAAAGTGACTCGCAACATGAAAATTTCTCGGTTTTCGTTGAAATTCAGTCAAAAACTGTTGAAACCTACGTTTTCATCGTTTTAGTCGAAATAACACTAATCGATCGATTTGCAATTTCGTCGATGGTCCGATCGTCTCGAACCTCGAAAGTGACTCGGAACATGAAAATTTCTCGATTTTCGTTGAAATTCAGTCAGAACTGTTGATACCTGCATTTTCATCGATTTAGACGAACTAACACCCAATTGCTCTATTAGCGTTTTCGTGGATGGTCCATTCGACTCGAACCTCGAAAGTCACTCGAAGCATTAAAATTTCTCGATGTGCGTTGAAATTCAGTCAAAAACTGTTGAAACATGCATTTTCATCGTTTTTGACAAACTAACACTCAATCTCTGGATTTCCGTTCTCGTCGATGGTCCGATCGACTCGAACTTCGAAAGTGACTCGGAACATGAAAATTTCTCGATTTTCGTTGAAATTCAGTCACAAACTATTGAAACTTGCATTTTCATCGTTTTAGACGAAATAACACCCAATCGATCGATTAGCGATTTCGTCGATGTTCCGATCGACTCGAACCTCGAATGTGACTCAGAACATGAAAATTTCTCGATTTTCGTTGAAATTCCGTTAGAACTATTGATACCTGCATTTTCATCGATTTAGACGAACTAACACCCAATTGCTCGATTAGCGTTTTCGTGGATGGTCCATTCGACTCGAACCTCGAAAGACAGTCGAAGCATTAATATTTCTCGATGTTCGTTGAAATTCAGTCAAAAACTGTTGAAACATGCATTTTCATCAATTTAGACGAACTAACACTCAATCTCTGGATTTGCGGTCTCGTCGATGGTCCGATCGACTCGAACCTCGAATGTGACTCAGAACATGAAAATTTCTCGATTTTCGTTGAAATTCAGTCAGAACTATTGATACCTGCATTTTCATCGATTTAGACGAACTAACACCCAATTGCTCGATTAGCGTTTTCGTGGATGGTCCATTCGACTCGAACCTCGAAAGTCAGACGAAGCATTAATAATTCTCGATGTTCGTTGAAATTCAGTCAGAAACTGTTGAAACATGTATTTTCATCAATTTAGACGAACTAACACTCAACCTCTGGATTTGCGGTCCCGTCGATGGTCCGTTCGACGCGAACCTCGAGAATGACTCGCAACATGAAAATTTCTCGATTTACGTTGAAACTCAGTCAAAAACTGTTGAAACCTGCGTTTTCATCGTTTTAGACGAACTCACACTCAATTTCTCCATTAGCGTTTTCGTGGATGGTCCATTCGACTCGAACCTCGAAAGTCACTCGAAGCATTAAAATTTCTCGATGTTCGTTGAATATCAGTCAAAAACTGTTGAAACCTGCATTTTCATCGTTTCAGACGAAATAACACCAATCGATCGATTTGCGATTTCGTCGATGGTCCGATCGACTCGAACCTCGAATGTGACTCGGAACATCAAAATTTCTCGGTTTTCGTTTAAATTCAGTCAAAAACTATTGAAACCTGTATTTTCATCGTTTTAGACGAAATAAAACCCAATCGATCGATTTCGATCTCGTCGATGGTCCTATCGACTCGAACCTCGAATGTGACTCGGAACATGAAAATTTCTCGATTTTCGTTGAAATTCAGTCAGAACTGTTGATACCTGCATTTTCATCGATTTAGACGAACTAACACCCAATTGCTCGATTAGCGTTTTCGTGGATGGTCCATTCGACTCGAACCTCGAAAGTCAGTCGAAGCATTAATATTTCTCGATGTTCGTTGAAATTCAGTCAAAAACTGTTGAAACCTGCATTTTCATCGTTTTTGACGAACTAACACTTAATCGGTCGATTTCCGTTCTCGTCGATGGTCCGATCGACTCGAACTTCGAAAGTGACTCGGAACATGAAAATTTCTCGATTTTCGTTGAAATTCAGTAAAAAACTATTGAAACCTGCATTTTCATCGTTTTAGACGAAATAACACCCAATCGATCGATTTGCGATTTCGTCGATGGTCCGATCGACTCGAACCTCGAATGTGACTCAGAACATGAAAATTTCTCGATTTTCGTTGAAATTCAGTCAGAACTGTTGATACCTGCATTTTCATCGATTTAGACGAACTAACACCCAATTGCTCGATTAGCGTTTTCGTGGATGGTCCATTCGACTCTAACCTCGAAAGTCACTCGAAGCATTAATATTTCTCGATGTTCGTTGAAATTCAGTCAAAAACTATTGAAACATGCATTTTCATCAATTTAGACGAACTAACACGCAATCTCTGGATTTGCGGTCTCGTCGATGGTCCGTTCGACTCGAACCTCGAAAGTGACTCGCGACATGAAAATTTCTCGATTTTCGTTGAAACTCAGTCAAAAACTGTTGAAACCTGCGTTTTCATCGTTTTAGTCGAAATAACACCAATCGATCGATTTGCGATTTCGTCGATGGTCCGATCGACTCGAACCCGAATGAGACTCAGAACATGAAAATTTCTCGATTTTCGTTGAAATTCAGTCAGAACTGTTGATACATGCATTTTCATCGATTTAGACGAACTAACACCCAATTGCTCGATTAGCGTTTTCGTGGATGGTCAATTCGACTCGAACCTCGAAAGTCAGTCGAAGCATTAATATTTCTCGATGTTCGTTGAAATTCAGTCAAAAACTGTTGAAACATGCATTTTCATCAATTTAGACGAACTAACACTCAATCTCTGGATTTGCGGTCTCGTCGATGGTCCGATCGACTCGAACCTCGAATGTGACTCAGAACATGAAAATTTCTCGATTTTCGTTGAAATTCAGTCAGAACTATTGATACCTGCATTTTCATCGATTTAGACGAACTAACACCCAATTGCTCGATTAGCGTTTTCGTGGATGGTCCATTCGACTCGAACCTCGAAAGTCAGTCGAAGCATTAATAATTCTCGATGTTCGTTGAAATTCAGTCAGAAACTGTTGAAACATGTATTTTCATCAATTTAGACGAACTAACACTCAACCTCTGGATTTGCGGTCCCGTCGATGGTCCGTTCGACGCGAACCTCGAGAATGACTCGCAACATGAAAATTTCTCGATTTACGTTGAAACTCAGTCAAAAACTGTTGAAACCTGCGTTTTCATCGTTTTAGACGAACTCACACTCAATTTCTCCATTAGCGTTTTCGTGGATGGTCCATTCGACTCGAACCTCGAAAGTCACTCGAAGCATTAAAATTTCTCGATGTTCGTTGAATATCAGTCAAAAACTGTTGAAACCTGCATTTTCATCGTTTCAGACGAAATAACACCAATCGATCGATTTGCGATTTCGTCGATGGTCCGATCGACTCGAACCTCGAATGTGACTCGGAACATCAAAATTTCTCGGTTTTCGTTTAAATTCAGTCAAAAACTATTGAAACCTGTATTTTCATCGTTTTAGACGAAATAAAACCCAATCGATCGATTTCGATCTCGTCGATGGTCCTATCGACTCGAACCTCGAATGTGACTCGGAACATGAAAATTTCTCGATTTTCGTTGAAATTCAGTCAGAACTGTTGATACCTGCATTTTCATCGATTTAGACGAACTAACACCCAATTGCTCGATTAGCGTTTTCGTGGATGTTCCATTCGACTCGAACCTCGAAAGTCAGTCGAAGCATTAATATTTCTCGATGTTCGTTGAAATTCAGTCAAAAACTGTTGAAACCTGCATTTTCATCGTTTTTGACGAACTAACACTTAATCGGTCGATTTCCGTTCTCGTCGATGGTCCGATCGACTCGAACTTCGAAAGTGACTCGGAACATGAAAATTTCTCGATTTTCGTTGAAATTCAGTCAAAAACTATTGAAACCTGCATTTTCATCGTTTTAGACGAAATAACACCCAATCGATCGATTTGCGATTTCGTCGATGGTCCGATCGACTCGAACCTCGAATGTGACTCAGAACATGAAAATTTCTCGATTTTCGTTGAAATTCAGTCAGAACTGTTGATACCTGCATTTTCATCGATTTAGACGAACTAACACCCAATTGCTCGATTAGCGTTTTCGTGGATGGTCCATTCGACTCTAACCTCGAAAGTCACTCGAAGCATTAATATTTCTCGATGTTCGTTGAAATTCAGTCAAAAACTATTGAAACATGCATTTTCATCAATTTAGACGAACTAACACGCAATCTCTGGATTTGCGGTCTCGTCGATGGTCCGTTCGACTCGAATTTCGAAAGTGACTCGCGACATGAAAATTTCTCGATTTTCGTTGAAACTCAGTCAGAAACCTTTGAAACCTGCGTTTTCATCGTTTTAGTCGAAATAACACCAATCGATCGATTTGCGATTTCGTCGATGGTCCGATCGACTCGAACCTCGAAAGTGACTCGGAACATGAAAATTTCTCGGTTTTCGTTGAAATTCAGTCAGAACTGTTGATACCTGCATTTTCATCGATTTAGACGAACTAACACCCAATTGCTCGATTAGCGTTTTCGTGGATGGTCTATTCGACTCGAACCTCGAAAGTCAGTCGAAGCATTAATATTTCTCGATGTTCGTTGAAATTCAGTCAAAAACTGTTGAAACATGCATTTTCATCGTTTTAGACGAAATAAAACCCAATCGATCGATTTGCGATTTCGTCGATGGTCCGATCGACTCGAACCTCGAAAGTGACTCGCGACATGAAAATTTCTCGATTTTCGTTGAAACTCAGTCAAAAACTGTTGAAACCTGCGTTTTCATCGTTTTAGTCGAAATAACACCAATCGATCGATTTGCGATTTCGTCGATGGTCCGATCGACTCGAACCTCGAAAGTGACTCGGAACATGAAAATTTCTCGGTTTTCGTTGAAATTCAGTCAAAAAATATTGAAACCTGCATTTTCATCGTTTTAGACGAAATAACACTTAATCGGTCGATTTCCATTCTCGTCGATGGTCCGATCGACTCGAACCTCGAAAGTGACTCCGAATATGAAAATTTCTCGATTTTCGTTGAAATTCAGTCAGAACTGTTGATACCTGCATTTTCATCGATTTAGACGAACTAACACTCAATCCCTGGATTTGCGGTCTCGTCGATGGTCCGTTCGACTCGAACCTCGAAAGTGACTCGCAACATGAAAATTTCTCGGTTTTCGTTGAAATTCAGTCAAAAACTGTTGAAACCTACGTTTTCATCGTTTTAGTCGAAATAACACTAATCGATCGATTTGCAATTTCGTCGATGGTCCGATCGTCTCGAACCTCGAAAGTGACTCGGAACATGAAAATTTCTCGATTTTCGTTGAAATTCAGTCAGAACTGTTGATACCTGCATTTTCATCGATTTAGACGAACTAACACCCAATTGCTCTATTAGCGTTTTCGTGGATGGTCCATTCGACTCGAACCTCGAAAGTCACTCGAAGCATTAAAATTTCTCGATGTGCGTTGAAATTCAGTCAAAAACTGTTGAAACATGCATTTTCATCGTTTTTGACAAACTAACACTCAATCTCTGGATTTCCGTTCTCGTCGATGGTCCGATCGACTCGAACTTCGAAAGTGACTCGGAACATGAAAATTTCTCGATTTTCGTTGAAATTCAGTCACAAACTATTGAAACTTGCATTTTCATCGTTTTAGACGAAATAACACCCAATCGATCGATTAGCGATTTCGTCGATGTTCCGATCGACTCGAACCTCGAATGTGACTCAGAACATGAAAATTTCTCGATTTTCGTTGAAATTCCGTTAGAACTATTGATACCTGCATTTTCATCGATTTAGACGAACTAACACCCAATTGCTCGATTAGCGTTTTCGTGGATGGTCCATTCGACTCGAACCTCGAAAGTCAGTCGAAGCATTAATATTTCTCGATGTTCGTTGAAATTCAGTCAAAAACTGTTGAAACCTGCATTTTCATCGTTTTTGACGAACTAACACTTAATCGGTCGATTTCCGTTCTCGTCGATGGTCCGATCGACTCGAACTTCGAAAGTGACTCGGAACATGAAAATTTCTCGATTTTCGTTGAAATTCAGTCAAAAACTATTGAAACCTGCATTTTCATCGTTTTAGACGAAATAACACCCAATCGATCGATTTGCGATTTCGTCGATGGTCCGATCGACTCGAACCTCGAATGTGACTCAGAACATGAAAATTTCTCGATTTTCGTTGAAATTCAGTCAGAACTGTTGATACCTGCATTTTCATCGATTTAGACGAACTAACACCCAATTGCTCGATTAGCGTTTTCGTGGATGGTCCATTCGACTCTAACCTCGAAAGTCACTCGAAGCATTAATATTTCTCGATGTTCGTTGAAATTCAGTCAAAAACTATTGAAACATGCATTTTCATCAATTTAGACGAACTAACACGCAATCTCTGGATTTGCGGTCTCGTCGATGGTCCGTTCAACTCGAACCTCGAAAGTGACTCGCGACATGAAAATTTCTCGATTTTCGTTGAAACTCAGTCAAAAACTGTTGAAACCTGCGTTTTCATCGTTTTAGTCGAAATAACACCAATCGATCGATTTGCGATTTCGTCGATGGTCCGATCGACTCGAACCTCGAAAGTGACTCGGAACATGAAAATTTCTCGGTTTTCGTTGAAATTCAGTCAGAACTGTTGATACCTGCATTTTCATCGATTTAGACGGACTAACACCCAATTGCTCGATTAGCGTTTTCGTGGATGGTCTATTCGACTCGAACCTCGAAAGTCAGTCGAAGCATTAATATTTCTCGATGTTCGTTGAAATTCAGTCAAAAACTGTTGAAACATGCATTTTCATCAATTTAGACGAACTAACACTCAATCTCTGGATTTGCGGTCTCGTCGATGGTCCGATCGACTCGAACCTCGAAAGTGACTCGGAACATTAAAATTTCTCGATTTTCGTTGAAATTCAGTCAAAAACTATTGAAACCTGCATTTTCATCGTTTTAGACGAAATAAAACCCAATCGATCGATTTGCGATTTCGTCGATGGTCCGATCGACTCGAACCTCGAATGTGACTCGGAACATGAAAATTTCTCGATTTTCGTTGAAATTCAATCGGAACTGTTGATACCTGCATTTTCATCGATTTAGACGAACTAACACCCAATTGCTCGATTAGCGTTTTCGTGGATGGTCCATTCGACTCGAACCTCGAAAGTCACTCGAAGCATTAATATTTCCCGATGTTCGTTGAAATTCAGTCAAAAACTGTTGAAACATGCATTTTCATCGTTTTAGACGAAATAAAACCCAATCGATCGATTTGCGATTTCGTCGATGGTCCGATCGACTCGCACCTCGAAAGTGACTCGCGACATGAAAATTTCTCGATTTTCGTTGAAACTCAGTCAAAAACTGTTGAAACCTGCGTTTTCATCGTTTTAGTCGAAATAACACCAATCGATCGATTTGCGATTTCGTCGATGGTCCGATCGACTCGAACCTCGAAAGTGACTCGGAACATGAAAATTTCTCGGTTTTCGTTGAAATTCAGTCAAAAAATATTGAAACCTGCATTTTCATCGTTTTAGACGAAATAACACTTAATCGATCGATTTGCGATTTCGTCGATGGTCCGATCGACTCGAACCTCGAAAGTGACTCCGAATATGAAAATTTCTCGATTTTCGTTGAAATTCAGTCAGAACTGTTGATACCTGCATTTTCATCGATTTAGACGAACTAACACCCAATTGCTCGATTAGCGTTTTCGTGGATGGTCCATTCGACTCGAACCTCGAAAGTCACTCGAAGCATTAATATTTCCCGATGTTCGTTGAAATTCAGTCAAAAACTGTTGAAACATGCATTTTCATCGTTTTAGACGAAATAAAACCCAATCGATCGATTTGCGATTTCGTCGATGGTCCGATCGACTCGAACCTCGAAAGTGACTCGCGACATGAAAATTTCTCGATTTTCGTTGAAACTCAGTCAAAAACTGTTGAAACCTGCGTTTTCATCGTTTTAGTCGAAATAACACCAATCGATCGATTTGCGATTTCGTCGATGGTCCGATCGACTCGAACCTCGAAAGTGACTCGGAACATGAAAATTTCTCGGTTTTCGTTGAAATTCAGTCAAAAAATATTGAAACCTGCATTTTCATCGTTTTAGACGAAATAACACTTAATCGGTCGATTTCCATTCTCGTCGATGGTCCGATCGACTCGAACCTCGAAAGTGACTCCGAATATGAAAATTTCTCGATTTTCGTTGAAATTCAGTCAGAACTGTTGATACCTGCATTTTCATCGATTTAGACGAACTAACACTCAATCCCTGGATTTGCGGTCTCGTCGATGGTCCGTTCGACTCGAACCTCGAAAGTGACTCGCAACATGAAAATTTCTCGGTTTTCGTTGAAATTCAGTCAAAAACTGTTGAAACCTACGTTTTCATCGTTTTAGTCGAAATAACACTAATCGATCGATTTGCAATTTCGTCGATGGTCCGATCGTCTCGAACCTCGAAAGTGACTCGGAACATGAAAATTTCTCGATTTTCGTTGAAATTCAGTCAGAACTGTTGATACCTGCATTTTCATCGATTTAGACGAACTAACACCCAATTGCTCGATTAGCGTTTTCGTGCATGGTCCATTCGACTCGAACCTCGAAAGTCACTCGAAGCATTAAAATTTCTCGATGTGCGTTGAAATTCAGTCAAAAACTGTTGAAACCTGCATTTTCATCGTTTTTGACAAACTAACACTCAATCTCTGGATTTGCGGTCTCGTCGATGGTCCGTTCGACTCGAACCTCGAAAGTGAATCGCGACATAAAAATTTCTCGATTTTCGTTTAAATTGAGACAAAAACTATTGAAACCTGCATTTTCATCGTTTTAGACGAACTCACACTCAATCTCTCCATTAGCGTTTTTGTGGATGGTCCATTCGACTCGAACATCGAAAGTCACTGGAAGCATAAAAGGTTCTCGATTTTCGTTGAAATTCAGTCAAAAATTGTTGAAACCTGCATTTTCATCGATTTAGACGAACTAACACTCAATCTCTGGATTTGCGGTCTCGTCGATGGTCCGTTCCACTCGAACCTCGAAAGTGACTCGCAACTCTTATAAATTAAATTTTCCCCTTAGCTTCTCCCAGAGTGGGTCGGTAGTTGTAATGATCAACCTCTCTTTTTTGGTTATTACTACACACCGCCTAGCTCAATAGAATAATCGACATCTGCCCCATTCCGTCACGCACTGCCAATTACCGCCTTGTTTGCCGAGACGCTAGTCTGCGCTCCAATATATAAGGTGTGTACCAGCGGCGGTTTTCAGTCAGTCTCACTTCAGTTGTAACCGCATAGGATCCTATGGATTTATTAACAACCAGAATGACAAAACCCTCTGGTGAAGAGCAACAGATGAAACGCAGATTTCGTCGATCTCAAAATCGAAACTTACATACCCGCACACTTCTTCGGCAAAATCAGAAAAAAATAGAGGCATATTATAAAAACCTTACTGACGAAGAATTACTTGAAAAAATCTGTACCGAATTTGCTGTCACGAAGGTGGAAGAACTGAATTGAAGAAGTTTTTTCAAAGCAAATAAAAAAAAGTTGGTCCTTCTCAAGGGCACCATGTTGTCTAACGTAGAGTGATAACATTGCTAATTCACAGATTTCACGTTCGATGACAACATATTGCAATATTGTCTGAAATATACGAGAAGTCTAGGAACATCACTATTGTCTTAAATAACACACTTAGACGACATGCTTTCTGAGTCACTATGGACAATAATCAATTTTACGCGTATAATGGAATTTTTCTCTCCTTCCGGGTATACTTTTATATTTTTATATACTCTTATAAATATAATTTCCCACTTGTCTTCGCCCTGTTCGGGTCTGTGGTTGAAAGACTCAACCATACTTCGTTGGGCATTTCTAGTCAATCCCTGGCTCAACGATCGATCCTGGAGACAAAATTTTGAATTTAAGTAGAAGTAAAACTGAATGAAAGAAGTTTCTCTTCAAAGCCAAAATTTAAATAATCTGTCTTTCTCAGAACCACCAGGTTGTTAAAAATACAGCGAATATATCGCCGTTTTATAGTTTCCAAGTGCGATAACAATATATTGCTCCTGTTCCCAACATGCACGGAAATAGTAGGAATATAATTATTGTCTCTTGAATCCCAAACTTTAGCCATAGGCTTTAAGATTGACTGAGGACAGTATACAATTTTACCCAAATAATGGAGCTTTACTTTAGTTCCAGCTATTCTTATGAATTTTCGTAGTCTTTTGACTTGTCTGGTTGGGCCTGTCTTCTTCCCATAAGAATTATAGGCATACATGTGTAATTTACATCTCGGCTACGCCCTGTTTGGATCGGCGGTTACAATGCTCAACCTCATCTTGTTGGTTTGTAGTTTTCGAAATTTTCTATTTATGATGAAGAAGAACTGAAATAAATAAGATTCTCTTCAAAGCCAAAATTTAAATAATCTGTCCTTCTTAGGACCACCCAGTTGTTAATCCTGGTGCAATAACAGCGCCATTTCATAGTTTACACGTTTCATAACAATACATTGTAATTGTTTCGAAAATGCACAAAAACATTAGGAATATTACTATCTTCTTTTAAAACACACACTTACAAGAAAAGTATCCCAGGTGTCCCTCGCCGATTTTAATAATATTGTAACATGTATACTACATCAAAATATAAGCGACACATATTTTTTTGATGTGCTGAAATATACTTCTAGGGGGTGAAACAGCCTTCTAAAGTAGGGGTCAAAAGGTAGTAACTTATACGTTTCATATATAGAAAGTTATTTATTTGGTATAAAACTCATTGCATAACTTTTGCCATAACTAAACCTGAATAGCGCAATTTCGTGATGCGATTCGACAACTTTATGGGTGTAAACTGTCCCAAAATGAGATAAAAATGATACAGAAACAGCCGAAAAATCTGAAAAGAATATATGGTACACATTGCTACAAAAGTAAGTTGACGTATTTTTGCATATTAAGGAAGAATAATTGTTCTGGGTGTGACTACCCCTAAACGCATTTTATCGCGTTTATATAAAGATATGTACCTGTTGGCAATAAAATTCATTAAGATCGACATGCTATAGATATGTACAATATTTGCGTCGCATTGGTCGTCGTAATAGTAAACCACCCCCCGAACACTAATGGAATTATATAAAAATCGACCATACATGTTTAAATTCGAACAGAAATATTTAGAAAAATATACGTTATACGTAACTATAGCAGTACGTTGCTGTATCTTTCTACTTCTTAAGAGAATATATTTTTGAGGGGGTAACTACCCTATAAAGTACTTCCTTACGTTATACACTGATGAGCCACTGCACGGCACGGGACTCGTCGGCAACAGCGTCGACCAAATATCACGACGCCCAAAATTTATTGTTACGTTACTTTCGATTCCACCAACTCTGTGCCGTCGATTAGATGAGCGTCAGAAACTCTATTACATCCCAATTGCCAGGGACTCGGTGCTTTACTACGTCTAGAAGGGTAGAGCGAAGGGAGAGGGAAGGTGTAGTCATGGCGTTAATTAACTTCAATATAGTTTTTCCGTAAAACAAGTGCTATGAGCAGAAATGAATCTGTGTCGTCTCAAGCGCTAAATAGCACATTTATTAGCAAGGATAAGTGAAATGAATCACTTTGCTTCGCACAATCAAGAACAGAAAAATAAACAGTCTTTCCTAATCATTTACAAACAAAAATATAATTACTTTAATATCGCCCGTGTTTCGACTCGAGCGGTGAAATGGTTTATAATTAAACAAATGACTTCACCCGGTCGAACCGAATTATGGATTAACACCACGTGGCGAAAACTCGAATCCAACAAAGTCCGGTCGTATACAGTGGTGTTATATCACCAAGGGAGTCAATGCGTGGCAGTAATTATTTAATCTTAGCTCGAGCTAGTTGTACGCGTGAGCATCGTAATGCCGGTGAGCCGGTTTCCGAACGGAGATACTGCGGGACCCGACGTTTCCGTTTACTTTTCGTGATGCACTTCCCGCTACTATTTTTCACCGGTGCCGTCATGGATTGTTCGCTTGACGCTCGTACTTACGGTCTCGGCCTAATATAATTATTCTCGTTACGAATTTCGACAGCTCTGCTTACTTAAATCACCGCAGCGGGACTACCGGTCTTCTGGGTCCTTCGCTATCCGCTTGCCGCGGTCTCCCTTGGGTGGAGGTCCACGTACGCGTATCGATCGAAGCCTTCCTTCTGCGTCGCTCTACCCGTGCCCTCACTATCGAGAGCCCCTAGCAACGCACAAGTACCAGCAAATCGCGTAATTCTCGGTCTTTCGGCGAGACGGTCCACGCGCGGGAAGGGTGCTACACCTGAGCATGCATTCTTTGTCTCGCTCGAGCGTTCCTCGGTGTAGCGCGAGGCTACGAGTCGTACAGCGCCTCGTCACAATACATACAATGTTCTTCATATCAATGCATTTTTTGTATGATTTTTTATTTATGTTTTCATGCTGACTATACATTGAAATAGATAAGTAAACTGAAAGGAGTTTATATATAAAATGTCCCAACATAATTTATAATATAATCTGTAATGTCATATATTTATACGCACAATTGTGAACATTATATATTGCATTTAATTATTTTTCCAATTCTGAACAATAATGATAATCATCGAAAAAGTATTTGAAACATAACAACTTCTTGCACCAGGAACATCGAATTGTAGCAAACGTTTGTGCAGCCTTCATCTTCACAATACGTTTTACACGAATCTCCAAAACTAAAATCAACAGGATTTTCGAACGCATCTGGTTTTTTTTATCAATGTATTCACTTTTATACCAAGAGTATTTGAATACTATTATGGTCCAAAGATTGCAGCTTGATAATATTATTCCTTGAATGTAGATTTACATCGTAATTCATCAGATACTGTCTGAAAAATGTCGAACATAATTAATGGTTGTCAATTAAGGTATTTATTCATAAATAAGAATGCAAAAAAAATGATTGTACATTTATACCTGATGTTAATTTCCCTGATTTTGATGCCGCTATATAAACATCACCAGGTCTGAATAAGTATGCTTCTACTATTGGTCGAAACTTTCCACTTCGCTCTTTGAAATCTAAAAACAGAGGTGATAAATGTTTTCCTCCAGCAGATACCAATGGTTGCATTTTAAAACTATGAAATGTTGATGAAACTGACTAGACAAGAACATTGCATTTGTTTATCTCCTTCGATGACCAAAGTTCTTCCCAAGCGGATCTCCAACTGAAAGTCACTTTGATGTGAATTATAAACGGTTTCTTCTCCATTTTTTTGTATCTTGCTTAACATCAGCAAGAAATTTATCTGCCAGCTTTTTAAAATTCTTCGGCATTTTCCAATATTTTTCTAGTGATGAATTTGTTAATCTTTCTGAATACGATTCTGTGTGAATGCTTAAATCGTGTTAACCATTTTTTCGAAGCACTAAATCGAAAATCTTCGTATCATATTTTTTTCTGGGCTCGCATGGCCGATTTGCGTAAACCATTGTAATAAACAATTAAGTCTGCCTCGATTGCTGATTTAAAATTTTCTAACGTGAAGTCGCAAATCCTATCAACTTTTTCTCTATAAGTACCACCCGCGCAAAAAGGCATAGTCCCGGATTGAGTCTTTCATATCTTGGAAAGAGTCTCCGAAAGAGTAACGCATACGATCCGGAGCACTACCCTTCTCAGCCTATCACTAAGACGTAAGAGCTTTGGTCATAGTCTGAGAAAAAGTACTGCTCTGGATCGTATCCGTTACTTTTTTGAGACTATTTCCAGGATATAAAAGACTCTTTCTGAAATTCTGCAGACTCTATCCAAGATGTGAGCGACACTTTCCACGACACTTATGAAGATTTCTTCCAAGACTAGACTTTTCTGCGCGGGCACCTTTGTTCAAATTAAGAGCTCAGCGTCGAAGTTGTCTTATCGGTTTAACTTTTCTGAAACTTCTTTGAACGGTTTCAATACTTAATTTTTTCTTTTTTCCGCTTCTCCGATACTCAACAGCTCTTGTTTTATACCCGTAAGATAAATCTTCTGCGTCGTCTGTGCACTCATTTGTAGTTGGTTTAAGTTGCTCTGGTAAGTTATGTAGAATTTTATGTTCTACTATTTGTGCATCAATATCCTTGTATGGCTCTTGAAAATCTAGGGACTCCTCAATCGTCATGTCAATGTCATTAAATTCGTTCATTACATTTAATAACATGGCTTCAATGTGCTCGTTTAATTCAATTTCTTTATGGTTTATAGGTGTCTCTTCTATTTTCAGCAATTGAAATGAGGCAAATAAAAGGTTGAGGACGTTTATAGAGTTTATCTGCAAGTGCTGCAAGAAATATTCATAGTATATTAATACTTTTATCTTATTATGAGATGTACATAATAAAAGTATATAAATGATCTTGTTGTCATTCTCTTTGACGCATCCCTGTGTGATATTTTTTGTTGTAAATATTTTTGAATTGACGAAAAATATACATAAACTCTTATCAATGAGACGCAAACACTGCATTTGATAATAATAAGTTATTGTTAATAACTTATTTGAGCACATAACGTAATGAATTATTTTTGGGGTAGTTTACCACCTCAAAAATATATTCTCTTGAGAAATACAAAGATACGTCAACTTACTGCTGTAATAACATGTACCGTACTTTTTTGCTAAATATTTCGATTCGAATTTAACCATATTTAGAATTTAGAATTTAGAATTTTTATATAATTCCTTTAGTATTCGGGGGCGGGGGGGAGGGGGGGGGTACTATTATGACGACTAATGCGATGCAAATATTGTATCTATCTGTAGCATGTCGTTTTTAATGAATTTTATTCGCAACCGGTACATATCTTCATGTAAACGCGATAAAATGCGTTTAGGCGTAGTTACCCCCTGAAAAATTTTTATCCCTAGATATACAAAAATACGTCAACCTACTTCTGTAGTAATGTGTAAAATATTTTTTCTAAACTTTTCATTTCGAATTTAACTTTATTCTGTTGATCTGTGTTCCATTCGTGTTTGCTGTTATAATGACTAATTTGATGCAAATATTATATCTAATGCATTTAAGGGTAGTTACCCCCTAAAAACCATTTTTGCGTGTCATGCAAAAACACGTCAACTTCCTTTTGTAACAATGTGTAACACATATATTTTTTCAGATCTTTCGGCTGTTTCTTTGTCTAATTTGGCGAATGTTTATTTGGCGCAGGTCAGCGTGTTTCCAAATCTTTCGTAAGAACTTTTTGGAAAATAACATGATCGGTATTATACCAAACGGGCGAGTTTAGCGAGAGCACAACAATTGCGTCAGCGTGTTTCCAAATCTTTCGTAAGAACTTTTTGGAAAATAACATGATCGGTATTATACCAAACGGGGGTTATCGATGGGCGCACAACCAATCTAAAAAAGCCGCCTCCTGGCTCGTGAGGGTGGAGCATTCTTCAGGCCGACGTATTATTCATGCAGGGCGTTCACGCGAGTTTAAGGTACCTCAAAATCTATTGGTAGTTAAATATTATGAAACGGCAGATGCAGAGCATGTGCGACGCCTTCCTATTAATAGAGATCAAAAGGCTAGTGACGGTATATCAATGAACGAGCGTCTTGAGAGAACTAGCGCTATATCGCATAGAATAAGGGCCGGCGGTTACGTGTTAACGGAAGTTTGGGAGTGTGAGTATAACCGTATGCTAGAAGCAAACGCTGAAATGAGAGCCTTTGTGTGTGATCATCCTCTAGTCAAAGCCGCTCCTCTCAATCCGCGTGATGCTTTTTTCGGGGGCCGTACTGAAAATATGACTACACTCTACGATGTAAAAGACGAGGAACAAATACGTTATTTTGACGTTTGCTCCCTGTATCCGTACATATGCAAGTACGGAAAATTTCCCGTGGGACATCCGCGTGTCTATGTAGGCGACGAGTGTAGAGAATTGACAGGTTCCGATAATACCGACCTATCTCGTGTCGAGGGTCTTGTTAAATGCACCGTGTTAGCGCCGCGGAATCTTTATCATCCTGTGCTACCTGTACGAATGCATGAGCAGTTGCTGTTTGGTCTGTGTCGCACTTGCTGCGAAATTATGAATAAAGAAGCGTGCTCTCATGAGGACACGGTCGAGCGCTCGTTTGAAGGTACATGGGTGGTCGACGAGTTGCGTAAAGCTATCTCATGTGGATACACCATAATAAGTATAACAGAGATTTGGCAATATGAAATAACACAGTATAACAGGGATACAAAGGAGGGTGGACTTTTTGCCGAATACATTAATACATTTCTTTCGATCAAGCAGAAGGCCAATGGCTGGCCTGAGAGTTGTTTGCAAGACGAGGAGGCTCGCGAACGTTACATTATCTCCTTCGAGAACGCTGAGGGTGTTAATCTCAAACGCGAGGCTATAGCGAAAAACCCCGAATTGCGGTCAGTGGCAAAGCTATGCCTGAACTTGTTTTGGGGAAAATTTGGGCAGCGCGAAAATTTACCACAGACCGTAATAGTGTCAACACGTAAACAGCTCATCGAATTGTTATGTAACCCAGACTACGAGATCACCGGAATACTACCGGTAAACAACAAAATCATATACGTCTGTTATACAAAAACCGATGATGCGATAAAACCGTCTAGCATAGCAAACGTCATAATCGCAGTGTACACTACAGCTCAAGCGCGATTAAAACTCTATAGCTACCTCGAGCCTTTAGGCCGACGTGCTCTGTACTGCGACACTGATTCGGTCATTTACGTCACGAGGAAAGACTCGGGGGAATACGAACCACCCACAGGTCAGCTCCTAGGAAAATTAACAGACGAGCTGAGCTGCTACGGTGAGGGTAGCTACATAAAATCTTTCGTTTCGGGTGGACCAAAATTTTACTCTTTCATAGTGAAAACTCCAAACGGTTCGGAAAGTGAGATTTGTAAGATAAAGGGTATAACGCTAAATTTCGCAAACAGTGCTCTTATAAATTACAAGTCAATACGCTCATTGATAACAGGTGAGATAGAAGACCCTATTGTGCTAAGCTATAACTCTATTCGACGGACAGCGTTTCATCAGGTTGTCACGCGTCCTGAAACAAAGTCATGTATGCCAGCGAGTGTTAAGCGAAGACCCGAGGGTTCGTACAGCTCACTTCCTTACGGCTACGTGTGTTAGTTATACAAAATATATAAGTAAGATATACTTATATATTAGTAAATATAGTAGTATATATAGTAAGATAATGAAACCTTTAAATAAATGATCTATGTTATGACATGTGCAGTTTTCCCAATCATCACCTTTATTATAGGTATCGACACGTCGGATTCGTTCATTCACTATGATGGATACGCGGTGGAAGCACCCCTGGACGTCAATGATTTGCGGGCCCACCGGCTGCGGTAAAACATACTTTGTAAAGAAGTTTTTAAAGTTAAAACGAGATATTTCCTTGAATGCTAATTATATAGTTATTTTTAAAAACCCTCATGATCGTGCTCAAGTGCAGCACCTAGCACGTCAGGTATACCCCGAAAACCCTAGTTTCTTTCAAGAGGCTTATCACGATGCAACATCTAAACCGCACGGGTATTTGCTATTAGATTTGAAACAATCGACACCTGACAACTGTAGATTGCGTACCTGTGTTTTTCCCGATGACCCACATCAATACGTCTACGTACCGCGAAAAAAATTAAAAACTCTGACACATCCGGTGAGTTACCAGTACTGCGAATGTAATGGAGCGCAAAAGATCGTCACACGGAAAAAAGCAAACAGCAATATTATGCATTCTTCAGTATCTAAATAAGGCTCAGAGTGAGGTCAATTTGCACAAAGTTGATTCCAGCGCAACCCGGTGTATTTGCGAGTGTGTATTGACCATTCTCCGTGGAAGCATACCCCTGAACATCAAAGAAAGGACAAAACGCTGGTGATACGTGTCAAAATTAATAAGCTACTGTCACGTTCAGAGAGCTATATCAGTACTGTTCTTGCGATGGAGCGTAATGGATCGCCGCTCAGTAAGAAGCAGATTGGTATATTGCGTGCTCTTCAGTATCTAAACAAGGAGCAACGTGAGGCTGTTTTACGCAAAGCCGATTCGCGCGTAATTCGGTGTATTTACGAGTGTGCGTTGAATATTCTCCGCGGGAACGTGCCTCTGGCAGCAAAAAAAGGCTGTTGGAGGAGTAAAAAGCAGTTTGTTGTTCAGAGTGGAGGTTTCCTGCCTCTCTTACTCGCACCAATACTAGGAACTCTTCTGTCAAATCTAATTGGTGGTCGAGGATAATGAAGCATGCAAAGAAAATGGTACTCGTCTCCGAGGAGAGCCTACCGCAACTTAGTGCACAGAGTCATCGACAGCCGATTTTTAATGGTTTTGAGATACATTCGTACATTGGACACCCTGTCGCTACTGCTTTGAGTAGATTAGACGCTGAGATGAAGGATATTCTGAATTCTAATGTCTACCAGAGCGAGCGAGAAAAGTGGATAGCTTATCGGACTGTACTGCAGCGCTACCTTCATTTTATCGATGACGAACGAGCTGAACAACAGCAACAACAACAACACTTGGAGAGAACAGAACCAACAGCGCAGTATGACGATAAGAAAAAAAATGAGCATTGCGCGAAACTGAATGATTCCGTTATCGTTGAGAGTGTACCACACAAAATATCGAAACAAAGCGAAACTTTTACTGCGGCATTTGCATGAGGCACCAACCTCAAGTTTCTCTTGGGATTCGGCAGGCGTTGTTTCCATTAGCTGGCAGGCTATCAAGGATTCAAACATAGTTGACCTCGTGAATGACGCCATGCGTGCGAGAAAAGTACCCACACCGGCAGGCCGCAAAACGTTCGCTCGATTTCTGAGAGTAATTCAGGCGCCACGGGAGTTTATCGGTAATGAGGATCTGTGGTTGGAATCAAGAGCCAATTCGACATTGCGGCAAGAAACGGATGATGACAATGGAGATGACGCTGACGATTCAGCTAGCGGCATGAGTCAATCGGCTTTCTTCAGCGGCAGTGATAACAACAACTCCGATCACAGTGTACAGAGCGGTGCTGGTTGTCACAATAAGAAAAGATGTCTAACCTGGGTCAACCTTAAATTATAATCATGAAAACATTACAAAACGCGTACTTTAACCCCTCCTATGAAGCATCGTTTTCGGGTTCGGAGAAGCTATTGCACGTAAGTCGTCGAAAAAAAATGTCCAATAATAGAACTGTGCAATGGCTTGAAGCGCAGGATGCGTACACGAAACATAGGCCTGTACGGCATCGGTTCCCGCGACGTTTCTACAATGTGCGTAACATCGATGATGTTTGGGAGGCCGATCTCGTGGATCTTCGTTCAATTAAAGACTATAATGATGGTTATGTGTATCTTCTCGTGGTCATAGATGTTCTCAGTAAATATGCTTAGGTAGAACCTCGTGTCGATAAAACAGCTGCATCGGTCGCTAAAGCTTTTTCGCGGATACTAATGCGTAAAAACAGTAATGGTAGATCGCCAATTTATCTGCAATCGGACAAAGGTAAAGAATTCATAGGTAGTGCTTTCCAGACGCTCCTGAGAAAAAAGAATATACAATTCCGTACTGCGAGAAATCCCGATATAAAAGCAGCAGTCGTCGAACGTTTTAACGGGACTCTGAAAGAAAGAATGTGGCGCTTTTTCACTTATTCGCGGGAAAAACGTTATATTGACATTTTGCATGATATCGTTCCAGCCTATAATCACGCTAGTCATAGTAGTATAAAAATGGCTCCGAGTTCAGTGACATTCGCTACCGCGGCTATAGTGCGATCTAGCCTGCTGCAACGCTACAATAAACCAAATCGTGATAAATCTCCTAAATACGCCATAGGTGATATTGTACGCATCAGTAAAGCTAAAGCTGCCTTCGCAAAAGGTTACGAGAGTGGCTGGAGCAGCGAGCTATTTTAAATACATCGTGTGTCGACCGCAAGCAGTCCTGTGGTGTACATCCTGTGTGATCTTCATAACGAGGATATCGACGGTATTTTTTATGAGCCAGAGTTATCGAGAGTGCGAGTGCCCGTTCCAGCGAGAGCTGATAAAAAAAACAAAACCAAGATGAAAGACGAGTTTTATATTGTTTTACCAAGTAATAGCAGTATAAAATATTACCCTGATAACACAACAACGCGATATACCACTCATTTGCCACAGAACGTGTCTTTACACGGTAACTGGGCTGTTTCGTTAGCTGAAATGCATATACCTATGACGATTTTACATGTACCGTCCGATGGTGAGGAAAACTTTTTGAATCTCACCACCACCGCTATACTGCCCAGTAATGGTTCGGTTACTGATTTCAAAGAAGACCGTGGCTGTGTCCCGTCTGGAGTGTACCGTAACCTAGATTTACTAATTGAGGCAATTAACGAGATATCATGCGCAGCAGGTCACTTAAAATTTAGCCGCGAGCGTAACGGGTACGTAACAGTTGCACGTATCTGCAGTACATGTAAAAGTCTAGAACACTCTTTTTATTTCTCCCATTTGCTTAACAAAATTTTATGGTTCAACCATCAAGGGAGTGTAACGCTTGAAGATGGTGCCAAGCACACAGGGGCGTATCCGACAAATTTAATCAATGGTATACCCAGCATGCTGTTCGTTTACTCAGATATCTGTGAGCCTTACATTACCGGAGACGTACACACGCCTTTACTACGCGTCGTCTCAACAGAGGCCTCTGATAATTACAATTACGGAATAATTATCGGTTTCGTCGATAATAAAGCATTCAATGGCAATCGCCATCTAAATCCCTTCAACTTCCAAAATTATAAAATCAATTATCTTACAATTTACGCAGATGGCGTACAGATACCTTCAAAACCGTTACAGCCGGACTTTAATCTCTCTCATTGCGTGGACGCATATCATACATTGTTTTCCGGCACGAGTATCCACTTTCTAAATCAGGGTAACTGTATTACACGTACAAATTATCCTCATGGCTACTGCCTCTTTGCATTTGATCTGACACCCGACCTCTCAGCAAACAGCAGCAGTCATTGGAATTTAGTAAGACACGGCAGTGTAAGAAAAGAAGTGCGATTCACCGAAACGCTAGCCTCAACAGTTAATTGTATTGTGTATGCGGAATATGACAATGTGTTGGAGATTGATTCTTCCAGACAGATAATTGTGGACTATAGTGGGTAGGCTTTGACGCTTATGTGGGGAAATAGCATATATTTGAAATGTAGCCGGTTCGCGGCATCAGTCTGTGTTTATGCCCCGAAACGTTACAATCGTACGCAGCGCTATGAATATCGGTATCGACATCCAGGGTGTACAGGATAGATGTAACACGTTTACACCAAAAGAACTTGCCATAGTTTCTATTCACTCGGATTACAGTGTACACTGGATCGTATCGCCACCTTACTCATATATAAGTTTGCCACCTAGTATAAAGCGTCAAAATACGTAGCTGATTGATAACTATCACGGTATAGAGTGGTTCGATGGTGAAACAGCGTTACGAGCGGTGGAAGCTGTTTTGAAGAAAATTGCTGTGCAGGCTGATCGTATATTTACGAGAGGAACCGAGAAAGCGACTTATTTGATGAATCTCACGGACTGTTTTATTATAAATCTAGAAAAAGACACCGAGGATCCTTCTTTCCGGCATCTACCTGCGTGTGAAACGTTGTGCATCCATCACAGCTTATTGCGCAAGAAAAAGTCCATGTATAGGTGTGCTCTAAATAATGCTGTGAAAATTAAGGAGTGGCTTCGTCATAGCAGCCGCATCGACACTTTATGGGAATATAGAACAACGACGACTTGGACTGTTGGATTGTCAGAGCGCGGAGAAGACGAAAAATATCATTTAGGTAAAAAAGTTACAACCGCTGGAGTTTGTTATGAACAGCCTGCAAATCTTACAGGCTCTTCAGAACATACAGAATCACACTGTGGGTGTATACCCGGCCGTTCGCATCCCGAGGGTGTGGACAAAACCGACAGCGATTGTGGTTAATACCGATGGACACAAGCAGCCAGGAAGCCACTGGGTCGCCATGTCCGTCGATCGAGATGGGCACGGATGGTATTTCGATAGCTACGGACTCCCACCAATCATCCCATAGCATCTCCAGCGTCTCCGACGAAATTGCAGACTGTTTCGATACAGCACATCGCGACTACAGAGCCCCGAATCACAATTCCGCGGACATTATTGTGTTATGTTTCTTCATTTTATGTCTGCTGGTCTTGGTATTTATCGGCTTAGTAGCATATTTTCAAATAATCTGTCGCGAAATGATAAAATAATATCTAACTATTACAATGCGTACATCAATAAGAGAGGCATATCTAAACTGCAAGACAAGGGATTTCACACACACGTACAGGGTTGTTACTGGCGCTCTCGCTAACCTTGTACATCGAGCTATGATTTCATCGAAGTATACATTCGACATAGCGACAGAGGTGTCGCTTTACATGGACACGTGCTGCTCGATCAGCAGTCTGCTTCTTCGTGGACGGAAGCGTGATACCGTTCATAGTGGGGGGAAAGGCGGCTGCATGATGCTCTTGTCTACGGAGATACATCACTTACGATCGAACTATCTTAGCTGCTTCATACGCATAAAACAACGCAAGTTAAAGGCGCGATTAGAAAGACACTTACAAGACATTAAGGCAATCAAGGGTCTAATTCACGCGAAATCGGAATTATATTTTTTGACGGACAGATTGAAAGTGCTCGATTTATGCGATGGACTTATCGGCAATCAACAAGGTGGGAAGGCCCGAGGAGTTTCTACCCGTGAAAAAATGATCAGAGCTTGAACTCAAGAAACAGTACACCGTCACGAAGATGAAGACCGCTCAGACTCAATGGGGCACCGGTATCACCGTTGATCTGGAAAATGAATCTGCGTGTTTCTTGCCGTCAAGATTCACCCAGAATTTTGAGGAACAGCAAGAGCTTTTCCAGCAGATGATTGTCTCGGCTAGCAAAAAAAAGCTGCGTTTGATCTATTACGGCTCAAAATACAATCACCTGGAATTTAAAGAGGCTACGGAGTGTTAAACATCGTTCATTAGCAGTGTGTCATTCAGCTCGTGGCTCTCGGTAATCAAGCATCGCAACAATGATCCAAGACGACAAATCGGGGCGCTTTCTACTGCTGTCTGTGGATGCGGCTTTAGATTCAGTATCAACGAAAATTGTTCGGCTTGGTCTGGATCTTCATGACAATAGCTCGCTAATACCAACCATCAGACTCATCCACAGCGTAAACGGCTGTCTGTCAATGGGTTCCGCTGATTGGGATGATTTTCAAAAACATTTTGCCACTACTGCTACGTATCTGTGTACCAAAGAAGAAGAAGAAGAAAAAGACGTCGTTAATCACAGTTCAGAGGATACACCATCGGTCGTGACAGACAGTGGTTTTATACTGCAATGTGAAGTGTATAAAAACAAGCCTGCTGTGATTATTCGAAATCCACGAAAGTGTAACAGTAGTAGTAGTAGTAGTAGTAGTAGTAGTAACCCCATACCAAACAACGATTCAATTTATCACATTGCGATACAGGACTTTACTGAATTGACAGTATTGCAGACACACATAAACAACTACATGACATGGCTTTCCCAAATTCGCGTCAAAGCAGAAACCTGCAAAATGATTCTCGTGTACGTGGATGAACATTATTCCACGTCCCTCACAGTGGGCTCTGTACTACGCAACATCCGTCGAAAATACGAGCGAATACGGGCCTTCGCGCGACAAGAGGCAAGAAATGTACGATCCTCCGAACTATCTACTCCAGCGAAAAATTCGATCATCGATGACCTGCTGACACATCGGAACCACATTGCAGATGCCGCCACAAGATTTACTATCTTCTAATTAAATTTGTGTAAATATTTTTAAAAAATGTATTCCATAAATGTATTCAATAAATGTAAAATACTATTATTATTACGAAAATATATTCAATAAACAAAAAAAAATGGTGGTGCACTCTGGCGACACCTCACTACCATCCCCTCTTAACGCCCCACCCCGCACACCATCAACTCGAGCTCTCCGCGAGCCGATGGAGCGCTGGAGTGGGGATAGGAATGGGGGGTCGCCAAAGTGCACCACCTACTACTGTTAAATCTTGTAGAATTACGTCAATAGTCGCCCAGTTTTTTATAAACGTTGTGCTTCTGTTTCAGAATTACTGCAAGTAAACGCGGTGGACGGACGGGAGAATGGCGGGAACAACGCCGGTATTCATATTCCTGCCAACGGCAACAATGATGCCGACCAACGCAGGCCTCAGTCACGTAACGCCGAGTTGGAGGAGCCGTTAAATGGGCAAGCCGGGGATCTAGGCTTACCACCTCGAGGACACGTGCGTGCGAACCGAGATCGTCCCATCGTGAGAGGCCGGGTGAAAAGTAATCGAGGTAAGAATAACTTGTAATTAAATAAATTAAGAGGCGGGGGGGGGGGGGATGATTTGCCGGTAGAGTTAGCTATTGGAAATAACGATTTAAAAGAAACTGACAAAATTCTTCTACATGCCTTTAAGCTGTGTAAATAACATGTTTTGGATCGAAAAAATAAATATCTTGAAGTACTGTCGATTTTTTGGATTAGGCAAAAAAAAAATATATAAACAATCTGATTCGATTGCTTGTTCAGAACAGTATACAAAATACGAAAAAAATGACAGGTCGGAAAATTAAAAGTTGTAGGAGAAGATACATTTTCTGAAATCGAGGACGATATTTTATTATTTATTCTTGAATACTACTTTCTTTTTGTAAAGTGCCGTTAATTCCATGGATATTAGGTTCTATAATGTTAATTGTTTCGATGCATATTTCCAGAAATGATTTTTTGAAAATTTATTTTGTTCCTATCTTTAGCCTATAGGGATTATGCATAAACCCTAGATAACAATAATTCATTCTCAAAACATCATATCTCTGGAAATATGCATCGAAACAATTAACGTTATAGGAGCTAATTTTCATCAGTAAATTAACTTCACTTTACGATATAAAATATTGGTCCTTAAAAATAAAAATAAAATAAATATCGACCCGATTCAAGAAAATGTATCTTCTCCTACAATTTTTAATATTCCGACCTGTCATTTTTTTTCTCGTATTATGTATATTATTCTGAACAATCTTTCGAATTAGATTTTTTATATTATTTTTTTTGCCTAATCTAAAAAATGGACAGTGCTCCAAGATCTTTATTTTTTCGATCCAAAATATGTTATTTACAGAACCTAGAGGCATGTAGAAGAATTTTGTCAGATCTTTTCAATCATTATTCCCAATAGTTAACTCAACCCCCCCCCCCCCCCCCCCCGCCCCTCACCTCCTTAAACAATAATGAATGTACCATGGAATTGATTAAAAAAAAAATAGACAAAGTGTTACGTCCTGGCTATTTTTCTTGTCAATTATTATTATTTATTCTTAATATTATTATATACTAGTAAATCCTTTTGTCCCATCGTTACCTCCAATATCCAATATTCATAAACTGCCTTCTTGCCTTTTCCACATTCCAACCCCGGTTCAATGCTCCCTAAAAATCATCCGATGCCAAATCCTCGGGTGCATTGAACATTCACCTATAATCCCGCTGACTAATTTCCGCTCCCTAATAATCAGCAATTCCTTTCAATTTCCTATAAAATCCATTGACCACACGGAGCACGCACGGTCAGCACCTTTTGGGCCTCCCCACGATCACTAAATTAACCCCCACTTTTCACCCACCCAAGTCTTCTTGGTCAACCTCATTCCCTCAACTAATTAGTCTCATTCAAATCTTCAAACAGTAAACAATTAATAAGTATTTAGTCCGTTTAAGTGCCGCGTATTAAATAAGTGTAAACTGTCACCAACGTGACTAGTTATAAGTTCAAGTGTACCGTTCCAAAACCTCAGTTATATATATTTAATCCTTAATTGTAATCGCGTATTATTATTTCACTTCTTAGTGAAATAAGCTTTATAAATAAACTTATAAATTTAAAGAGATAAAACAAAAATCCAAAAACGTGGAATTTATTCCTTTACGGATTTAAAAACCCATCCAAATAAAAATACAAATAATGTATGTATCGTCTCGATCAATAGCCGGGACGTAACATAAATTTTCTGGTGCTAAGTGTGGGGTATCCGAGTTTTTGGAGTTTTATCTTTATTAATATACAACCGATAAAATCAATTTTTCATCGGACACCTATCGATAGTTTCTCACGTTAATTTATACGCGCGGACTACGATTATTCGCGTTTTTGGGTATTTTCACAACCGGTGAAACATATCCGATTTTTCGCGACTTTATTCAGCAGTGATAAAGTGTCGTGCACCAGCTGACCAGCGTTCATCGGCATCAAAGGCAGTGCAAACACCTTCCAGCCAACGACCTGCGGAGTCAGCAGATTCCATCGTAGGCCGGGACACTCACTGCACTCGTCGGAGCTCGTGCCGTGTATCGTACACCTTATCGCAAACATGATACGGTGGACCATCATCGCAGTCATCGTAACCAGCTCTACGTGAGTACCTTTATATTTCCTTTATATCTATTTACCTCTTGCACTTTTATTGCATTCTCTCATTTTTATTTCTTTTTGAATCTTAAAAAAAAAAAGAAAAAAAAATCAATTTAACATTATTTCACTAAATTTTATATTTCTCTTTTATTCACTTTTTTCTCTTAGTTATAATTAGATATAATATATTTATTCGTTATATTTGATTAATTCCCCTTGTTTACCTTACCCCAAATTTAAAATTCGTGAGACTGGGCCCGCGAGCTCACAGCTCCCGTTAATAAAAATCGAAAACCCACTGTTGCATTCCGAAATAAGGTGGCACTTTAGGATTGCACAGTTTAATACAAAAGGCAGGAGGCAAGGCTATCACCAACCACTGTCCAACATAACTAAATCTCGTAGGACTGGGCCCGCGAGCTTATATCCTTCGTCAATAAGAATCGAAATCCACCTGCATATCCAAATAAGTTTGTAGCAACTTACGCGGATTGCATGGTATAAAATAAAATTACAACATTTAAACTCAAAACTTAAAAATTCGCGATCATTCCCCATTAAATTTTCTTACGTGTAAAACCTACATTTTTAATCCGCCGCTTATGGACCTCGTCAATTACCCCCTAAAGGCTAAGTCTCGAGCCCCGAAAATCAACAGAAAAAAAACTACGAAATTATTTTAAGTCCCTACGCCGTCAAGTTCGGGAAGAATTGAGTGTACCCGAAACGGCGAAATTCAAAATCTGGTTTGAACCAGACGTACAAATAGAAAAAGACCCTTTAGTAATAATTGATTATTCTACAGGAATAGAACATTATTCAGGAATTAAGATTTAAAAATAAAAATAAAAAAAATAAAAATTTGGAAAACTTTAATTTAAAATTGAAGTTTAAAATACAAATTAAGATTGATAATCTTAATGAAATATTAAGATTTAATAATAAAACAAATCTTAATTAAAACTAGATGTTAATTTTTCTTAATTTTGAATTCTTAATTCAAATTAAAATTTAAAAAAATAAAAGTTTAGAAAACTTTTATTAAAAATTAAAAGTTTAAAACCAAAAGTTAAGGTTGGAAACCTTAACTGAAAATTAAAGTTTAAAACTAAATATTAAGATAGAGAATCTTAATCGATTATTAAGATTTAAAAATTAAGACTAAAAAATTCTTTCTTAATTTTGAATTCTTAATTCAAATTAAGATCGAAAAATAAGATTTAAAAACTTTTATTAAAAATTAAAAGTTTAAAACTAAAAGTTAAGGTTGGAAACCTTAACTGAAAATTAAAGTTTAAAACAGAAAATTAAGATTGAGAATCTTAATTGAATATTGAGATTTAAAATTGGGAGAAAAATCTTATCTAAAATTTAATAAAAAAGGAAAAAAGAGGAAAAACTCTTTTCTTAATTTTGAATTGAGAAATTAGAATAATAAATAAAAAAAATATATTACATATATTTTTATTGTAATTTAGAATAAAAGTAGAGGTTTATTCGGTTTAATAACTATCGCGAATACCAGTGCGCTCAACGAACGTTCACACACTCCAAGAGTCCGTTCGAAGGTAGTGCATTCTGCTGAGTGCGCAGTTATATATCCGCGTTGTTACGGATCGGATTCGGTGTGTTGATCTCTTGTATCATCCGACTCCTCGCACGACACCGGCTGTGCACGGAGTAAACGTAATTAGGAAATTAAAACAAAGTTTTTAAATTAAAGTATAAATAAAATTTTAGAAATAAAAATAAAAATTCTCGTTCTCTTATCCTTACCTATTTCGTTCTTGTATCTTATACGTACTATTAGGCTCTCACAGCCCAGTGCTAGTACTTAGGCTACCATACCGGCTAGTACTCTCGTTGTGAGCCCCGAACGTAGTATAAGCTTCGCAAAAATCTTAAGACTTAGGAAAGCTAGTTGACGGCGCAGGCAACCCTTACCGGCCAAAAACTGCAAACCATAGTCTCCCGATTAGAACGTCCCTTTTCACTATTCTTCTTTTCGAGTGTATGCACATTTTTCCGTAGGCCCTTGCAGTCCAGTACTAGTACTCAGGCTACCATACCGGCTAGTTACTCTCACTGTAAGCCCCGAGGGCAATATGCTCACCATACAAATCTTGAGACTTCGGTAAATTAGTTAGCGGCGCAGGCAACCCTTACCGGTCAATAACTACAAACCGAGGCCTCGTGATTTCGAAAATCCATCCCTCATATCGTTTGTTGAGAGCGTATTTTCTACGGGCTCCTTCGAGACAGTTGCTGGTACTTAGGTTACCATACCGGCCAGTAACCGCCACCATAGGCCCCCGTGAAATACAAATTTCAAAAAAAAAAAAAAAAATCGAAAACTAAGGTGAAATAATCACCATCTAATCTTTCGAATTTTAAACGATCCCATCGCCTTTCCTAACTATTCTGTTCTTTTCCTAAAATTTCCTCATTTTATACTTCTTATTAAATAAAAATACTTAAAAATCATAATAATAATAATAAAATAAAAATAAAAGTACATCGCGCTTCCTTTAAAAAAAAAAAAAACTAAAACAACGCGTAAATCAAAACTAATAAAAGTTTTATTCCCTCCGTTCCTTGTCCATTTCGAATGAATAACACCAATCATCCTATGACCTCTGATGCGAGTGTTGGGCGCATTTCAAAATCTTCCTAATATATATATATATATATATATATATATATATACAATTTTCTTCCGCCCCTACTCCATCCATTAATTTCCACTTTCACACTGATCTAAGGCTTATCTAGAACCATACATCTAAATTTTTAAGTGCAAGTTTGATTTTCGCGAGCACTATTTTGATGCTGTTCTATCAGGACGTGATTAATTTTTATATAAGAATAGCTTCCACTAGTAAAAAAAAAGGTGTTATTGTTTGGTCATTGATGAGGAATATTATACAATCCCGTTTAGGTGCTCAACTCAGTTGTTGGCCTCAACCATGTGCTCGACCACAGGTCGTTCACTTATTGAGGGGGGAGGGGGAGCTCAGCTGAGTTCTCGCCTGCTAAAAAGCACCTTAGCATTGTACGATTAACAATTTATAGCTTTTAAATAAAACTAATATCTAGAACTAGAATATGACTTAATCTCACTCGATTGGTCTCAATAGTATTAACAAATTGAAAAAATGTTGATGTTTAAGATTTCATCTTATGTATTTTCCTTTTCGTAAACAAAACATCGAATCCAATGTCTTAAATTTCGTAAAATCACTAGAACAAAAAAAAAATAGTAATAATAATAATAATAATAATAATAGCAATCTTGTTGCAATTCAATAGTTAAGGTAGCCGCTCTGCTACGTGCTAGTCATATGACTGCTTGTTAGCAATCTCGATTAGGAAAGCGCTTACGAAAATTTTCACAGTGTGAAAAATAATTTTATTGAAAAAAGTGTCAAGGTTTACGCAAACAAACACCATTTTACTTTTTAATGTAAAAATGAATTATATTATTTTTTTCATTTGACTCGGTTTCTATCAGCTGAGCATCCGAGCTCACGGCGAGGTAGGAAGGACTTGGCAACGTCGCATTTGGCGGTTGGCGCAAATTCTGCAGTTACGCCGTCACGAGGCGCACGGAATAACCTAGTCATTAGGCAGCGACGTTGCCAAGTCTACTCGACTACGTCACGACGATAAACATGTCCGCTCATCCGCCTCAGTTTTACAAATTTTGAGTGAATAATTCTCTCTGGGATTGCCGCTTGTCGATATGTTTTATGGTCGCGTTAGAATCGTTGAAGTCTAATCTACAAGAAGGTATATTTTTTTATAACTGCGTCTAACCGAAAAGTGCATAAATTGTCCTACTGAAACAGTGACCGAAGCGTTATTCGTTGGTTTTCCATATACATCAGTGCTAAATTTACGATTTTTGAGACTCGTTTTCTCGTCTAATTGGCCGTTAACAAGCCGTAAAAAAAATCTGGTGGGTAGTTGATCGCATATTATAATATAATATTCTAAATCTAACGGTTTATCTAATAAAGGCTCTAGCAGTCCGACTACCTTAAGATATGCGATAAGCTTATTTTAAGACCTGCGAATTTTCATCTAAAATAATAAGAAAACGATAGCTCAAAACTAAGTTCAATGCAACTTACTATCAAGTGTAATACGCACAAACCGTTCTTTCAAAATTTAACTAAATAATTTTCTTTGACAATCTAATTTTGAAAGAAACTGCGTAATTGACGTTGAAGAAATGTCTCAGTTTTGGAGAATGAATTCCTACGATAGCATGTATTCGAGCTCAGAAACGCGACAACATCAAATGTTTTCCCCAAATTTTTATGGAAAATTTGACCCTCGACAGAAAGACTGCGAAACCATAACTCGACCTCGGGGAACAATTTGGGTCATGAGAGCCTTGAGTTTAATCCCTGAGTTTGACGGAATAAACATGCCTGTAGAAGAATTTATCTTGGATGTTCATCACTCAATGGGATGCCTCCAGCCCACCGAATTCGACAGTTTTCGGAACCAACTATTCGAAAAACTGCAAGGCGATGTGAGACGCAAAATCCATCCGATACGCCATAATTACCGATCGATCACTGCGCTTCTTAGAGATCTTCAGTCGCTTTGTTCGATTCAAAAGATTACGTTGGCCCTGAAGAAACGATTGACAATGGTTACTCAAGGATTTAACGAAACCATTAATCACTACGCAACAAGAGTCCAACAGCTTGCTGGTCTTATCGATCAACATATCGTTAACAATGTACATTGCAGTCAAGCGTTAACCTACTTGTTACGAGTACAAAACTGCTGAGATGCGCTAGAATGCTTTATTGATGGACTGCCGAAACGAATCGCGAGCCATGTCCGGTGCATAAAGCCCATGACAATCGAACACGCAATTTTGTACGCACACGGAGCTGAAGAATTTTTCTCCGCTCGTGATACGGATAACTTAAATGGCTATCAACACTACATAAAACAACAGAAAGCCACCAAAGTTAATCATATAAACAACTGCATTTCGACTAAAGATTGGCATATATGCAACTGTTCGACAAGTCAGTATGTTACCAAACCAACATCCGGAAACAACAGTGATATTCCATGCAATCATCAGGAGAATCTACCTGTTGAACCCGATACCGACCTCCCTGTTTTACCAGGGGAGGCGCCAAACTTTCCTTCTGCTTCAGCAGGGGAGGTACCAAATTTTCCTTCTGCTTCAGCAGGGGAGGCACAAAATTTCCCTTCTGCTTCAGCAGGGGAAGCACAAAATTTCCCGTTTGCTTCAGCAGGGGAGGCGAAAAAATTCGCTTATTCTTCAGCAGGGGAGGCGTTAAGCCCACCCCCAACAGAAGCCACAACACAAACCTCCATTAATACTGCGAAAACAGAATTCAGGAGGCAGAAGTTGACCGGTGGTCCCAACACCAACAGAACTTTTCATTCACCGGAATTCAACGAAACAATTGAAACTATGAGATCAATCTACAATACATCCTTCGATCGCCAAGTCTCTCAAATTATTGACAGCCTAGATATTTCTCGGGAGCCATCACCGTCACCCCAGCCTCATTGCTCGTCATCCGATTCTCAGACCGTCGATGAAGAAGACACGCCGTCAGTAAATGCGAAAGTTCAACAATCCTTGGTAGATACGAGCGATCAGCTGACCCGAATTAAAATATTCAGTTCAACGTCGCAACTAGGAAATCTGGACAAAGCCGTTGAACGAAACGACAACTGCGATACGAAATATCAGGAATCGGAACCCGATTCGTTAGTGAGCCGAACGCCATCGAATACGCGCTTTATAAGCACAGTCGATACGACCATATCAGCGGAAGTAAACACTATGACACAACACTACTCTCAATCCGTAACGATGCCAACAAGAGATGAGCAGGTCAACGAATTTATGATACCTGGAGTCATCAGCAATTTGGCAGTAACGCGACCCCATTCTCGCGGCCAAACTCGGAAAAACTGCCACGAGTCCTCTTTCGACGACCGCCGGAAACTTTTAAAAGGCAAGGTCTCAATTGAAGATAACACCGATTGCCAATACGGTAAACGGACGCCAAAGCGTAGCGGAACTAGGAAAGGAATAGGCTAGATCTGTTTTTAAAACAGAAAAGGAGACTTTCTTCCAGTCTTATTACTACGACCACCGCATTCTCCTGACTACAATTCTACGAGTAAATGATACTTCCCGCCGTATTACTTTCATAATATTATTAACATTTATTATTAAACATTTTCTCACAAAAAATTTCTATTACCAATACCAACTTCTCGACGAATAATATAATGAAGCTCCTGTATGATATCTCCTTACAGCTATCCTGTTATTATATCTTCATGTTATTTTCTTTTCTCTAAAATCAATCCACAACTGTTCAATTACATACTTTTTCAAATATATAAAATACAGAAAATACACTATAATTAGAATATAATATAAATCTAAGTCAATTTTAGCCTATAAGTAATGTAGAATAGTACTAACATGATTAATTTTGGAATATCGAAAACTAGAATAGGAGGCAGCCAGATAATTGATAGTAAGAAACTTTTGTATGTAATTAGATTTGTATAGAACAATAGGTACAAGGCATAAAATAAATTTAGTTATTAAGCGTACTATTAAGGAGAACTAAATTTAATCTAGAGCAAATCTTACTTATGTTTTGAAATTTTCTCTTAATCTAAATCAGAGCGGAGAATACTCTGCCATTTATATTTCCAACTGAAATTCATTAGGCAATTAAGACTTTCGATTTCTGCAATGACCATGCAACTACCAAAAATATAAAATATTTTTCTGGTAACTTACATCACGTCATGGGGAAGCGTTGGAATATCTGTTCGTATTATCAAGCCTATTTCAAGACACTACATATATTCTTCATTAATAGATTTGCCTTCAGTGTGGGACCCACCACATACATCCTAATTAATCCCATACGATTCAAACACGTTCGCAATAAATAATTTTTGTTCCGAATTTCCACTCCTGCACCACCACCTCACAACTGGTGTGAAATGGAAAATCTATTGGTCGCAAGACCAAGTATTTAATGGAAACTAAGTCATGTTTTAGGTAATCTACTGAACATTAATCAAGAAAAAATATGGTACTTCGACATGGAGAAATGCATATCTCCACCATGACGTAAGCACAAAAATACCTGGACTGAAAGCTAAAAATAGGTAAAATTAACCCAAACCCTCTCTATTCCCCCAGGTAAGATGGAAACTCTTAAATATTTAGTTGCAAGATTACCTCTGGAATCCCAGGAAATTTCTATGCTTATTGCGATAGTTTCAGGTTGCCTCGTGAAGGAAACGTTCGTCGTCATTCGAAATCTCGTACCGTTTGAACGTGCAATGGCGTCACAAAATCAACCAACCTTCGATCTTCGTAATCACCCGACTACCTTTTCGCCAATCATATGAACTTCTTCACTCATCAAGAAGAGCCACAACCCTCTCGACCTAAATTCTTAAAATTGATACACACACACACACACACACAACAAAATTGATTTCCCCCAACCAAGTAAATAAGCTAATTTAAGTACACTTTACAGGGGCTATTCCCCTTTCGAGCCGTTTCACCATTAGACTTTGCATTAATTTAAAAGAAAAATTGCCAGTACGCGCTTTGCGCTTCTTTTTCTTTGTACCCGTCGAACACTACGCTGTTTCGACGGATTACCAGAAGGGGAGGTGTTACGTCCTGGCTATTTTTCTTGTCAATTATTATTATTTATTCTTAATATTATTATATACTAGTAAATCCTTTTGTCCCATCGTTACCTCCAATATCCAATATTCATAAACTGCCTTCTTGCCTTTTCCACATTCCAACCCCGGTTCAATGCTCCCTAAAAATCATCCGATGCCAAATCCTCGGGTGCATTGAACATTCACCTATAATCCCGCTGACTAATTTCCGCTCCCTAATAATCAGCAATTCCTTTCAATTTCCTATAAAATCCATTGACCACACGGAGCACGCACGGTCAGCACCTTTTGGGCCTCCCCACGATCACTAAATTAACCCCCACTTTTCACCCACCCAAGTCTTCTTGGTCAACCTCATTCCCTCAACTAATTAGTCTCATTCAAATCTTCAAACAGTAAACAATTAATAAGTATTTAGTCCGTTTAAGTGCCGCGTATTAAATAAGTGTAAACTGTCACCAACGTGACTAGTTATAAGTTCAAGTGTACCGTTCCAAAACCTCAGTTATATATATTGTGACGGAACGTCCACCGACGTGACGTCACAAGACCGAGCGAGCACGGCCGGCAACATGAAATTGCCCCACTAACTAAAAAACTCTTAATTGACAAACCGGCCGAACCCGCTCGGAGCAAGACACAATACCCAACGGATGAATAAAAAATCACTAATCAATATTTAAAGCAATAAATACAGGCGATTTAACGAGCTAAGAACGCGAGAGAAACAACAGAGCAATATAAGACTGAGAGAGGTGTCAAGCGCATACCTCTATACCACAGCGAGGGGACCACCCAAACTAGCCACGATCACGATCGACGTAATAAGCCAGTAGGCGGAGCCTACTACGCGAAACCGCGACCTACCCACGAGCAAAGATCCCCCAGCAGAGGCAGCAAGCCACGCGCGACAATGTCCGTACGGCCCAGCACACTACGCCCGGCCCACGCGACAATCAAAAATTAATAACGCCAATAATTAATAAATAACTTGCACAAAAAACACACTACTCTAAATAATAAAATCCGGAGTGCTCATCGGAACTCCAAACTTACACTCCAATAAAAAACCAACGCAAAAACATTATGCAAATTTATATTTAATTTGCATAAACAAACAAATAAGTAATTAACAATAAGAGCAACGAACTCCAGGATGACCCCAGAATTAACCATGGAGAAAACCAACCAAAACGCCCACTACATCACAACAAACAATCGAAAACATCCAAATCGATTATCAAAACCTACGTTTACTTGCACCAAACTAGAAACAATTATTCAATAAAACAGGAAAAGACGTCTCAAGACGCGGAAAACAGCAGGAAATCATGGAAAAAGGGGAAAACCTGCAAATAACACAAAATCAACAATACAACGCTCAATTACATAAAAGAAACCTGGACAATACAAAATATCGATCCACAAATCAACTCACAACAACACACAATTTTGAATTTCCAGAAAAAAACCTACAAATTAATAACTTTTCGGAAAAGAGAAAATAAACCCTCCTCTAAACCTATCCGAAGCACGTAAATCAAACCCCAGACGCCACTTGAACCTCCAAGGCATTAGAGCAACCTCCTCGAATTATTAGGCGCACAAAATCACGCCACTCTTCCCCTGAAAATCACGCGATTTCGGAAAATCACGCGACATCACGCCACCCTGTTGTCACCAATCAGGGGACGTTATAATGTCACGCGATTACCCCTTCGAATCTCCCTCCAATTGAACATCGGGAGGGTATATAAAGGAGATGCAGACATGATGAGGCTCTCTTTCGATCAAGTTAAATTCACGGGAGCACTTAAGGCCCTTTAAAGCCTCAAATAATTGTAACCTTCGTTTGTTCAGTATTAGTGTGCGAGACGGCGAACTTTGATTCCCACACATCGCGCTGTGCCCATCTGGGTTTGTCGAATCGTGCAAGATAGGAAACTTTCCTCAATCAGAAAGGTCCCCACGCATGGCGCGTGCCTACCCTACGATTGAGGAGTTAGGGCATCTTTTTCGTTCGGATCCCCACGCATAGCGACGTGCCTATCCGTAGCGAGAACGATAAAAATTGGTGGATATCAGCACCACGAGCATTGCGCCTCGTCTTGCGAGCCACCACACCCGGCATACGGTGGTGTACCTGACGTGTGACGCTGAAGTCCACGAAAGGGCCAGAGATACACCTTGCGAATGTGCTGGATTCTGAAAATACTCTCCCGAATCAGAAAAGCAATTATTGTCTTTTTTAAGACGATCAATTGTCTCTCTAACCGAGACGCGATTCGAGCGAGTGACCAGGCAAACAGTATCGCAATAGAGGTATCTCTGCGAGCCCCGTCTGCTCCGGTGCGATACATAGCTGGTAGCGTAGGAGAAAGAGAGACAGCGACAAAGACGTTGAGTAGGCCTACTCGCAAGACGGACCCGACTCTACGAACGATGCATCGCGCTTTCTATGCCGAATAGACGCCAGCGGCTTTTCCACCTCAAACAGCCATATAAAATCTTTTCTTTTCGACCATCTATTGCGTCACTCTCATCCGGAGAGTAATCATTGCGACACCGTTAGAATTAATTAATTAATTAAGGAAAGCAGTCCAATGATTATCCAACCATCTCGAGAATAATCTCACGATTTGTTCCACTCGAGATCGCGGATGAGGACGTCCCGATAAGGGATAGCAGAATCGCACTGCCATAAAAAGCGAAATCATTAAAACATTAGTGAGTTGAGTGTAAAGCTCCATACGGCGGCACCCGTCCGTCGTATGACCTTAGAGTCCATTTTATAAAATCAAGCTTTCGAGTATTACTCGCATAAATAGCAGGAGTAGCAGAATCGCACTGCCATAAAAAGCGAGATCATTAAACGCATTTGTGAGTTGAGTGTAAAGCTCCATACGGCGGCACCCGTTCGTCGTATGACCTTAGAGTCTATTTTTTAAAATCAAGTTTTCGAGTATTACTCGCATAAATAGCAGGAGTAGCAGAATCGCACTGCCATAAAAAGCGAGATCATTAAACGCATTTGTGAGTTGAGTGTAAAGCTCCATACGGCGGCATCCGTCCGTCGTATGACCTTCGAGTCAATTTTATTTAATTCAATTTCGAGTACCACTCGCGTCAATCAGAAATCGCGGAATAAAAGGGGCCGAATTTGTTCACGGAGAGCCGGAATAAATCCTTTTATCACCGTCCCAAGAACCTTCTTAAAGTACCTCGTTTTCTGAGAGCCGATGATGAGGAAGGTCAATCTCGCCCACGGGCACATGGGATAAATAAACTTTCTGAGGCCTCATCAAGAAAACAAAAAAGGAACCACTCAAAATAGCTCCATTCCCAGCCCCGAGCACGAATCCTTGAATCACGAGAGAACCTAAGGTCCTTCCTCAACGATTCAATAAAGTTATTCGCAAAAACTCGACAGTTATTTAATTTAATCATAATTCGGTCATCCATAACAGAGACCCATAATTAAATTCTCGTTTAATTAAATTAAATAATTAAGATAATAAAACGCGAAACGTTTCAATATTTAATCCTTAATTGTAATCGCGTATTATTATTTCACTTCTTAGTGAAATAAGCTTTATAAATAAACTTATAAATTTAAAGAGATAAAACAAAAATCCAAAAACGTGGAATTTATTCCTTTACGGATTTAAAAACCCATCCAAATAAAAATACAAATAATGTATGTATCGTCTCGATCAATAGCCGGGACGTAACACAAAGTTTAATTCTTATTATAAACAGGTTGCTTCTTCTTTCTTTTCAGGACGGCAACGCGGGCGCGCATGGAGCCGGTGGCGGGCGGAGCAGAGCCAGCTGAACGCCCAAGCAAGGGTCGTCGCATCGTGGTACCAGGTGACCAACCCCTTCCGAGGACGGGGCAGAGGAAATTATGATGAAACAGAGGAAGAATAGAGAAATGTGAAACATAAGAAAACCTTTTTGTATTTGAATAAAATAAAAATAGAAGAATGAGAATACAAAAAAGTGTATTTTTAAGTTTAATACAGTTGATTTCTCGGGTCCGTTATTTGGCGGAGGAAAATAGCTATGCGCTGTTGGGCCTTCAGTTCGCGGCGTCGCACTTGACGACCAGCACGCATCCAACGACGGGGCCTGGTTCTCGATGTACCTGTTAATGAATTACATACACAAAACGTATTTTTTCATGGTTATGTCATATTTATAATAAAGTTTATAATCCTGTTATCATTTGCTTAAAGTAACATCCATGTTCACGTTCCTCACGTGGACGTAGGGGTTCAGCACAACCCGTGGGTCCCGACATTCCCGGCCCATCTTCTTCACCCGTGCCGACTGCGTTTTCGCCTGTGGCTGCTGCCTCGTCATCCTTGTGACTTGCTGAAACGATTGAAAAAATAATTTACTTCATAATCTACGAACTGACATGTCGCACTCCACCTTTCCACGGACCAGAAAAAGTACTTACGCGTTTCCGAGTTCTTGGAGCACTGTTAAAAATGAAATAAAATGTTTGAACAATAATTAAACATGTTGCTTATTTGCAATTAAATAAAACTTTCTAAATACTTGTACTGAAAAAGATACTTACATCGTTGTTCTCCGCCATAATGTTCGCGTCTATTCAGAAAAGTTGCGAAGTACGTAGATCTGGGAATCCAACCTTAGGGCTGCGTTCACATATCGTGACGGTGTCGTGACGGTCATTTCTTGTGAGAGTCAATTGACCACGAAATAACCGACAATTGACCGTCAATGTTGCCCCTTGAAATTTCGTGATGTGCCATGACCGTCATTTTCGAGCTGGATAAAGTTAGCCATGCAACATGATTTTTTTTAAATTTAGCATATGCCATTCGATTGATGGTCGTTTAGTAGTGTTTGGTAGTCTATTTAGACCGTTTGGTGGTCATTCGTTTAATTACAGTAATTAAAAGAAAAAATAAGGCCCAAAGATAGTCAAACAATTTTTTTTTATTCTAAATTGATTCAATTACGGCTCAATCGATGCAGAATCGTTTGGTGGCCACGAATATAACAGTTAAAACGTTTGGTAGTCACTCATTTGGCTAATAAACGTAAAAAACTTAATTAGCGGTTTCCATGGGATCAGCGAGCATCGGCGGCGTGCATGTTATTTCCGGTCAGCCCAATGCCCATCTGGGTTCCATGCACAAATCAATGATAAATCGACGAGCTGTCATCTGTTATTTATAAGTTTTACAACGATAATCTCTGTAGTCTCGGTGTATAATTTGATTTACAATTATTAAGCGGCTATTTATAGTTAAAGTGAGGAAAATTCGTTGCATTCAAGTGAATATTTCAAAGAGTAATGTAAAGAAACTAAGCATGGATTCCATTTTTCTTTCATATACTATTCCTAACCTTACAAAAGGAATAACCTTTTTTCTTGTATTAACTATTTAAACTAAATGAACGAACACATCAAGAGTCGCGGTAGAGACTCGACGCCAAGTATAAAGAGAAATTAGTTTTGAATGAAAACGTCCGTTTAAACTGTTTAAATGAACTAACGTCACACGAGATGTGGAGGCTATCGCTACTCCTATTTACACCAAGTAGACTTAACTAAAAGCTACAAATTTTACAGACCAAAATATGATGGTTCTACAAAATATTCAGCTGCCTAAAAGTAATAAAAAATAATATTGCAAATTTGATTTGACCTGTGCATTGTGAAATTTCAAATGTCAAATATCACAGCTTATAAAGATTATAATCAGATAGCAAAAGAACTTCTTAATATTTAGTTAGCTATTTATAAATTAATAAGTAAGTAAATTATTACGTAAGAATTTGCAGGCCTTAAATGTGGAGACCATTTTTAGAAGTCAAAAATGAATGTGTAAGTAAATTCACATCCGCGAAGACAATGTTTTTCGAGCCATAGCTGTCAAGCTATGGCTCGAGTAGCCAATGCCAGATATACCATAGATCTGTCTGTGTTGGCGAATTTAATGGCAACTTTAAACCAATATTTCGCCCTTAATGTGTGCTGATGTCATGTTTTTTTTTGTACTCAGAAACGTTCAACATATATAAATTTCTATTTTTGGAACTATTATCTTGGGTTTTGGGCATCTAACTATCTGTTCATGTGAGATATTAGGCTGATTTCAGCAATGAGAATTCACGTAGAAACTTTTATTTTATTTATTTTATTTCGCAACTTTACAATTTTATATCCTAAAAACTATAGGCTGACTTGAAGCAGACCTGTAACATATTTTAAATCTAGATTTGTATCTAGGAAAGCCTCTGGTGATCACCCACCTTCATTGATTGTGAGGAAACTTGATCGCAAATGAAAATAAAACAAACAAGAAATTATGAATTGCAATAACAATTTTATTTTATTTCGTTACAGTGCTGATCGGACGGCAAATACAGTTTGATGTATTAAAGAACAATCCGAGTCCGCTACCCGCGTTGCGTCGACCCAAACGGTCCCGGTAACGATGATGCCACCGCCGAATCCTGTGGTAAATCCGCTTCTCAAACGGTGATCCTCACCGAATCACCAGCTGGTTATTCCGGTCAATTTCAAGATCGAAGTGTTCGACACTTCGATCTTGAAATTGACCGGAATAACAGCAGTGTGACCAGCATGCGGAGTGACAACCGCATGCGAAGTATGGCGACATCATAACGTTCAACGGCGCGTCAAACTGATGTCTGCTGCAGCTCCTAGGCGAGAATTCGAGAACCGCAGAAACTGTTCAAAAATACAAATAAAATCAACTACTTTTGAATGTAAATAAAATAAAATAAAACAATAATGTTTTGTTGTTATTTTTATTTATTTAGTTAACAGATGATTGCTTTTTTAAATTAATATTTATTGTATAATAAATATCAAATATCAAGAGTTCTGGTTTTTATTTAGAAGTCATTATTAAAAATATTTGGAATCTATATTTTTACTAAAAATGTTCAAAAAGCTTCAAATTGAAAAAACAAATCTGTCATAAATACTTGTATTTACTGATCCCAAAATCAACTCAATAATTTTTCGTATGTTTTTCATCCAAAAATCATTTCTCAATTTTTTCATGAATGTTGCAGTAAAAATGTAATCAGATAGCTATAGCATCAGGACAATTCAAAGTCTGTCATAAAAGTATGTTGTTCAGCGCGATAAAGCACGTTTTTTTTACTGCTATTTAAAAATAATTAACCATTCAGTTACAGAGATATAAGCTCCTAAAGTTGCTATGTTATACACAGAGTAATACACAAAAAGCATTAAAAATTGCAATTCATGAGATTTTTCTATCATGCAAATTCTCGATTCTCGTCAAGCGAGCAACAATAACGCGCCAACCAAGTCAACGTAACCTTACATTGTGTTCATTGCTAAAAGTTTGTCATTAATTAGGAAGACGCTATTTTCAAAATATACATACGGTAATATTGAAACGACAAATAATTATACAAAGAAATTGGACGGCAAACACAAAATTATTGTCATTTGGTGAGAATATTGGCATTAAGAAACGGTCTGTTCAGATAGTTTTAAATGAGCTCTTTGCAGTGAGGGCAACCACACCAACGTGTGTTGCACTCGCGATTAAGATATTAATTAAATATATTTTCTTGTCATGCGTAATAACTTATTATTGTAGGAAACAATTTATTATGTTTGTTATCGACATTTATTGACGGTAAAACGCCGATTTTTCATTCTCTCTTGTTCATATCAAAGGTATTTTTGTTTTATTTGAACAATTTTTTTTTTTCAAGACAGTGATTTAACTCAACTGGACTGCTATAGCTACCTTAAAAAAACAAATCTTAAAAATAGTGACAAGACTTGTCTTTCCTGATTGCAACATCAATCGAATAGATGTGTAGTTTTTATTAAGACATCATTTTTCGACATATTTTTAAACAATATGTCCGCAGAAATTTGTCAAAAATTTGAGAAAAGATAAAACAAGTCTCAAAAATTGTGAAATTACAACTATGATCAGTGATTCTATTTCACATATATTTTTAATCAAAATGTATCAAAAAGTTGAGAAAAGTTTAGAAAAGTCTAAAAATTGAGAAATCACAGTTTTTATCAATTAAATTACCGTTTTGCGCCGGTCAATTACGGATTCAGCATTTTGTTAGATCGAGTTAGATCGACGCTATTAAAAAGAATGCTGAATTTGAGATTGGCCGACGCAAAGCAGTGTAAAGTAAACGTTCGAAGCATACGTCGAACATTCGTCCCAGTTCGTCCAGAGATAAGAAACGTCAGGATCGCACCCCTGTACTTCGGTTCGAAGCAAGAGCGATGGAAGGGTAGCACTGATCGTAGCTGTGGACTTATTTATCAGACACTATAAAGTTACACGGAAGTATCAAAGATAGAGAGTACGTGAGGCCTAACAATAAATCAACGTGTACGCGAGGTGCCGATATAATTGTCGAGCATCCGTGTGGGTTTACGAGTTGACTCGTATTCGATTGCAAAGGTAATGTTAGTTTAGGTAGGAATTCACTGGGGTTCTTTTATTTTTTTTCTGAGTTTTTGCATTGTGCATAAGTAACCGTTTCTCACTTTTAACTTTAATGATCACGCGTTTATTCGCTCGAAAACCATGCTCCGATCCATGGGTTATTCGCGAGCTCGAGGAGAATATGTGCATTTTTTTGGTTACGAACGAATTTTGATGCTGCACCAAAAAGTAATCGCGCCGTGTTTTTATCAGACTTGACGAATTCTTCGAAATAAATCCGATATTTAACATTATTGAACTGTTAATTTCACCAACTATCGATGTGTCGAACTTTTTTGCCAATTTTACAAAGAGGATTATTGATCGTTTTGTATTTCTTTCTCCTTTAGTCTTATCAACACATAATTCAACATGGCGTTCGGAGCGTTCCACGTGCTCGGCATGCATTATGGAGCCACAGCTTTGTTTAACGTTCTAAAATATATTTTTGTGAGTTTTCATTTACAACTTCGGTGAGTAGAACTAGTTTTATGTCCATCTTTGCTCGCGTTATTACATCAAATAATGACCTTTAAGATTTCTGCATCTTCTTTGTATGCATCTCTAAAGTTTCATCCTGTTTTGTTAGATGCTTTGAAAGTCAATTTAACTATTTAACTTGATAGTTGAAAATTTAAGGCAAAATAAAATCTGGTTTACAAATTTTTTTTTTAAATCCGCATTTAAATAATCGAAAAAGAAACAAAATTGCTTGCGATAACTTTTTTCTCTGAGTAGTAGTCTGGAATCTACAGCGAGCCAATGTATTAATGCAAAAACCTTAAAATAAGATTCCAACATTTTTTTTGCAAAAATCCGCATTTAGACACTCGAAAATGGAAAGGAAATGCCTTAGATATTATCGTCTGAAAGTTATGGTTTGGCTGTTATCGTTACTCGAAGTTCCAGAAATGTAGGTGCAGAAATCTTAAAGGTCATCGGAGCTAGAAGATGGCTCCTGCTTATATGAATGAATTTGTACTTAATGAGCATGTGCATTTTTATACTAAGCAATTGCTTGTAAAAGTTAGTTAATACTGTATCCATCTCTGCTAGCAGTTGACTTGTAATCTTTGACTCTACTATGTGTCAAAGACCATTTATTTCTATTGTATGCATTTACTTTATCATCTATTAACATTTCTGGAGGGAAGTCATTGTAATCTTGTTGAAACATACGTAAAGTTATAATGTTAGAAATGCATAATGGATGTTAAGTATACTAAGACAACTTCCAATACTTACCTTACACTCGTTGAACTTTATTTTTGAAGAAGTGCTATAGCCGGTGTTTATCCAAGGCATGTCGGAGTCATTATAGAATTGTGCATCAGCGTTGCAATCCATAAATTGAAAGCATTAGAGAACATCCACAGGAGCATCGTGTACCTGTCAATACTCGGGCCACTCACTCTCCTTGTGAAATACAGCACAATTGTATCACCAAGGAGTTTGCAGTCACAAATGAGTAAGTTTAGTACTCTTTCTTTTACTGGAGTACAATTATATGATACAGTTAGATATTTCACAAATTTATTGTTTTGAAGGTTTTGAAACCATAAATAATAACAGAATTTTTAACGTTTCAGGGATTATTACAAATTCAAACGACATTGGAATTGAGGAAACAATTTCTGCAGCATCATGTTTGGAAAAGGTAATTTTTTAAAAAATATTTTAATATCACATAATCCATCTCTTCATAAAATTTAGGCAAACTTCAATGTGTATTGTTAACCTTCAATTAATATTTTTTATTAAGCTACGGTAGTATTTTTCTCCCTCTACCTCACTCACACACACAAATACAGCCGGACAATTTTTCTAAGCAGATTCTCAAAATGGTCTAAAACGTCACTGTCCTCAATGTATTATACGATAAAACAGAACCATTAATTCATGCTGTATATTCACTTTTGGTCGACACAGTCTCTACTGCAATTCGTACCTCGTTGTTGTTTTCACATCGCTCAGAAAATACATAAGATAAATCTATTTTGTAGTAACAAATGTATTCACCTTTCACATATTCTACGTTTTAAGGTGCTGCACATGGAGTTTTCAGATGACTTTAGAAATATAATTTAACCTATAAGGAAATGTGAAAATTGATCATTAGTAACCAGTGCAGATTTTCCTCACCAAAAATGATAAAAAATATAATTTTGCTTCCCCATATAGGAAGCTTTGTATTCATAAAAAAAAATTTATTCGAGGTTTTCATATCAGATTCTCAAAATGATAGAAAACGTGGCTTTTCTCGACGTTTAGATTAACGTGATGTGCTAGTCGTTTCTGTCGTTCTTCTTCTTCTTCTTTTCTTCTTTGGCTATCGCCCTCTCGTGAGATCATGTGCCACTTCTATTGTATTATGATGTGTATTTTCTTCTTTTTTATGTTAGGGAAGATAAGGAACAATTGGAGGCCTGGTGAGCCTATGATAAGCTTTAACCTTAATCTAAGGAAATCGATGACGATTACTATAAGTAATAATAAAAAGTTATGTGGATATATTGTTATGTATAAAGAATTCGCACAACGGGATAATTTTTTTAACCTCTAAAGTTAAGAAGAGTTTTGGTACATCGGAATCTATTAAAATATTGAGTTTATTTAGTACAGATAAAATTTTCAATTTTGGAATATTATAAATTGGACAATGCCAAGAAATATGATTAATATCACAAAGATCATGGCCACACTCACAGATTTGGTCAACCACTAAGTTCTTTTTCCTTCAAGCTGGGAAACTGATTAGCCATCGCGTTAATGTTGAACTCCTTTGGAGCTTTTTTTTCTTTGCCTAGAATAAATTTTCTCGCTTCCTCCTTAGAGATTCCGTTTACGAAACTGTACTTATGCACTTTTTGGTACAGAATAAAAGCTGGACAGTCCTTGCTAAGAGGCTAAGATGGTCCTTGTGGCAGTTACAACAAAAATCCACAGTCGTGGTGCACTCGATCTTATGAAATCTCGAACACTTAAAACATTTACTTTTTTTTATCTGCATTGCGCCCTAACGTGACCAAACAAGAAACAGTTATAGCACCTTTTGCTTGGAGGGAAGAGTTTTACCCTCAAAAAAAAAACCTTCACAGAGTACGTCGGATACGGTTTCACGGGATCACCCCTATTGGGAGAGTACGTTGAGAAAATTCTCTTAACCTTGACCAACTTAAAGTCAGAAGACGGCACGCGAATCCCTTCAAAAATTTCATCATCCGATAACTTAAGATCGACCCCTCGAACCACGCCGATACTCATGATCGCGTGGTCAGGAATAAACGCTGACCAGTTCATGTTGATCCGTTTAATATCCGAGATCACTGAGTTCGCTGCAGAGTAATCTTTAAATTTCATAAAGAGCCGGTCCTTTCCCGACGGAACAATTTGCAATAATCGATCGTTATAATCCGCGAAGCTTTTTCCAATCGTCATAGTATGCAAATTGCCCAAATTTTTTTCTTTATCATTATCGACAATTTCCACCGTAAACGGGGGCTCAGCATCTTCCGCATATCGATTTGACAATTGATCAAGGATGAATTTCGAAATTACCGTTTCGCGATTTTTAGACTTATTGGCAGGCGACCCGCCCTTATCACCATCAGTGTCCGGAAGTTTGCGCTTCAGGGGCGACGGACTATCGTACGCCATAATTATACCTAAGCTAGTCTTGCTTTTATTTTATTTATTTTTATTTTACTTAAATTTATTAAATTTTTTAAATAAATTTAATATTTATTCCTAACTTTAACTTAAGCTACAATATATATTTATATAAATACTACTATTACTATATTTTTAATCTTAACGAAAATTTAAACTGGCCAAAAGTTAGTAAAAGAATATAGCAAAAAGAAAAGAAATAGAAACAGAAAAGACTCACCAGAAATGGAAAACGCAAGGGGGAAAACTTTGCGAAGAAAAGGAAGAGAATAAGATAGGAGATTCGGGAACACTAAATCTATTAATTGCACGCACGACTTAAGAATACACATTTTATAATAATTCGATACTATATCTATAATCGAAATCATAGTCTTTCCGAAATTAATGACTTCCAAACTAATCGACTATTCAGCACAGGATCGCTCAAGAAACACAACTGTATGGCAGCACGATCGGCTTTCGAATCTGTCGTTCTCTTTCGCTCTATCACGGCCACCTTGTTGTCTCTCTCGCAATTACGGTTTCTCAGTCGGTGTAACAGATCACGCAGAATTGTCGATAGGCGGTCGCGAATGTAGAATATTTCAGACGATGGGTGGCTTCGATCGACCAACTCCCAGGTGGTAACGGGAGAAAAGGTGAAATAAATATAAATTCACTTAACGTTTCGGTCCTATGTGTGGACCCTCTTCAGATTTAATATCCTGAACAGAAATAATAAAAAAAGGAAGGTGTGTGCGGTCACGTAAAAAAATGAAGAAAAAATATCCGCAATTAGTGATGACAAGTCACAATTCAAACCAGACGACATAATAAATAAGTAATATAACTAAGACCTGCAGTTCTTATTAAAGTAAAAGAACTAGATTAATGAATTCACTCTTATAGGTTAAACAATTGTTAAAAAATTATTAAAGTGGTATACAATAAATAATAAATGTTAGATAATAAATAATAAATAATGAATAATAAATAATAAATAATAAATAATAAATAATAAATAATAAATAATAAATAATAAATGTTAGATAATAAATAATAAATAATGAATAATAAATAATAAATAATAAATAATAAATAATAAATAATAAATAATAAATAATAAATAATAAATAATAAATAATAAATAATAAATAATAAATAATAAATAATAAATAATAAATAATAAATAATAAATAATAAATAATAAATAATAAATAATAAATAATAAATAATAAATAATAAATAATAAATAATAAATAATAAATAATAAATAATAAATAATAAATAATAAATAATAAATAATAAATAATAAATAATAAATAATAAATAATAAATAATAAATAATAAATAATAAATAATAAATAATAAATAATAAATAATAAATAATAAATAATAAATAATAAATAATAAATAATAAATAATAAATAATAAATAATAAATAATAAATAATAAATAATAAATAATAAATAATAAATAATAAATAATAAATAATAAATAATAAATAATAAATAATAAATAATAAATAATAAATAATAAATAATAAATAATAAATAATAAATAATAAATAATAAATAATAAATAATAAATAATAAATAATAAATAATAAATAATAAATAATAAATAATAAATAATAAATAATAAATAATAAATAATAAATAATAAATAATAAATAATAAATAATAAATAATAAATAATAAATAATAAATAATAAATAATAAATAATAAATAATAAATAATAAATAATAAATAATAAATAATAAATAATAAATAATAAATAATAAATAATAAATAATAAATAATAAATAATAAATAATAAATAATAAATAATAAATAATAAATAATAAATAATAAATAATAAATAATAAATAATAAATAATAAATAATAAATAATAAATAATAAATAATAAATAATAAATAATAAATAATAAATAATAAATAATAAATAATAAATAATAAATAATAAATAATAAATAATAAATAATAAATAATAAATAATAAATAATAAATAATAAATAATAAATAATAAATAATAAATAATAAATAATAAATAATAAATAATAAATAATAAATAATTGTATGGACTTGAGAGTATCAAGGTTAGAAATTACCATTAGAATGACGAGTAAGGAGTGGGCCAACTAACCTCAAATTGATCAAAGATGTAATTTTCGCGTGTAGATCCATAGGATAGAGACCGACAACCACCATGTTCTCTATGGAGATCAGATGAGTGCAGTTGATGATAATTAACTGCACCCAATCGAGACCATATCTTTTTTGTTGGGGATAATTATCCATATTTAAGTGCTGACTATGGTTGAACCGCACATGTCGGTCACTGTATAAATGTATTAAGAGTTTCCAATATATTGAGAGTATTAAGAGTAAATTTGATTAATAAGGATAAGTAACTAACCTTGGAATAAATAGATGAATTATACACTTTAGTAGGTGGATGTGGTTAGATCCAGTGATCAATAAAAGAATTTTCGCATATTTTTCTGCGACGGTTACTTTTCGCGAAAATTTTGAGGAATGGCAAGTTCAACAGGTGGTTAAGAGTAAGCTAGGTGTCAGTGCTGTATGTTTGGTTGATGGGCCCAGTCCATCACTATAGGTTGACAAATTTAATATAAAACCCTCTCAATAACCTTCATCGAAACGATCTCTCTTAAGTAATATGTCAAAAGTAAATTATTTATAGTTAATGTGTAAATAAAAGTGAATCAGCCAAGTCAGAATTAAATAAAATTATATGGTGGTCAATTAAGTCAGATAAGGTAAAATGTCAATGGGTGACCGAGGAGATAAAGATTACGAACAATTATTCGGGGATTCACTATAAATAATTATTTAAGGGAGATCGCTCATTAGGTTGATCAATTATTATCAAAGTATCAAAGAGAGAGTATAAGATTATAAAATGGCGTTATATATGATGCTAAGTTTTTCAATGTCAGTTCTATAGTTCAATGCTTTATCATGTTTTTTTATCTGAATCATTTCTAGAATTAGTCTTTTCTGTAAATAAGGTTCATTGTTAAGAATTTTCAAGCTATCAAAGTTAAAATTATGGTGAAAGTCCATTACGTGACTGGCTAGAGCAGTATGTTGTGTATCAAGGTGACTCAGACTATATTTATGTTCGTAAATCCTATTCTTTAGGTATCGTTTTGTTTGTCCAATATACGTGGAATCACAATCATCACAGTCAATTCTATAGACAACATTCGATTTGAGGAGTAATTCTGTTTTGTCTTTGGTAGAGCCTGTGATGGAAAAGATGTTATGTTTGTTGTTGGTTACTAGCGATATCTCCAATTCTTTACAAAACCTCTGGAGTTGGTAATATATGGGTTCCGCGTAAGGAAAATTCACTAATTTAGATGTGTTAAACGGGGCCTTATCAATGGTGTTGTTTGATCTATTGAGAATTAGATTGTATCTGAGTTTTATTAAATCATCAGTGAAGGTCGGAGGGTAACAATTCAGAAGCATTGTTCTTTTGATGATTTCTATATTCTCTTTGTGGAAAGAATCATGTGACAATTTTATGGCTCTGTCCACAAGCATGTAGATAATTCCTTTCTTTTGGTGTAGAGGATGGTGAGAGAAGTAGTTAATAAAACGGCCCGACCAGGTTGGTTTTCTATACCAGTTTGTTATTATAGAATTGTCTTTGTGGATGAGGAGAATATCTAGGAAGGGTATTTTGGAATCAGACTCTATTTCACAGGTAAATTGTAGTTTTTGATGGTAGTTGTTGAAAATGTGGAGAGTGGATTGGATGGCGCTAGTGGGCAGAGCCAGTAAGACGTCGTCTACATACCTTTTGTATATAGGGATATCAAAGTTCAATTTGCTCAGACAATTTTCTTCCAGATCAGACATGACTAAATCAGATAAAATAGGGGCTAATGGAGAGCCCATAGGGAGTCCGTCGAGTTGTTGGTAGATACACTCACGAAATGTGAAGTAAGTAGAGGACATAATGAATTTAATCGCATCCATAATTTCTTGTAGGGGAAATTTCCCTATAAATAGGTGACTCCTTCTCTGTAAGCTGGAAATTACCAAATCCAGTGGAACGTTGGTGTATAAAGAGACCACATCAAATGATACTAAGGCGTAATTGTTAGGGATGTTAATGTTGTGGAGTGCACGTTTTAGAGTGAAGCTATCTTTGATGTGAGACGTGCAAGGAGGAATGATGCTAGATAGCAATCTTAGGATGAATTTAGCGAGTGTGTGTGTAGGGCTATTAATTGAGGATACAAACAAAACGATACCTAAAGAATAGGATTTACGAACATAAATATAGCCTGAGTCACCTTGATTGATACACAACATACTGCTCTAGCCAGTCACGTAATGGACTTTCACCATAATTTTAACTTTGATAGCTTGAAAATTCTTAACAATGAACCTTATTTACAGAAAAGACTAACTCTAGAAATGATTCAGATAAAAAAACATGATAAAGCATTGAACTATAGGACTGACATTGAAAAACTTAGCATCATATATAACGCCATTTTATAATCTTATACTCTCTCTTTGATACTTTGATAATAATTGATCGACCTAATGAGCGATCTCCCTTAAATAATTATTTATAGTGAATCCCCGAATAATTGTTCGTAATCTTTATCTCCTCGGTCACCCATTGACATTTTACCTTATCTGACTTAATTGACCACCATATAATTTTATTTAATTCTGACTTGGCTGATTCACTTTTATTTACACATTAACTATAAATAATTTACTTTTGACATATTACTTAAGAGAGATCGTTTCGATGAAGGTTATTGAGAGGGTTTTATATTAAATTTGTCAACCTATAGTGATGGACTGGGCCCATCAACCAAACATACAGCACTGACACCTAGCTTACTCTTAACCACCTGTTGAACTTGCCATTCCTCAAAATTTTCGCGAAAAGTAACCGTCGCAGAAAAATATGCGAAAATTCTTTTATTGATCACTGGATCTAACCACATCCACCTACTAAAGTGTATAATTCATCTATTTATTCCAAGGTTAGTTACTTATCCTTATTAATCAAATTTACTCTTAATACTCTCAATATATTGGAAACTCTTAATACATTTATACAGTGACCGACATGTGCGGTTCAACCATAGTCAGCACTTAAATATGGATAATTATCCCCAACAAAAAAGATATGGTCTCGATTGGGTGCAGTTAATTATCATCAACTGCACTCATCTGATCTCCATAGAGAACATGGTGGTTGTCGGTCTCTATCCTATGGATCTACACGCGAAAATTACATCTTTGATCAATTTGAGGTTAGTTGGCCCACTCCTTACTCGTCATTCTAATGGTAATTTCTAACCTTGATACTCTCACATGACACACATCACTCTTTCATAACACAAAACCTCACCACTTATTAGTCCATACAATTACTTATTATTTATTATTTATTATTTATTATTTATTATTTATTATTTATTATCTATTATTTATTATTTATTATTCATTATTTATTACTTATTATTTATTATTTATTATTTATTATTTATTATTTATTATTTATTATTTATTATTTATTATTTATTATTTATTATTTATTATTTATTATTTATTATTTATTATTTATTATTTATTATTTATTATTTATTATTTATTATTTATTATTTATTATTTATTATTTATTATTTATTATTTATTATTTATTATTTATTATTTATTATTTATTATTTATTATTTATTATTTATTATTTATTATTTATTATTTATTATTTATTATTTATTATTTATTATTTATTATTTATTATTTATTATTTATTATTTATTATTTATTATTTATTATTTATTATTTATTATTTATTATTTATTATTTATTATTTATTATTTATTATTTATTATTTATTATTTATTATTTATTATTTATTATTTATTATTTATTATCTAACATTTATTATTTATTGTATACCACTTTAATAATTTTTTAACAATTGTTTAACCTATAAGAGTGAATTCATTAATCTAGTTCTTTTACTTTAATAAGAACTGCAGGTCTTAGTTATATTACTTATTTATTATGTCGTCTGGTTTGAATTGTGACTTGTCATCACTAATTGCGGATATTTTTTCTTCATTTTTTTACGTGACCGCACACACCTTCCTTTTTTTATTATTTCTGTTCAGGATATTAAATCTGAAGAGGGTCCACACATAGGACCGAAACGTTAAGTGAATTTATATTTATTTCACCTTTTCTCCCGTTACCACCTGGGAGTTGGTCGATCGAAGCCACCCATCGTCTGAAATAGTAACAGATCACGTTAAAAAAGATGATAGTGCCTTATGCATGTAATATCTCGGATATATCGGAAATTTGCGGTGAAACTATACATATATCGGAAGTTCGCGGTGAAACTGAACAATGATCTCACTTGCCAACCACACATCAATTAACTCTAAGGCGCCAATTTCGTGCTATTCGGGTCTTTGTTCCGATATTGTTTGTCGTGTCAAGAAAACGTGGGAGAAGCTCCCTCCATTATTAATATTCTGTAAGAAATTTTTTAAGAACTATAAAAGAGGATTAAACCCAGTAAACACAGAATTGAACCGCAATGTAACCTGAAAGTTACATGTGATTGTAACAATGTAACGTTTGCGTTATGTTGCGTCTATGTAACGTAGAAGTAACATGTGATGTTTCTTTGTGATATCCAGGTAATATTACTGTTATGTGACATATTTTCGTTGCAGTTGCATAACAAAAGCTATGAAACCGCAACGCAACGTACAAGTAACAATTGGGACGTCACTTTGTGATAGGAAGGCAATGTTGCAGTGATGTATACGTGGTAACGATGCAAGAATGTTGTAAAAGAATGTAACATTTACGTAACATGCATATCACAGCTGTTATGTAACATCGTGAACATGCACGTTATGTAGCTGTTATTCGCCGTAGTTCCGTTACAGTTATGTAACGAAAGTGTGTTACTGTAATGCAATATGTACGTAACAGTCGTAATGCAACTGTGGCGATAATCCGGACATCTTACAGTTATGTAACGCGGCAACATTGCAAGAACGTTACATTTTCATACCGAATGTTATGTCCGCTAGATGGCGAACGACTCAAACGTTACTCGCAAGCGATTCATGACCCTAGCGTGTATAAAACTAAGCGACTCCGTAGCTCAAAATCAACAGTGGGAGCTATCGTTCAGAGGTGCTCTATCTGGTTGGCATGATTCGCCGATAGCTTGTTCTACTTTTAATTGTAGCAGCTAAATTTTTGACGTTTTAAGGGTAGCGAGTTCGCAACCCGTGACACTTTTTTGTGGACTTTCGTTTTGTAAGAGGACCTTGCAAAGTTGCGGTTACGTAACTTTTATGTTACGCGTTCCATATCAGTTCTATCCATATGTTGAGTAGAGCATGTAACTGACATGTAAGTTACATATGTTCTTACTTATAACTTTCGGTTACATAGCCGTTATGTTGCAGTGACATTGCGCAACACACTTGCAACATTACGAAAATGTAACGGTTATGTTATGCCAGTGATGTAACATACTTAGGTTACTTGTTACATAGCAGTTACATAACGGAACGTACGGGCAACATAACTAAAATGTAACGCACATGTAACGCATGTTACATAACATGGTAACATTGTTGAGTAGGAAATAACAAGTTACATGTAAGTTACATGTAAGTTACAGGTGATGTTACTTGTTACATTGGGTTACATTGCTCTTACATTGCTGTAACATAACTGTGTTTACTGGGAAATATCGTATAAAAACGACTATAAAGACAGAATACACTTCCACAATATGGAAACAGATGAGTAAGGAACTCAATGGACGTTGGACGCCTCACAATGTCTATACAAATGTACGTGAAAACCGTCTTGACATTCTTCGCATTGCAAGAGATGAGTTGGGGATAGCAGTATTGGATGGCAAAAGTCAAGTATCTTTACCTCGACAAATTAGTAAGTATATTTTTTTAAAATATATTATCAGCATTTGCAGGCTTTGTTAATTATCATAATCATTCACCGATGAATCATAAATACTTTATTTCATTTTACTTGCTCATAAAGGAAGCTTTGTTTTCATGAAAAATTGTGCTTTTGAGATTTTCATGTCAGTATATTCAAAATGGTCCAAAACATAGAAAAAAGTTGTTTAGGAAGCTTTGTTTTCGTGAAAAAAAAGAAATTTCGTGATTTTCATGTCAGTATACTTAGAAATGTTCAAGACGTCGAGAAAAGTGGTCTAGAAAAAATGTCCGTATGTATGTATGTATGTGCAGGACTTCCAAAATTCAATCGGTTCTTTCTCAAGAACAGTTTGACGGAACGAGCTGAAATTTGGCACACGAGTAAAGCTGTTTCCCTGCTTCGATTGTTCTAATTTCCAATAAAATGTATACAACAGGTTTAATTTTATGAAATTTTTAATCCCTTTCTAAAATGTTGGTGGAGCGAGATATCTCGAAAATATCGAAAATCTCGCAGTCATTGTCACCGATCTATTCATTTGTCCCCTCGGCAATTTTGACAGAAGAAGAGGATCAGTGAAGTTAGTGGAACTGGAAGTGCGGTTAGAGTGGGACGACGACGCGGCAGCGGCTGGTCAGATCGGTGGCTGGGAGAGTCTTTCCACACCAGCAGTTTTCCAGGGGACCCTGCTGTACCAATTATTTTCATGTGGCTGTGTGATAATGGAGTCGATATACGTTACGATTTTCTCAATAAAGTTTGCACTCGGTTATCTCGTCTCGCGTTTTGTCATTTGATTCCCGTGGACGCTCGAAGGGGACATAGTTCTTCGTAGAACAATCTCCCCTTCAAATTATTTTGTACAGATTTTAACATTAATTTTGTATATATATTTTTTTATTCTTTATTTTTGTTAGTCGCAGAAGTTTTATTGAAATTGAAATACAGTGAGCATTCTTTAAACTTAAACAACGATAACTGAACAAAAAATTATCCTCGACATTAAATTAACCAGAAAATCGGATTGAAAATCTGCTTGATTCGCTGAATTTTTCAACGCATTTTTGGTTTTTTTGTTGGGGGCGCCGTGATGTTGAACATCATGGCCGGGTCCATGGGTTCGTTGTTAGTCGTTGTGACGTCCGCTCCGGAATCAACTTGCAGATATAAGTACGGTCCCTTGTGGACTGTACCAATTATTTTGACTGCTGATCCTTTCTCCAAACCATCAGGCAGATTCGATAGGGATGTCAATCTGATCTCCAATTTTGACCGGCCATCAGTTATATTGCCGAATCCCATGTTCGATTGATTATTATGATGTCGCACCTCTTTAAAATTGAACTTGATCCAACCAAGTATTGCTAGAAACAGAAAAAAATTTTAATTGTAAATATATTTTTGTTTAAAATTGTAAATATATATTTCTTTAAATTGTAAATATTTTTTGTTTTAAATTGTACATGTATATTTTTTTTATTGTAATATAGTTTTGTTCAAAATTGTAAATATAATTTTTGTTTAAAATTGTTATATAAATACGACTTTTTTTCAATAAGTACATGAACTTACCGACTCGTTGTCCTTCTGATTCCTCCACGTGCTCCCATGACACAATCTCCACCTCTTCGGCATCTTCTGCTGCTCCTTTGTCAGGTATGCGCGTACCAAGGTCGCTTATCTCCGTGAACGATTTGATGCTTAACTCAAAAGGCTTAACTATTTTATAAGCTAATCTCGGGCAATCACAGCGCGAATAAAGCGGTGACATTGCCGGCGATCTTTTGTTCCACCAACTCTTTAGAAAAGGATCGAGTGTGATCGAGCTCCGAAAAATGCTGGAGTCAGGATCGTCAGATTTCAATTCGTCTTTTGGCACAAAATCGTCGAGACGTCGGCGTTATTTCTCTCTCTCGATCTCGTGTCACGCAAGAGACGCACGTGTTCTGCGAACTCTCACTCCGGCGACGAAAAGATTAATCGTCAATGACCCGCCTTTTTTTCTTAAAGCCAAAAGAAGAAATTCACTCACTGCACTGGTGATGTCCGTAGTGAATGAATTTCTTCTTTTGGCTGTAGACGTAAATCTGCGTCAAAACCGTTCAAAAAACAGTTTTTGAGACCGACTGGGCTGTCTTTCGTCTTTTTTAATCGACAAATAATCTTTTTTAATCTATTTCGTAATTGGAAAACAGGAAAACTCTAATTGGAATATAGAAAACGCATACAGCGTCACACTTCCATATCACGAGTTTCAAATACACCCTGTACAAATAAAAAATAAAAATATTTGAATGTCATTCTGTCATGTAAACGTTAACCGCGCTTTCAATAACTTTGACGCAGTTAATGTACTGAAATAGATTCAAGAAGAGTTTCTAAACTACTTTCTCTTGGATCAATCGAAGAAGACACGAACAACGCGATTCACTAAAAAAAAGTAAGTACGCATTAACAGATTCAAACGCACGTAGCTTGTGTTATTAGTACTTAATCGTTAACGTGATGTGCTACACGTTTCAATCGTTTACTCTCGCTCGAAAAAGAGATGACCAATGATATTATCTTTCTTGCATTCACAGTGAATTATTCAGTGTAGCACATCATCTTAATTTCAAATGAGTATTTTTTACCGTTGAGGTAATGTGTAACATGCGTGGGTGCCGGGAGATATTAGAATTAATAATATTTGCAATCCCGAATTTCTTCGTCATCGTTAATGTCTTAGGTAAAAGACGAGAACATCGTCTTTCTTAGGATTAGATGTGGATGAAAGAGGAATGATGTCAAACTTTTCTTTTTACGGAAACGTTAGGCATCGTTGGAATAATTGTTTACAGTTTTTGTTACCGACTGAGTAGGTTTCATCTCCCCGATGATGACTGGTCGGTTGGTAATAAAATCAGTAAACAATGGTTTCGATCTGTTTTCCGTGTATTAGTATTCGAAAAATAATATGGTATTGCTCCCGCATTGAAGGATGTCTCGCTTCTCCTTAAGAGCATGTGTTATACCGAAGTTGATAATAAAAACTCTATACAACTATATTTTTGATGTAATCAATTTCTTCTTGATGTTGTAAACGTAAATATGCGTAAAAAAAATTGATTACAGTTTTTGATACCGATTGAGACCGGGATGGAGGGGGGGTAGGTGTTTCACATGCTCTTAATCTAATGTTCATTCGTATAAATATTATAATTATTAACTTGTATATTGTTGATTATAATTACAGATAATATCATTTATTATGTGTCCCGTCAAAATTCTCCACTGGGCGCCTCTGCAGACTTAGTGAACGCCCCCAACAGTGTAGAGTATACCTTCACACGTGAATTAGGGATACATCCACAAGTCAAATCGAAGGTTTGCAAAAGGTAATAGTATATTTTCTTATTATGTTGTCGTCTATACGGGTTGAACCTTCCTGCTTTACCGACCGAGATAGATATTCGTAGTTTCAACTTCACGTCGTTATTCTGCTACATATTATGACAAAAATTTACAAAGACGGTCATATATACATAAACTTCTACTAAAACTTGGTTGACTATGTACATAAATGAAAAAATCATATATTACGGAGAAAATTGATATAGCTGACATTCGAAATGTTAAAGGACGGTAATAATATACGATTTTTCTTGCATTTTTTGTACATTTTCAACAAAAATTTGCGTGGACATCGAAAAGTTTATGTGTATCGGTATCAAAAACGTTCATTACAGTTTTTGATACCGATTGAGACCGGTATGAGAGAAGGAGAAGGAGTTTCACATGCTCTTAACAGCACGTGAAATTCCCGACTTCGCCACACGGTAGATATTTAAAGCAGTAATCAAGTTTGCACGAATACATATATTAATTATGTTTTTTATTTGTTGCAGGTCACCCAGGATTTCACCCAGGATTTCACCCAGATGATGATGATGATGATGATGATGTTGATGATGATGATGATGATGATGATGATGATGTTGATGATGATGTTGATGATGATGTTGATGATGATGATTTGATGATGATGATTTGATGTATTGAATCGGATTGAAAAGAAAATCGTAGTAAACTGTGTGAACTTGAATTGACCTAAGATTATGATGATGATGATGATGATGTATTGAATCGGATTGAAAAGAAAATCGTATTAAACTGAGTGAACTTGAATTGATCTGAGTTGAAATGATGATTATGATGATGTAAATCCTACTGAGTGAACTTAAATTGATCTGAGTTAAAATGATGATGATGATGATGATGACAGTGCATTGAGCATAAAGCGAAAACTAGCAGCGATCGACAGCGTACGATATACGCTTTACAAGAGTGTGAGTTTTGGCGGCGTGCGAGTTACCTGTCGCGAGTTGCAAGAGCGTAGATAACTGCTATCTTTTAACTGCTGTACACTGCGTACAAACTACCCGCTGTTGGGTACGATCCGTTAAAAATAGAGTACGTTCAGACATCAATTTACGCGAGTTTCGTGATTAGTGATCGTTTTCATCTGTTTAGTTATACGCACGTGGGGCGATTGACTGCCACGCATTTATTATCTTCACTTAAAAATATTGTATCATGTATTGGTTCGAGAGCTCGTCGAGATTGTGAGGGTGGTGCAACGAATGCGAGATATTAAGGCGATGTGAAACATGTACCACGCGACACGTGAGTGCAAGAGAGAGCGCTATTGGCGCTCGCGGCGGAGCGAGAGAGACAGCACGAAACGTCTTTCACATGCCCTTAAGAGGTAGTTGGACTCCCCTCCCCTCTTCACGAACTTTCGAAGCCTATTTTCTACCAAAATACTCGGCAGATAGAGCTCAGATTTTGAGAGAATGTGCGGAAGTATCGGAGAATTGGGCTAAGTTTCTGGCTTCTCGATCCTCAACGCCGTTTGTTCCGGAGAATCGAAAAACAAAAAGATGCAAGAGAGGCAACGCTAAGTAGGAGAGACGCAGCCCTATAGTCGTTTAACATTGGGCGACGAAGTTCCGAGCGAAGTATCATCTTCTCTTCAGATTTACCGTGAGTGATTTCCAAAGCGAGCTAGAATGCATACTCGGGGACGAAGAAAAGTCGTTCGAACACCCGACGAAGAAGCAGAATTTCAGCGTATCAGGCGCGAAAGAAATACTGCGAACAAGCAAGCTGCTCGCCGTAAAAATAGAAATCAGATTCCAGAAAATGCTGAAAACGCAGAACCTATCGAGATACATTACAATCTCTCTAGAACATCGACTTCAACCACGACAGAGATAAGACCTTCAGGTGATTCGGAAGCGCCTGCAGGCAACGCGAGTATGAGTTTTTCAGAGCACTCGCAGATCAGAAGAGAACTTCTCGATTCACAGCGCGCAAATACAAGGTCGCGTTTACGCGATAGTGTTATGACAACTTTACAATTAGAAGGAGTCATAGAATCACATCGAGTCATAGAATTGCGGGAACCAATGGTAATACCGTGCAATCGAATCATAGATTTGCAAACAGAGCATCTTCAACAAGACCGATTTCACGAACAAACTAGATTCTTCACCGGTTCTATTATCGATGTCGATGAGCACTACGGAGGTGGTTTAACACAAATCTGCAAACACTGCAATGCTGCACATTTCACGTGTGAAAAAGTATCCAACAAACGGGATTCGTTTAACGATTGCTGTAATCACGGAAAGGTCGTTCTTCACCCACTACCTGAGATGCCAAACGAATTGTACTGCCTATTCCATGGCACACATGACAAATCAGACGATTTTTTCCAGCGCATACGGAATTACAATGCTTCGTTTTCGTTTGCATCGTTCAATGCCAACTTGATCAATTTTGAGCAAAGACGACCCGGACCATATTGCTTCAAGATACAAGGCCAAATTTATTATCAAATAAATACCGCGTTGCACCCAGCGGCCAACGAACTGCCAACCTACGGCCAGCTGTTTATCGTCGACTCAAATGAAGCAATTGATTCGATACAACGACGAAACACTGAACTTGATCGAGGTATACTGGGAGCAATTGATCGCATAATGCGTGAGAACAACGTCTTCGCTCAATCGTATAAAATGATGGGCGAAGTCCTGGAATCTCAACAAAGAAATCAAACTGCCAATTCCCCTGGTGAGTTACAGTTGCTTTTTACGTTGAAGCCAGGAATGGATCGACGCAGATTCAATTTTCAACGAAGTAACGAGGTTGCTGCTGTATTTTCTACCACAGCCGATGGAGAAATACCCGAATCCTATGTAACTGTATCTAACAAGAACACGAGGAAACTGCAATCCATAAGTACTATGGATCCAAATGTTGAGCCTTGGGTCTACCCACTATTTTACCCCTTTGGTACTCGAGGGTGGCATCGAGAACTGCGACAAACAGGTGATAATCGAAAACGTGTGACCAGAGAAGCTTACACCAAATATCGAATGGCTATTCGAGAAAATGGTCCCGGAAATGTCATTCTGTACGGAAGACGGCTTTTTCAACAATGGGTAGTGGATAATTACGTAAAAATCGAAAAGGATCGTATAGAGTTCATAAAGGCTAATCAAGTAAAGATACGTGCTGAAAGCTACTCTGGATTGGTCGATTATTTAAACACTGCTCAAGAGAACACAGGTGCACGTATTGGCAGAATCGTTATTTTGCCCTCGAGTTTCGGTGGCTCGCCCCGAAATATGATGCAACACTACCAGGATGCCATGGCAATAGTACGAAAGTTTGGAAAGCCTGATCTTTTTATCACTATGACCTGTAATCCCAATTGGCGTGAGATAAAGGAGAATCTTCTCCATGGTCAGCAACCCTCAGACAGGCCTGATCTGACCGCTCGGGTTTTCGATATGAAAAAGAAGCACTTACTAGATTTGATCGTTCGCCAAAAACTGTTTAGTGACATGGAAGCTTATGTTTACACAATTGAGTCACAGAAGCGTGGTTTGCTGCATATCCACTTACTGGTGACACTGAAGAACAAGCTTTCCACTCCGGAAATGATTGACAGATGCATCTCTGCTGAGATTCCTGATTCAAATGTGCATCCTGACTTACATAAAATTGTCATGGCCAATATGATTCACGGACCTTGCGGAGATTGGTGTAAAGTGAATGGGAAATGTTCGAAACACTTTCCAAAGCCATTCCGTGATGAAACTGCAATGGACGCAGATGCTTATCCGCTTTATCGTAGGAGAGACACTGGACGTTTGTACGAACGTCGTGAAGGACACGTTGTTGATAACCGATGGGTCGTACCGTACTGCCCAGTCTTATCGCGCATTTTCAATTGCCACATTAATGTGGAAATTGTTACTAGCGTCACAGCTCCAAAGTATCTGTACAAGTATATTTTCAAAGGGCATGATGTTGCGGCTATTCAGATTACCAATTCGGAGACCGGACAAATTGAATACATTATCGATAAGGATGAAATCAAAGACTTCGTGGAAGCTCGCTACGTTGGACCCAATGAAGCAGTTTGGCGCATCACTGAAAAAAAGATGCAAGAGAAAAGCCACCCAGTCATACGCCTTCCCATACATCTGCCAAATGAGCAGAGCGTTACGATACCGGCTGATATGAATGATGACGGGATAAGAAATGCTATGAGTCAGATAAGCATGCTATCCGATTACTTCGAGTTGAACGTTCGCGATCAAACTGCGAGAGAGTTTGTGTATCCAGACATCCCGACTCACTACGTGTTCAAACGATCAAATGGTGTTGGACAAGGTAATTCCAGGTGGGAAAAACGACAACGCAGACATGAAGCATTTGGACGAATGTATTCGGTGAATCCCGCTCAGAGTGAACTGTTTCATCTCCGATTACTGTTATTAAAAGTAAAAGGAGCTACCAGTTTCGAAGACTTGAGAACCGTGAATGGGCAAGTTTGCGATAGTTTTGTGGCGACATGTCTAGCTCTGGGTTTGATCGAAGACGACGACGAGTGGCGAAGAGCTATGGAAGAAGGTGCGAGTTGGATGATGCCTGGTTTGCTTCGAAGACTATTTGTTCGAATCATGATTCACTGTCAACCGCTTCATCCGGACGCATTGTGGGAAGAATTCAAGGTCAGATTATCAGAAGATTACTCTAGACGAATGGGCATGGATCAGGCTCAAAGACAAGCGTATGCGCAAATTGCTCGCATATTAAGCAGGGAAGGCTCAAGTTTGTCACGATTCCCAGCTATGGAACAGTTACAAATATCAGATCTGGATGAACCTGATACGTCGCTTGCTGAATTTACTGAAATTGGTATGCAACAGTATAACCAGCTCAATGGTACCCAGAAAAACTTCGTCGACGCCGTCCTAAGTGCGATCGACATTGACAACGCTCCTCAAACATGCTTTTACATTGACGGACCTGGAGGTTCTGGGAAGACTTTTACGTATACCACACTTTCAAATCTCGTTCGAGGTAGAGGAAAATGCGTTAGTGCTATGGCATTCACTGGAATCTCAGCTATCTTGCTTCCTGAAGGTAAGACTGTGCATAAGACGTTTGGCCTCCCAGTACCTCTGTATGCAGACTCGACATCAAACATTAAGGTACAATCGAAACAAGGTGAGTATTTAAAAAACGTGGACCTTTTCATATGGGACGAAGCACCAATGGCTCCACGTCATGCTCTTGAGGTGGCAAACCGAACTTTGCAAGATATGACAAACAATAGAAAACCCTTTGGTGGAAAAGTTATTGTTCTCGGAGGAGACTTTCGCCAACTTCTTCCGGTCAAGGTACGAGGTACTCGGAGTGAAATAGTAAATCTGTCAATAAAGTACAGTACGCTCTGGCATTATTTTTCCAAATACGCGTTGACTCAAAACATGAGGGTTTTGCCGGATGAAGTGGAATTCGCTCAATTTCTACTCAACGTCGGTGACGGAATTCTCAATGATCAAGACGACAATCTTCAAGTGCCAGAACACTGCCTGGCAGCTATGGATCGTGATATAGTTGAAGATACCTGCGGAGAATTAGTGAGAGCTAAACGCTTTAGAGAAGTAGCAAAATGTGCTATTTTGTCTGCACGAAATGTCGATGTTGATGAAATCAACTCTAAAGTCATGGACTTATTTGACAATGCTACAGAACGAATTTACACGAGCGTTGATAGTACAGAGAATTGTGGTGACAATGATCAGATAAATGAGACGATCTTACCTGAGTACTTGAATACGTTGTCACCCCCCAGTTTGCCACGTCACGAACTACGACTTCGGAAGTTTAGTATCATCATGCTAATTCGAAATTTGAGCATCAACGAAGGTTTGTGCAATGGCACGAGACTGCTGGTTTTGCAATTGGGGAACACCATTTTAAAATGAGAAATTTTATCAGGTGATAAAACTGGAGAGATAGTATTTATACATCGCATAACTCTCTACTGTGAGGACGAGTATCCCTTCGCCTTTAAACGACGTCAATTTCCCGTAAAGGTGGCTTTCGCAATGACTATAAACAAGTCACAGGGCCAAACGTTTGAAAAGATCGGTGTTGATCTTCGAAGGGATGTGTTCAATCATGGTCAATTGTACGTCGCTTTTTCGCGCGTACGTTCTTGGGGGGGTCTCAAAGTTTATCGTGGAGAACAAACTAACCAAAATATAGTTAAAAATGTTGTCTACAAAGAGTTATATCGGTAAAGAAAGTTACAGAAACTAAAAATTAGAGCTTCTCAGATGGAAAAGAATATTACAAATACTTATAGTTACAGGTAATCAAATCACGTACAAAAGAATATTAGCAGATAGAGCAATCCTGAAAAATCGTAAGCTTGAAATATAGATAACATTAGCACACAGATAAAGTGGCGAAAAAATATACATAAAAACGATGCAAGACTGATACGCGATTGGCAAGACACTATTATGAGCAAAGGTGGGCACGATTTTTTCAGTCTTCTTCATATAGTTCTCACAATACCTGACAAGAGCGCTGCAGCGCCACCGGAAAATGGTGGCGCGCGGCAGCGCGCCAGGCCCATCTAGTCTTTTTTAAAAAATGTTATAACTCGAAGACCGTTCAAGTAATTGATTTCTGCCCTACATAATCGAACTACCTTCATCCCGCTTGAAATGTAATTTAATTTTTTCTTTTTAATATCATCTTCAAAAGATAATTGAAATAATTTAATTTCTTCTCATTGACCCTTGTAATATTCTTCAATCTTAGGTGTGTAACGAAATGAATATTAAATTTCTATTCCTTTTTAATTGAGTCTCCATTTACCAAGAACAAGCAAATTAACATTAAAACTATGATTAATAGAAATTGTAAATGAACAGAAAATAAAGTTCAAATTCTCTTGCAGCGATTCCCTAGGGTCAGATGCACTCTCTAATCTCAATAGTACTCCGGTATAGAAGCATAATTCATCCATAAATAATTCGCACAGATCATATAGAATTTGTAATTCGCAGAATCTGACAGAATCATAATTTTTTATTTATTTTTTTTGTTTACTAATTGAATTATTGTTACGAAAAATTGCAAAGTAAATATATATTTACCTGTATACTGGTTTTTGGAATATCACTTGGAGCCCAATACTGATTCCACACCATGAATTCACTGAACGCATAGTGTTCTTACCATTATTTATTAAACTGTGAATTGCAATTTTCGTATCTGTACCTATGCTTCATCATTTCCTTAAGTTTCTCATATCAATCAATAAATAAATAAACGAAAAAAAATCTTTCGATTCTCCATACATTTCGATACATGGGCTTTTCTTAGTTGAGACTACGATCAACGACGAGACTTCATCAAGTGACGATGACGTATCTGCAAGTCGTGTAGCAAATCGAAAGAGACGACAGATGGATGATTCGACATATAATAAAATCCGCATAAAAAAAAGAAGAAGAGTGACATTAATAATAATGAAATCGAAGCGACAAAGTTCAAATTAATTTTAACTGCGGCAGAATGGGATGCTATCAAACCAGACGGTGCCGTTTTCTAGGGAAATAGGAGTAAAGTTATTTTGCAACGAGGGGTTTCGACAAATGTCATTTCTATTGCGTTTTGGCAGCAGCATAAAACCAGACGTGCGTTTGTTTTCAAAACAACCAACATGACAACGAGTCCAGAAGATGGCTCATATACCGTGGATATAATTGGTAGATGCAAGAGTTCAGCATGCGGTAACGCTTTCCTTGGTTACGGCGAAAAACATCCGGACTCGGAAGGATTAACCATACTCGTTAACACTCGCGACACGCGCTTTCCCCCATATGACGATGTTAAGCGTCCTCTCAATGGGCGAAGACGAAAAGTGGCTGCACAAGAAATGATTCGAGAAGGTTGCGCGGTATGGAAAAGACGCCAAGCACGTGAGTACATGGAGGATGGGGACCTCGAACCCGTATTCTTGCCAAACGGCGACGTTCTACGTCAGGCAAAAAAGGAAGCTAACCACAGCAATCTGAAAATAAATCCAGGCAATGGACAAGATTTATTCCGAGCAATTGAGAACCTCGCCGATGATCCGGAGTATCTTGACCTTATACACGCTGTAGGGTCATCGCCGTTCTATGTTCTATGATCGGCCGGAGATTGGCGCGGAAAAGCTCCTATAGATAGTGACAGCTCGACCACAGACGATAACATAACTGAGATACATAACGGTATTCATTTTGATCACTCCTACTCACAGTTACATACGCCACAGAGCCTGGTGAAGTCTGAAGATAATTCGACCGTAGAAACAGAACTCAAAACCCATTTCGACAGATCAGAATTGGTTGACCATGGGAATTTCAATGAGACGGACGATGTACAGCTTCACTCTGAGGATCTTCTTAAACTCCAAGACAAACATTTTCATAACAACGATGGAGCAGTTCCCAACAAATTCGAATCGTTCGAAGGAAAAAAAACTTACCGCCCTGTTTAGAGATAACAGAAAGTGCGGTGATAGAAATTCCGAAATAGAAAGCAGCACGGAAGAGCAAGTATTTTCGGGCTTATCCAGAAATCCGGCAAAGAAACATGCTCACCAAGACACTGAAGAAAGGCCACTTACTGCCAAACAGTTTCTGCGGTCGGGGTGTCCAAATAGGTGGTCAAACAGTATTCATAAAGAATACATGTGCATTCGATTCATTCGTAAGTATTCTAATGACTAGCGTTATAGACGATGTCCAGTATGCATCATTCTTAGAAAAATCGCAGAACAACACAGTAAAATTTGTATCGAGGCTCCTCAAGAGTGGCGTGACTCGAGAGATACATAAGGAAAGGGTCAACATATTAAAAGATTTTTACGAAAAAAAGGTCGCTCTTCAAACGAAAGTTCGCATACTGTCGTATAGCATTGACGCATGGAACAGTATTCAAAATACTGTTGAACTTACGATGAAATCGGAGCCTACAGTCTTTAAAACTAACGAGTGTTCACACTGCTGTGGCCGCCACATATTCAGTTACTACACTAGGACCAAATCATAACATCATTATGAGAAAAGGTTTTGCTGCTTTGAAAGCTACATTGGCTTTCAAGCCTTTCGTAAATGGCCTAACGTGTTATATCTGCACTGGCAAGTTCACAATGTATAGCGAACTGAACTATCATATTTTCATCGAACTCGATATTCGCGATCTTCGGACGAGTTCTCATCTGCGATTGAAAGGAGGATTACGATGTAAATTAGAAGAGTTTCCGCTGACAATTGATCTTCCAGTGAGGAACAAAAATCATAAAAATGGCAACATAACAGCTGAATACAGGTACATAAATTAATTGTGAATTTACATCAGTTGAATCTTTCTGTAGTATTTTATATTTTTTACTAACTGAAGATACTTTTTACTAGTCTCGCTGGATTGGTTGGATTCACTCCAGGTCACTTCACCGCGTACAGTCGACGTTATAGTGGTATTTGGGAAGTTTACAACGACTTGAGCAAGGAAATAGTTGCATGCAAATCAAACACTGAAATCAAACCACATCTGGCCGTATATATACGTCAGAAAAAGGATGAGATATGCTAGATTATTATTCTGCTGACAACTAAGTACAGGTACTTTACTTCCGAGCATTGTTAATCCAGTGGGAAAATTGATTCCTTAATCTCTCTAATTTGGTTTTTGTCATTTTTTTTAATTTCAGAGTTCATTTTCAACGTCATTGTTGATATCGCGAATGTGGCTTATTGCTCAAGTCATATAACAGTTACGTTCCTTATTTTTTTTGTATATTTCGACGATAATGAATCTAACATTTTTATTCACTATAAAGCTGTTATTTACTAAAAGCTTCTGTCTATATTCATGAAATTCTGCTTCAAATTTTCATGAACGTATGTGTGTAAAATTTCATCCCGTTTTGACAGATGCCGAACCGGTTAAAAAATTAAAAAATTCAACTTCCTATAAAATTCGAATCCCTTTACCCCTTTAAAATTAGCGTGAAAGTCTTCACGACTTTTTTTCAAAATTTAAATTGTCATATCATTTAATACACTCTACCATTCTTACGAAAGTTATAGTACAAATATATTTCTTTCTGCTTTACGTATGTGCAATTTTTTAGTTTGATTGGTCAACGTTTTAGATTTTGGACGGTTTCAATTTTTTACTTTCTCATCACATACGGAGTATGAAAAAAGAGAAAGTATTGTAATAAAAAAAAAAATCGACTTCCAGATTTTGATGGAAATAGATGTTTTGAGTGTCCTAGATACCAAAAAACACATTCACTCATTTCTGTCTGTCTGTCTGTCTGTCTGTGTGTCTGTGCCGTCCGGAAGCACAATAAGTTGTGAAAGAAACTGCAGTCTGCGCTGAAATTTATTGTGAATCTTCTATGAATAAAATGTAGTTTTGATATTGAAATTGAAAAGAAACCACCCATTGCTTTTAGTGCTTTACCTTAAATGTAAAAAAAAACTAATTTACACATTTTAGGTAAAGTACCAAAAGGCATTAGTGTTTTGTTCTCAACTTCCATATTAAAACTTTATTTTATTCATTGAAGATACACAACAAATTTTGATGCGATCCATGGTCTCTATCAAAAGTTAGTACTTGTTCATTGCATTTAAATTATGCAAAAGAAAATTGCCTAAAAATACAAAAGTACTAAAGCAGCCTATGGATCGCAAGGAAACTCATTGTGTATCTCCTATATATAAAATGTAGTATTTGTATTGAAATTCAAAACAAAACACAGACTCCTTTTAATACTTTATCTTAAATGTCAAAACAAAAAACCTGCAAACATCTGAAGCATGGATTGTGTACTATGTTCTTAATCAATTACACTTGATGAAAATTGATGTATATATCAGCACTATATATCAAAAACTCAAATCATGTTATTTCATTAATTTTATTGCAAAAATAACTTAACAATTTCAAGTCCCTACATTCTTTTCAGTTTTGCATAGCTCTTGTGACGTGATTTTTTAAAATCAGCGTTACAATTTTTGTCAAAATTTTTCAGGCATTCGGGAACTGACAATCGATTAACAAGAAAAAAAAAAAGTTTAATGATCGTTCATGTCATCGTGAACAAGTGGGTTCGTGTGAACATCCACTACGAGAGCCCGTTAAATTAATAATGCGGAAACGAGAACATTTTTTTTCTGTTTTTTTTTGGTTTTTGAATTCGCGGTTATCGGTGAAAGAAAAATACGTCACAAATGGCGCCCAACGTGGGGCCACGCCAAAAGAATAGCAGTTACCGTTTATTTAATTTTTGTTCTCTATTTTTTTATTGCATCAATTTCGATCTGTATGCAATAGAATAAGAGAAAAAAAAAAAAAAATTTCTCGTTTCCGCATTATTAATTTAACGGGCTCTCGTAGTGGATGTTCACACGAACCCACTTGTTCTCGATGACAAGAACGATCATTAAACATTTTTTTTTTTTTTTGTTAATCGATTGTCAGTTTCCGAATGCCTGAAAAATTTTGACAAAAAAATTTTGGTGGCATACCAAGCTCTCGAGAGGTTGAGAAGGCATCTTATCGGCAATTTTCGTTGTTTTTCGAATTTTTCGAAATTATCGAATTTTTCTCAACCCGATGCTTCGCGCTGGAGTAGGGGTAGAAGCCGTTACTCAGCCTCGGCCGTTATCGCGAAGGTTCTCGAATTGTGAAGACCAATTTTGAGTTTCGAGGAGCTCCTCTCCTCGCCCTTCAAGCTCTCGATGACCGAAGTTGAACGTTTCTCGTTCAATTCGCCGGGGACTACCGTCGTGAACGGACGAGAAGCTCCCTTTGGAGATACTCTCGATGCCTCATGAGATCCCGTGGAACAGGCTCTTGTAAAAATTATTTTGCCTTGTCGAATTAATTTTCGATACCGAAATAATTTTTGTTTTCGTAATTTTTCTCGATTTCGGATTTATTTCCGATTTCGATGAAATTTTGTTTTCGTAATTTTTCTCGATTTTGGATTTATTTCCGATCTCGATGAAATATTGTTTTCGTAATTTTTCTCGATTTCGGATTTATTTCCGATCTCGATGAAATTTTGTTTTCGTAATTTTTCTCGATTTTGGATTTATTTCCGATCTCGACGAAATTTTGTTTTCGTAATTTTTCTCGATTTCGGATTTATTTCCGATCTCGATGAAATTTTGTTTTCGTAAATTTTCTCGATTCCGAATCAATTGTCGACTTCGAGGAAGTTTTCGCTCCCGTAATATTCCTCGACGTCGGATTAATTTCCGATTTCGATAAAAATTTTCGCTCCCGTAACTTTTCTCGATTTCGAATTAATTTTCGATTTCGATTAAATTTTCGTTCTCGCGATTTTCTCGAATTCAAATTAATTTTTGATTTTGATTAAATCGTCGCTCACGCAATTTTTCTCGATTCGGAATTTGTTTTGATTTCGATGAAATTCTCGCTCTCGCAATATTTTCGAACTTGAATTGAATTTCGAGTTTCGAATTTATTTTCGATTTTCGAACGCGAATTAATTTTTGCTGTTCGAAAATATTTCCCAATTTTCGAGCTCGAATTAATATTCGAGTTGCGGAATTTATTTCGATTTTCGAACGCGAATTAAATTTTGCTGTTCAATTGTGTTCCCGTCTACTCAAACGCAAATTAATTTTCATGTTTGGAACGAATTTTTGTTTCCTGAGCATGGATTAATTTTGGCAGTTTGTAGTTTGTGTCTCGTTCATTCGAACTCGAATTCATTTTCGAAGTTCGATTTGTTTTCGTTGACCCGAACTCGAATTAATTTTCGATATTCGAGTTCGCTCTCGGTTATTCGAACTCGAGTTCATTCTCGATGTTCGAACATGTTTGTTGTCTGTCTGTCTGTCCGTCTGTGTGTTTGTTTGCTTATTTATTTGTTGTTTATTGTTGCGTCCGTTTATTCGAACACGAATTAATTTTCGGCGTTCGAATTTTTTTTTCCGTTGATTCGAACGCGAATTTATTTTCGACGTTTGAATTTGGTCCCGGTTATTCGAACGCGAATTAATTTTCGATGTTTGAATTTGCTCTCGTCTACTCGAACGCGAATTAATCTTCGACGTTTGAATCCGCTCTCGTTTTTCGAACTCGGATTAATTTTCGATGTTCGAAAATGGCTTTCGTTCTTCAAATTCGAATTAATTTTCGACGTCCGAACCGGCTCCCGATCATTCAACTTCGAATTAGTTTTCGACATTCGAACCTGCTCCCGATCATTCAACTTCGAATTAGTTTTCGACATTCGAACCTGCTCTTGACCATTCGAACTCGAATTAATTTTCGATGCTCGAAGGTGTTCTCGTTATTCGAAACCGAATTAGTTTTGAGATCTGGATTAATTCTTGCCCTCGAAACAATGTCCGATACTGAGCGAATTACATCCAATAAAACCGGGTCGATCTCGGATAGATCGTTGAGTGAATCAAGTTTCACTCCGATTTTAACCTCGGTCTCCGGATGGATCGTTGAGAGACGTCAGTCACTCCGATTCTTCGCCATCGGTTCTCGGATTGATCGTGAGTGAACCCAGTTCACTCCGATTTTCACTTCGGTTCTCGGATTGATCGTGAGTGAACCCAGTTCACTCCGATTTTCACATCGGTTCTCGAAGTTATCATTGAGTGACACAATTTTCACCCCGATTTTAGTATCGTTCTCGGATGGATTGTTGATGGGGCTTGTATCCACCCCAATCCCCCCGGTGTTCGCGAGTTTAATTCGCAGCAAACCAAAAGGTTGTGATAAGGCGATCGTGCCGGGATGCGTCGGATTCCCTGCTCGCCAAAGTTCGCCTGCGAAATTGAATTCCCGATTACTGGGCAGGAAAGTCCAGTCCCGTGTACGACGTTAGGCGTAGGTCCCGCTTAGGGTCTTGCATATGCCCTGATATCGCGGTTCTCACCTAGTAGGCCTTTAGGCCTCGGCGATCGAGCTGCTAGAGGTCCCGTTCTCGCACGCGACATTGTTCATCATTCCCGCGTTGTAGGCCTTCGAGCCTCAGGTCTCGCCCATTGGACGAAAAGTCCAAGCTCCCGCCTTTGGCTTCAGCTGTAACTCTCGCTTTGTAGACCCTTGGGTTTCGGCGGACGAGGAGAAAGCTGAAGAAAACCAAGTTTCCGTAATCGGCCATTGGCCGTAGATCCCGTCAGATAGGCCGCAAGGCCTAAGGTCCCGCAAGGGGCATGTACCCTCGCACCATTGGATCTCGCCACACTGTCGTCGCGGGAGACCACACTACGAGGATGGTAACGTAGAACGTTTTGTTGATGATTGTGGTAGTCCTCAAAATGTGTCTGTTAAATATATTTTTCTCGTATTACGATTGAGACCTTGTCTCTCGTAAGGTTCCCGTCTTACCCGAAAATTTATTATCGACGGGCAACGGTGGTAAGAGCAAGAGGTCACTGCTACCGATCTGAGGGCAGTGATCCTTTTTCGTTAGTTCCCGTTTCGAGGGGTTAACCCTCTCGCAGACTTCCCTATGACGAAGTTGCGAGTTTCACGCTGATAAACCGTGTTAGAGGTGAGTCGTTAACGACACATGCTACACGCTTTAAAGATCCCGAATTGTTCCCGCAACCTTTAGGTTGAACTCAAGGAAGACTACCGGAGTTGTAGTTCTTGTAATTTTCGGATTGGCTACCTTTCGAATTCTTATTCGAAACCTCCCCTAAGGGGTGAGGAGTTGTGACGTGATTTTTATAAATCAGCGTCACAAAAATCACAAGCAAACGAAATTGCGTAAGTCACTACCGATTTTCGTTGCTGTGGATCTCGCTTTTCTTACCTCGGCTGTTTCACGTTAACGTTCGGCTCCCGCACGCTCTCGATCGAGATATTATATTCTTTTGTTTTGTTCGACTATTCTGTTAACCTTTTTTTCTTTTGTTCTCTCTCACCTTACGTTCAGTTTTGGGTCGAGGTTCTTGAATTTATTCGGTGGTGAGTAGCTCGAGGTAATGAGCAGCCCGAATAAAGGAGAGTCTCGACGAGGGTTTAGTACGAATACGCAAAAGTCCGGTGCAAAAGTCCCGGCACCCCGACGGATAATGCAATGCGCTGGAGAACAGGCGGAGTTATGGTTTAGTTCCGGGCAAGGTTGGAACCCCTTGAGCTGTGTCTTTTTTTTGTTGATGATGTGAGGCCTCGTTTTCGCGCATTGATTAGGGGAAGCGATCGTCACGATCCTTTAATATTACCGCACTACAGTTTCTCGCTCTCTCGTTTCGAGGATCTCGTGAAATAGCTGAGAGGGCAGTAGTTATCGGTTACGATTCTCGTGATAATGATAATAATTGCTTTCAATGGTTCCCGTAGACAAATTAGTCTACCGAGAGGTGTCCTTGAGACAACTCGGACTTCTCTCGCGCTCCCGTGTTGTTATGTTTCGAGCCTATTGTTCGCGTTAAAGTAGTGCCGTCTTACTCACACTCACAGTACAGTCTACCTGTCTCTCTCTCGTTTGCGTTCGGCTATCGTTCGAATTTTACGTGTGCTATCCTCGATAGAATTTCGAACAAAATTCTTTCGAGTAGATTCTTCGGTTGAGACGTTCTAGTTAACGCTCTCGAAGTGAAGTTTACGTGGTGCAGTTCTCGTGCATCGTTAGATGCAGGTTCCCGTACATTTTTGGAGTAATATGCAGTTTTCGGTGAGTTTTGAATTACAAGAAAATTATCGACCGCGTATAGATCCGTTCTCGTTTCGCTCTCGCTTGCTCGCTTTGATCGTTCGGTCGGCTGAGCGTTCTCGATGCACGTGTGTGCGGTCCCGTGGCTTTACAGTCAATTCTTAAGAGTTTCCGGTTTTTAAGATTCCTATTAGAGTTTTCGTGGCTGTTCTATTGACCTCGGATCGCGACCCTTCTACCATAACCCGCATCCTGAGCAGTCGAGCATTTCCGCAACCGTTTGCGCTCGCGAGTGTTTCGGTGATTAGTTTTAGATTTTCGTGTTCGTTTCGTCCTTGCGGAGGTCGGCAATCGGTTCCACCGTCCTCCAGTTTTAGCCCGGTTGTTAATACCGGCGAAATAAAATTTACTGGCGCCCCCGGGATCTCGTTGCACTCGCGGATGCAAACGGCCGAAGGTGACGTAAGTTTCGGTTTCGTGTTTTCTTTTTTTTTGCTCCCTTTGGGGTTTGAGCTTAAATTTAGTTTCGGTTCCATTTTTTTTCTGTTTTTTTTTGTTTTTGAATTCGCTGTTATCGGTGAAAGAAAAATACGTCACACTCTATTCTCAATACCAAGTATTATTACGACACTATCTTAACAATAACGCCAGTAACAATTGCGATGAGAAAGTCACGTGTTGCGATCACGCCATGTGCAACTTTTTTAAAATTAATATTTGTATTAACATGCTGCCAGCTTTTAGAAAAAAATAGCTACCGCTACAGAAATTTAAAAAAAATAAGAAGTGTGTGTTTTTGGCAAATTTTTGTTGGCAGAACCTTTTCTCATAATGATGTTATGATTTGGTCCTAGTGTAGTAACTGAATACGTGCGGACACAGCAGTGTGAACACTCGTCAGTTTTAAAGACTGTAGACTCCGATTTCATCGTAAGTTCAACAGTATTTTGAATACTATTCCATGCGTCAATGCTATACGACAGTACGCGAACTTTCGTTTGAAGAGCGACCTTTTTTCGTAAAAATCTTTTAATATGTTGACCCTTTCCTTATGTATCTCTCGAGTCACGCCACTCTTGACGAGCCTGGATACAAATTTTCTGTAACACATGCATGAAATGTGCCGTTTTACGTGACTGTCAAATGTTGCAGAAATTGCAAATTATGGTAGGGCATGACATAAGAATGCCAATTGCACTTCACGCACACTTTCCTGTCAATAATTTACTTCACGCACAGTTTCCTGTCAATAATTTACTTCTCGCACACTTTCGATGCGCCACCTAGTCGAATGAAAAGTGAATCAGTGTTACCAACCTCCGAGTCCCGTTAATACCGTAACAGAAGCGTAAACATCGAGACGATGGAGGCAAGTGAGGATAACCTCAAAATCAATGATCGCGACGATACGCCCACGGAAATAAATCGTGCGGCTCAAATTCTCGTCGACAATTTGTTGCCGAAAAAGTCGGGAGTCATTTATAAGCAGTGCTACGATAATTTCGTCGAATGGCAACAGCAACAACGAACAACGTCCGTTAGTGAAGAGACAATGCGCGTCTACTTCGACCAAATGTCGAAGAAATTCAAGCCGTCATCAATCTGGGCGAAGTATTCAATGGTGAAAAGTACACTACAGAATTTCCGAAATATTGATATTAGCAAGTACAACCGATTGATAACATTCCTGAATAATAATAGTAAGGGATTCAAGCCAAATAAATCCAATACTCTGCAACCAGAAGATGTCGAGAAATTCTTGATACAAGCTCCAGACGATCGGTACTTGACCGTTAAGGTGAGTTTTATCAATTATTCTTCTCATCATTCTCGTTAACTATATATAATGGTTAATCATCTTATCGTTGATTATCTAGTATTGTATATGGCAATATCATTTTCAGGTTGCGCTGATTTTTGGCATTACTGGGGCCTGCCGACGAGATGAGCTGAAGAACATTACAGTTAACGACATAGAACATCACGAGAACATGATCGTCGTTAAAATTCCTTTCACAAAGACCGACGTTACACGAAAACTTGCAGTCGAAGAGGAATTCTATGAATCCTTCAAAAAGTATGAGGGTCTGCGACCAAAAACAACTGACAGCGACAAATTCTTCTTGTGTTTGCGAAACGGCAGAGTCACACAGCAAGTGATTGGTGTTAACACGTTCGGTGCAATGCCAAAAACGATTGCGACGTACTTAAAACTAAAGGATCCGGAGAGATACACCGGTCACTCGTTCCGACGCACTTCTGCAACTATGCTTGCTGATGGCGGCGCTGACCTGATGACACTAAAAAGACACGGAGGCTGGAAATCGGACCACGTGGCGATGGGATACATAGAAGATTCCATCAACAATAAGAGAAAAATCTGCAAGCAAATATGCAGCTCGATCAATTTGAATCGTCAAAGTGCTACTCATTCAAAACCAGAACCGGCACCGCCAGAAGATAGCATACCGGAAGATATAATCTTCGACGACATCCCATTTGTGAGCTCAATGGCTCAGGAAAACGACAAAGAGAATTCCTCTAACTTATCGGAGTTGGCAATAGACAAGAAGATTGCAATTGAGTTAAAAAATTGTAACGTCACTTTCAACTTTACTAACAAATAGGTTGCTCAAGAAAGAGTATTTACGATAATTCGTCATTGTTGAAAATCAAGTTTGTTTTTTTTCTCTCATTTTCGTGACATTTTTTTTCAATTCCAAAGTTTAATATTGGAAAGAGTGTCGTCTTAAACAGTACAAAACGTGCTATATTGTTTTTTTTTTTTGTTTGGTTCGTTTTTGGTAAAAACTACAGACTCGAAAACAGGCTAAAAGTGCCATTTTGTTTATCACTCTTTTATTTTTATTTTTCGGTTTAAACTACAGAGTATAAAAATGACTTGAAAAATCATAACGTGACTGACAACTTCACTAAAATATAGGCTGATGAATACAGAGTATTTTTACGTTGCAATTTCTTTTTTTATTTTCGTTTTGTCCCTTTTTCGCGTGAACTACGAACTAAAAAAAGGGTTAAAGTGCCATTTGTTTAGTCATCTTATTTTCCTCACTGTATTTTGAATTCCAGACTAAAAGATATTTTAAAAACTGTCGATAATAAGGAATGAAGGATAATAAGAGTAAGCTACAAAAACCAATTAAGATAACAAAACTTGAAATTATATTAATGATAATATATGATTGTTACAAAACAGAAAAAGATAAATGTTTGAAGGTTACTAGTATACGGCGATGAGAATATTATTATATATCATATTGTGATACTAAGTTAAAAAAATGAATAAATGTTTCCAGTGTACTAGTTAATGGATTTGTTAATTCTTCAATAAATTTTTGTTTTTCTTTCCACTCGGGGGGCTCCGCCCCCCGAACCCCCCACCGGGGCTTCGCCCCTGGACCCCGGCTTCTACACTCCATTTACTACTCTTGTGAATACATATATACACATTTCATGCATTTGTTACAGAAAATAGTATGTGGCACTCGGGCGTAATGTCGAAATCTATACGAAGAGTGTGAAGTCGGCCGCACGTCGCCCTCGTATCACAGACGGCATTCGCCTTCGACTCGTGCCGCTGTGGTGCTCGTGGCTCGTGCGGCCCACTTTACGGTCTTCGTATAAAATTCGCCATAACGCCCTTGTATCACAATGTACTATTACTGTGTTGTTCTGCGATTTTTCTAAGAATGATGCATACTGGACATCGTCTATAGCGCTAGTCATTAGAATACTTACGAATGAATCGAATGCACATGCATTCTTTATGAATACTGTTTGACCACCTATTTGGACACCCCGACCGAAGAAACTGTTTGGCAGTAAGTGGCCTTTCTTCAGTGTCTTGGTGAGCATGTTTCTTTGCCGGATTTCTGGATAAGCCCGAAAATACTTGCTCTTCCGTGCTGCTTTCTATTTCGGAATTTCTATCACCGCACTTTCTGTTATCTCTAAACAGGGCGGTAAGTTTTTTTTTCCTTCGAACGATTCGAATTTGTTGGGAACTGCTCCATCGTTGTTATGAAAATGTTTGTCTTGGAGTTTAAGAAATTCCCATGGTCAACCAATTCTAATCTGTCGAAATGGGTTTTGAGTTCTGTTTCTACGGTCGAATTATCTTCAGACTTCACCAGGCTCTGTGGCGTATGTAACTGTGAGTAGGAGTGATCAAAATGAACACCGTTATGTATCTCAGTTACGTTATCGTCTGTGGTCGAGCTGTCACTATCTATAGGAGCTTTTCCGCGCCAATCTTCGGCCGATCATAGAACATAGAACGGCGATGACCCTACAGCGTGTATAAGGTCAAGATACTCCGGATCATCGGCGAGGTTCTCAATTGCTCGGAATAAATCTTGTCCATTGCCTGGATTTATCTTCAGATTGCTGTGGTTAGCTTCCTTTTTTGCCTGACGTAGAACGTCGCCGTTTGGCAAGAATACGGGTTCGAGGTCCCCATCCTCCATGTACTCACGTGCTTGGCGTCTTTTCCATACCGCGCAACCTTCTCGAATCATTTCTTGTGCAGCCACTTTTCGTCTTCGCCCATTGAGAGGACGCTTAACATCGTCATATGGGGGAAAGCGCGTGTCGCGAGTGTTAACGAGTATGTTTAATCCTTCCGAGTCCGGATGTTTTTCGCCGTAACCAAGGAAAGCGTTACCGCATGCTGAACTCTTGCATCTACCAATTATATCCACGGTATATGAGCCATCTTCTGGACTCGTTGTCATGTTGGCTGTTTTGAAAACAAACGCACGTCTGGTTTTATGCTGCTGCCAAAACGCAATAGAAATGACATTTGTCGAAACCCCTCGTTGCAAAATAACTTTACTCCTATTTCCCTAGAAAACGGCACCGTCTGGTTTGATAGCATCTCATTCTACCGCAGTTAAAATTAATTTGAACTTTGTCGCTTCGATTTCATTATTATTAATGTCACTCTTCTTCTTTTTTTTATCCGGATTTTATTATATGTCGAATCATCCATCTGTCGTCTATTTCGATTTGCTACACGAGTTGCAGATACGTCATCGTCACTTGATGAAGTCTCGTCGTTGATCGTAGTCTCAACTAAGAAAAGCCCATGTATCGAAATGTATGGAGAATCGAAAGATTTTTTTTCGTTTATTTATTTATTGATTGATATGAGAAACTTAAGGAAATGATGAAGCATAGGTACAGATACGAAAATTGCAATTCACAGTTTAATAAATAATGGTAAGAACACTATGCGTTCAGTGAATGCATGGTGTGGAATCAGTATTGGGCTCCAAGTGATATTCCAAAAACCAGTATACAGGTAAATATATATTTACTTTGCAATTTTTCGTAACAATAATTCAATTAGTAAACAAAAAAAATAAATAAAAAATTATGATTCTGTCAGATTCTGCGAATTACAAATTCTATATGATCTGTGCGATTTATTTATGGATGAATTATGCTTCTATACCGGAGTACTATTGAGATTAGAGAGTGCGTCTGACCCTAGGGAATCGCTGCAAGAGAATTTAAACTTTATTTTCTGTTCATTTACAACTTCTATTAATCATAGTTTTAATGTTAATTTGCTTGTTCTTGGTAAATGGAGACTCAATTAAAAAGGAATAGAAATTTAATATTCATTTCGTTACACACCTAAGATTGAAGAATATTACAAGGGTCAATGAGAAGAAATTAAATTATTTCAATTATCTTTTGAAGATGATATTAAAAAGGAAAAATTAAATTACATTTCAAGCGGGATGAAGGTAGTTCGATTATGTAGGGCAGAAATCAATTACTTGAACGGTCTTCGAGTTATAACATTTAAAAAAAAAAATTTAAAATTTCATAAAATTAAACCTGTTGTATACATTTTATTGGAAATTAGAACAATCGAAGCAGGGAAACAGCTTTACTCGTGTGCCAAATTTCAGCTCGTTCCGTCAAACTGTTCTTGAGAAAGAACCGATTGAATTTTGGAAGTCCTGCACATACATACATACATACGGACATTTTTTCTAGACCACTTTTCTCGACGTCTTGAACATTTCTAAGTATACTGACATGAAAATCACGAAATTTCTTTTTTTTCACGAAAACAAAGCTTCCTAAACAACTTTTTTCTATGTTTTGGACCATTTTGAATATACTGACATGAAAATCTCAAAAGCACAATTTTTCATGAAAACAAAGCTTCCTTTATGAGCAAGTAAAATGAAATAAAGTATTTATGATTCATCGGTGAATGATTATGATAATTAACAAAGCCTGCAAATGCTGATAATATTGTTACGAACGAGCAAATAAATAAACCACGATTATAAAAGAAATAGCAGGGCGGAACTTTATTAATAATAGATATCGCGTCCGTAATCTTTGAGGTCTCTGTCAAGACTGTTAATCAATCTACGATCGTTGTCAAGCGTCATTCAGTTCGTTGTCAGTTGTCTCATATGGCACGAGCGGATCAATTCCAATGCCGCTTTCACATACAATTCCATAAATAACACAATATAAATGCCGATTCCGTTACACTACTCCCCTCCTTTTGAGTTGCCGCCCCGGCAACTCCCTAACTATCTAGGATGTGGTTGCCATGGTCCATCTAGATATGATCGCGACCTATTAACACTGCTCTGGTATTTACCCAAGTCCCGAGGGAAAACCATGGCTAAAAAACCTGGGAAGAGCAGCGTGTACATTTGAAAAGCTAATTATTTTATCAAATTTAAATTTAACTTTCTGTCGGTCGGTCTTTAAAAAAAATCTGTCTCTAGATAATACAATTGAGTATAATAGTTGTTTCATTTATTATCTTCTTTCTTGTGAAACGTAACGACGTGGAGCGATTTCTCCAGAAATCGAGTAGTCCACCTTCGAAAATTTCGTCCAATCCATTTCCACGATGTTTTGTAAGATATCCTTATTGATGTTGAAGGGATCGGGAAGAATGGAAGGGACTAGGTCTCTCTGCAGAATAGTCAACCTGTGACAGAAAAACGGAAAAGCGTAGTGCTCTGGAAAATAATATCGTTGAAAAATAACAACATTTCTCTTTCTTTGGAACTACATCCCGAATAGCCGACGTTATGATATCAATAGGAAAGCTTTAATTCATTTATTCATTTCATTCATTTGAGTACTCTATCGGTCACCTTACAGAACAATACAGTGTGCGCACCCCTATACTGCTCAAGTGAATCCGACCATAAAATATCCAAACTTGTTCTCGGGAACTCAAAAACATCCACTAGCGAGAACTATGATCAGTAATTCAAGTTAGTTAAAGGAGTATTCTTGATCCACAGCCAGAGAAAATTCGGACCAAGTGACACCAACGACTAACCATGCCCAGTTAGACATTGAATACCCACTACACAAAAAGATTCTTCGGAAACCCTTCACAGTACACCGAGCTACAGTATTACCTTTACCGAGGGCAGTGCACCAGGCTCCAGCCAAGCAATCTACTTTCCACCATTAACGTCTCAGAACTGCCATCGCTATTTTTTAATTTTCAAAAGGTGCTAATCTATCTATATGCACAATCATCAATTTTCCACGAGGAAGTTTCTGAATCCTATATACTACATCGTTAATTTTGGTTTTAACTAAATATGGACCTACCTAATCTCTTTGCAACTTTGGGCACTTTCCTTTGACTCTATGGGGGTGATAAAGCCAAACTTTTTCGTGAATTGTATTCAATCTCTCTCTCAATTCTCCAACGAATTCAGATGGATCACTAGCCTCTGAATACTCATTTTGTGGATTTCCACGAAAAAGTTCTAATGGCAACTTAAGTTCCCTACCCATAAGTATCATTGCTGGTGAAAATTCAGTAGTTTCATGTTTTGACGAACGGTAAGCTAGTAAAAAAAGAGGTATCCATTTGTCCCAATCTTTCTGATTTTCTGAGACAAACTTGGATAGATATTGAAGAATAGTCCTATTCAATCTTTCAACTAAACCATTAGATTGAGGGTGCAATGGGGAAGTTCTAGTCTTCTGTATTCCAAGTATCGCCATAGTTTCCTTGAAGAGGTTTGATTCGAAATTTCTACCCTGATCTGAATGAATTTCGAAGAATATGTCAAAGCGAGAAAATACCTTGAAAACTAAGGTCTCTGCTACTGCCCTAGCTTGAAAATTTGTAAGAGGGAAGGCCTCAGACAATCTACATTTTTGTTGCGGCATATAAAGCCTGAGTAAGGAAAGGGACATTATCTTTTTTGTTTTTGTTGCGTTCGACGATGATGATCCCCGTCGATTCCTGTGTTGTTTCCCTCGCCGCTATCAGTGCAGCTTCGCCAACTGCTTCTCGTACCGATGTTGAGGTTGTAGAGCATTGATCGTGTCTAGTTTGTCGTGTCCATTTTCGGATACTCTCGCCCGAATCCTTCTCGTGTTCATAATCACTGTGAGTTGTCACTCATAATCCGATTTGACCGACACACCAAAAAAATCGCTTTTTGAATTATTATCCCGACCGAATTATTTATTTTTATACGCGAAGATTCGTTAAACACTTCTGACACCAATGTTACGAACGAGCAAATAAATAAACCACGATTATAAAAGAAATAGCAGGGCGGAACTTTATTAATAATAGATATCGCGTCCGTAATCTTTGAGGTCTCTGTCAAGACTGTTAATCAATCTACGATCGTTGTCAAGCGTCATTCAGTTCGTTGTCAGTTGTCTCATATGACACGAGCGGATCAATTCCAATGCCGCTTTCACATGCAATTCCATAAATAACACAATATAAATGCCGATTCCGTTACAATATATTTAAAAAAAATATACTTACTAATTTGTCGAGGTAAAGATACTTGACTTTTGCCATCCAATACTGCTATCCCCAACTCATCTCTTGCAATGCGAAGAATGTCAAGACGGTTTTCACGTACATTTGTATAGACATTGTGAGGCGTCCAACGTCCATTGAGTTCCTTACTCATCTGTTTCCATATTGTGGAAGTGTATTCTGTCTTTATAGTCGTTTTTATACGATATTTTAATCCTCTTTTATAGTTCTTAAAAAAATTCTTACAGAATATTAATAATGGAGGGAGCTTCTCCCACGTTTTCTTGACACGACAAACAATATCGGAACAAAGACCCGAATAGCACGAAATTGGCGCCTTAGAGTTAATTGATGTGTAGTTGGCAAGTGAGATCATTGTTCAGTTTCACCGCGAACTTCCGATATATGTATAGTTTCACCGCAAATTTCCGATATATCCGAGATATTACATGCATAAGGCACTATCATCTTTTTTAACGTGATCTGTTACACCGACTGAGAAACCGTAATTGCGAGAGAGACAACAAGGTGGCCGTGATAGAGCGAAAGAGAACGACAGATTCGAAAGCCGATCGTGCTGCCATACAGTTGTGTTTCTTGAGCGATCCTGTGCTGAATAGTCGATTAGTTTGGAAGTCATTAATTTCGGAAAGACTATGATTTAGATTATAGATATAGTATCGAATTATTATAAAATGTGTATTCTTAAGTCGTGCGTGCAATTAATAGATTTAGTGTTCCCGAATCTCCTATCTTATTCTCTTCCTTTTCTTCGCAAAGTTTTCCCCCTTGCGTTTTCCATTTCTGGTGAGTCTTTTCTGTTTCTATTTCTTTTCTTTTTGCTATATTCTTTTACTAACTTTTGGCCAGTTTAAATTTTCGTTAAGATTAAAAATATAGTAATAGTAGTATTTATATAAATATATATTGTAGCTTAAGTTAAAGTTAGGAATAAATATTAAATTTATTTAAAAAATTTAATAAATTTAAGTAAAATAAAAATAAATAAAATAAAAGCAAGACTAGCTTAGGTATAATTATGGCGGACGATAGTCCGTCGCCCCTGAAGCGCAAACTTCCGGACACTGATGGTGATAAGGGCGGGTCGCCTGCCAATAAGTCTAAAAATCGCGAAACGGTAATTTCGAAATTCATCCTTGATCAATTGTCAAATCGATATGCGGAAGATGCTGAGCCCCCGTTTACGGTGGAAATTGTCGATAATGATAAAGAAAAAAATTTGGGCAATTTGCATACTATGACGATTGGAAAAAGCTTCGCGGATTATAACGATCGATTATTGCAAATTGTTCCGTCGGGAAAGGACCGGCTCTTTATGAAATTTAAAGATTACTCTGCAGCGAACTCAGTGATCTCGGATATTAAACGGATCAACATGAACTGGTCAGCGTTTATTCCTGACCACGCGATCATGAGTATCGGCGTGGTTCGAGGGGTCGATCTTAAGTTATCGGATGATGAAATTTTTGAAGGGATTCGCGTGCCGTCTTCTGACTTTAAGTTGGTCAAGGTTAAGAGAATTTTCTCAACGTACTCTCCCAATAGGGGTGATCCCGTGAAACCGTATCCGACGTACTCTGTGAAGGTTTTTTTTTTGAGGGTAAAACTCTTCCCTCCAAGCAAAAGGTGCTATAACTGTTTCTTGTTTGGTCACGTTAGGGCGCAATGCAGATAAAAAAAAGTAAATGTTCTAAGTGTTCGAGATTTCATAAGATCGAGTGCACCACGACTGTGGATTTTTGTTGTAACTGCCACAAGGACCATCTTAGCCTCTTAGCAAGGACTGTCCAGCTTTTATTCTGTACCAAAAAGTGCATAAGTACAGTTTCGTAAACGGAATCTCTAAGGAGGAAGCGAGAAAATTTATTCTAGGCAAAGAAAAAAAAGCTCCAAAGGAGTTCAACATTAACGCGATGGCTAATCAGTTTCCCAGCTTGAAGGAAAAAGAACTTAGTGGTTGACCAAATCTGTGAGTGTGGCCATGATCTTTGTGATATTAATCATATTTCTTGGCATTGTCCAATTTATAATATTCCAAAATTGAAAATTTTATCTGTACTAAATAAACTCAATATTTTAATAGATTCCGATGTACCAAAACTCTTCTTAACTTTAGAGGTTAAAAAAATTATCCCGTTGTGCGAATTCTTTATACATAACAATATATCCACATAACTTTTTATTATTACTTATAGTAATCGTCATCGATTTCCTTAGATTAAGGTTAAAGCTTATCATAGGCTCACCAGGCCTCCAATTGTTCCTTATCTTCCCTAACATAAAAAAGAAGAAAATACACATCATAATACAATAGAAGTGGCACATGATCTCACGAGAGGGCGATAGCCAAAGAAGAAAAGAAGAAGAAGAAGAACGACAGAAACGACTAGCACATCACGTTAATCTAAACGTCGAGAAAAGCCACGTTTTCTATCATTTTGAGAATCTGATATGAAAACCTCGAATAAATTTTTTTTTATGAATACAAAGCTTCCTATATGGGGAAGCAAAATTATATTTTTTATCATTTTTGGTGAGGAAAATCTGCACTGGTTACTAATGATCAATTTTCACATTTCCTTATAGGTTAAATTATATTTCTAAAGTCATCTGAAAACTCCATGTGCAGCACCTTAAAACGTAGAATATGTGAAAGGTGAATACATTTGTTACTACAAAATAGATTTATCTTATGTATTTTCTGAGCGATGTGAAAACAACAACGAGGTACGAATTGCAGTAGAGACTGTGTCGACCAAAAGTGAATATACAGCATGAATTAATGGTTCTGTTTTATCGTATAATACATTGAGGACAGTGACGTTTTAGACCATTTTGAGAATCTGCTTAGAAAAATTGTCCGGCTGTATTTGTGTGTGTGAGTGAGGTAGAGGGAGAAAAATACTACCGTAGCTTAATAAAAAATATTAATTGAAGGTTAACAATACACATTGAAGTTTGCCTAAATTTTATGAAGAGATGGATTATGTGATATTAAAATATTTTTTAAAAAATTACCTTTTCCAAACATGATGCTGCAGAAATTGTTTCCTCAATTCCAATGTCGTTTGAATTTGTAATAATCCCTGAAACGTTAAAAATTCTGTTATTATTTATGGTTTCAAAACCTTCAAAACAATAAATTTGTGAAATATCTAACTGTATCATATAATTGTACTCCAGTAAAAGAAAGAGTACTAAACTTACTCATTTGTGACTGCAAACTCCTTGGTGATACAATTGTGCTGTATTTCACAAGGAGAGTGAGTGGCCCGAGTATTGACAGGTACACGATGCTCCTGTGGATGTTCTCTAATGCTTTCAATTTATGGATTGCAACGCTGATGCACAATTCTATAATGACTCCGACATGCCTTGGATAAACACCGGCTATAGCACTTCTTCAAAAATAAAGTTCAACGAGTGTAAGGTAAGTATTGGAAGTTGTCTTAGTATACTTAACATCCATTATGCATTTCTAACATTATAACTTTACGTATGTTTCAACAAGATTACAATGACTTCCCTCCAGAAATGTTAATAGATGATAAAGTAAATGCATACAATAGAAATAAATGGTCTTTGACACATAGTAGAGTCAAAGATTACAAGTCAACTGCTAGCAGAGATGGATACAGTATTAACTAACTTTTACAAGCAATTGCTTAGTATAAAAATGCACATGCTCATTAAGTACAAATTCATTCATATAAGCAGGAGCCATCTTCTAGCTCCGATGACCTTTAAGATTTCTGCACCTACATTTCTGGAACTTCGAGTAACGATAACAGCCAAACCATAACTTTCAGACGATAATATCTAAGGCATTTCCTTTCCATTTTCGAGTGTCTAAATGCGGATTTTTGCAAAAAAAATGTTGGAATCTTATTTTAAGGTTTTTGCATTAATACATTGGCTCGCTGTAGATTCCAGACTACTACTCAGAGAAAAAAGTTATCGCAAGCAATTTTGTTTCTTTTTCGATTATTTAAATGCGGATTTAAAAAAAAAAATTGTAAACCAGATTTTATTTTGCCTTAAATTTTCAACTATCAAGTTAAATAGTTAAATTGACTTTCAAAGCATCTAACAAAACAGGATGAAACTTTAGAGATGCATGCAAAGAAGATGCAGAAATCTTAAAGGTCATTATTTGATGTAATAACGCGAGCAAAGATGGACATAAAACTAGTTCTACTCACCGAAGTTGTAAATGAAAACTCACAAAAATATATTTTAGAACGTTAAACAAAGCTGTGGCTCCATAATGCATGCCGAGCACGTGGAACGCTCCGAACGCCATGTTGAATTATGTGTTGATAAGACTAAAGGAGAAAGAAATACAAAACGATCAATAATCCTCTTTGTAAAATTGGCAAAAAAGGTCGACACATCGATAGTTGGTGAAATTAACAGTTCAATAATGTTAAATATCGGATTTATTTCGAAGAATTCGTCAAGTCTGATAAAAACACGGCGCGATTACTTTTTGGTGCAGCATCAGAATTCGTTCGTAACCAAAAAAATGCACATATTCTCCTCGAGCTCGCGAATAACCCATGGATCGGAGCATGGTTTTCGAGCGAATAAACGCGTGATCATTAAAGTTAAAAGTGAGAAACGGTTACTTATGCACAATGCAAAAACTCAGAAAAAAAATAAAAGAACCCCAGTGAATTCCTACCTAAACTAACATTACCTTTGCAATCGAATACGAGTCAACTCGTAAACCCACACGGATGCTCGACAATTATATCGGCACCTCGCGTACACGTTGATTTATTGTTAGGCCTCACGTACTCTCTATCTTTGATACTTCCGTGTAACTTTATAGTGTCTGATAAATAAGTCCACAGCTACGATCAGTGCTACCCTTCCATCGCTCTTGCTTCGAACCGAAGTACAGGGGTGCGATCCTGACGTTTCTTATCTCTGGACGAACTGGGACGAATGTTCGACGTATGCTTCGAACGTTTACTTTACACTGCTTTGCGTCGGCCAATCTCAAATTCAGCATTCTTTTTAATAGCGTCGATCTAACTCGATCTAACAAAATGCTGAATCCGTAATTGACCGGCGCAAAACGGTAATTTAATTGATAAAAACTGTGATTTCTCCATTTTTAGACTTTTCTAAACTTTTCTCAACTTTTTGATACATTTTGATTAAAAATATATGTGAAATAGAATCACTGATCATAGTTGTAATTTCACAATTTTTGAGACTTGTTTTATCTTTTCTCAAATTTTTGACAAATTTCTGCGGACATATTGTTTAAAAATATGTCGAAATATGATGTCTTAATAAAAACTACACATCTATTCGATTGATGTTGCAATCAGGAAAGACAAGTCTTGTCACTATTTTTAAGATTTGTTTTTTTAAGGTAGCTATAGCAGTCCAGTTGAGTTAAATCACTGTCTTGAAAAAAAAAAATTGTTCAAATAAAACAAAAATACCTTTGATATGAACAAGAGAGAATGAAAAATCGGCGTTTTACCGTCAATAAATGTCGATAACAAACATAATAAATTGTTTCCTACAATAATAAGTTATTACGCATGACAAGAAAATATATTTAATTAATATCTTAATCGCGAGTGCAACACACGTTGGTGTGGTTGCCCTCACTGCAAAGAGCTCATTTAAAACTATCTGAACAGACCGTTTCTTAATGCCAATATTCTCACCAAATGACAATAATTTTGTGTTTGCCGTCCAATTTCTTTGTATAATTATTTGTCGTTTCAATATTACCGTATGTATATTTTGAAAATAGCGTCTTCCTAATTAATGACAAACTTTTAGCAATGAACACAATGTAAGGTTACGTTGACTTGGTTGGCGCGTTATTGTTGCTCGCTTGACGAGAATCGAGAATTTGCATGGTAGAAAAATCTCATGAATTGCAATTTTTAATGCTTTTTGTGTATTACTCTGTGTATAACATAGCAACTTTAGGAGCTTATATCTCTGTAACTGAATGGTTAATTATTTTTAAACAGCAGTAAAAAAACGTGCTTTATCGCGCTGAACAACATACTTTTATGACAGACTTTGAATTGTCCTGATGCTATAGCTATCTGATTACATTTTTACTGCAACATTCATGAAAAAATTGAGAAATGATTTTTGGATGAAAAACATACGAAAAATTATTGAGTTGATTTTGGGATCAGTAAATACAAGTATTTATGACAGATTTGTTTTTTCAATTTGAAGCTTTTTGAACATTTTTAGTAAAAATATAGATTCCAAATATTTTTAATAATGACTTGTAAATAAAAACCAGAACTCTTGATATTTGATATTTATTATACAATAAATATTAATTTAAAAAAGCAATCATCTGTTAACTAAATAAATAAAAATAACAACAAAACATTATTGTTTTATTTTATTTTATTTACATTCTAAAGTAGTTGATTTTATTTGTATTTTTGAACAGTTTCTGCGGTTCTCGAATTCTCGCCTAGGAGCTGCAGCAGACTTCAGTTTGACGCGCCGTTGAACGTTATGATGTCGCCATACTTCGCATGCGGTTGTCACTCCGCATGCTGGTCACACTGCTGTTATTCCGGTCAATTTCAAGATCGAAGTGTCGAACACTTCGATCTTGAAATTGACCGGAATAACCAGCTGGTGATTCGGTGAGGATCACCGTTTGAGAAGCGGATTTACCACAGGATTCGGCGGTGGCATCATCGTTACCGGGACCGTTTGGGTCGACGCAACGCGGGTAGCGGACTCGGATTGTTCTTTAATACATCAAACTGTATTTGCCGTCCGATCAGCACTGTAACGAAATAAAATAAAATTGTTATTGCAATTCATAATTTCTTGTTTGTTTTATTTTCATTTGCGATCAAGTTTCCTCACAATCAATGAAGGTGGGTGATCACCAGAGGCTTTCCTAGATACAAATCTAGATTTAAAATATGTTACAGGTCTGCTTCAAGTCAGCCTATAGTTTTTAGGATATAAAATTGTAAAGTTGCGAAATAAAATAAATAAAATAAAAGTTTCTACGTGAATTCTCATTGCTGAAATCAGCCTAATATCTCACATGTACAGATAGTTAGATGCCCAAAACCCAAGATAATAGTTCCAAAAATAGAAATTTATATATGTTGAACGTTTCTGAGTACAAAAAAAAACATGACATCAGCACACATTAAGGGCGAAATATTGGTTTAAAGTTGCCATTAAATTCGCCAACACAGACAGATCTATGGTATATCTGGCATTGGCTACTCGAGCCATAGCTTGACAGCTATGGCTCGAAAAACATTGCCTTCGCGGATGTGAATTTACTTACACATTCATTTTTGACTTCTAAAAATGGTCTCCACATTTAAGGCCTGCAAATTCTTACGTAATAATTTACTTACTTATTAATTTATAAATAGCTAACTAAACATTAAGAAGTTCTTTTGCTATCTGATTATAATCTTTATAAGCTGTGATATTTGACATTTGAAATTTCACAATGCACAGGTCAAATCAAATTTGCAATATTATTTTTTATTACTTTTAGGCAGCTGAATATTTTGTAGAATCATCATATTTTGGTCTGTAAAATGTGTAGCTTTTAGTTAAGTCTACTTGGAGTAAATAGGAGTAGCGATAGCCTCCACATCTCGTGTGACGTCAGATCATTTAAACAGTTTAAACGGACGTTTTCATTCAGAACTAATTTCTCTTTATACTTGGCGTCGAGTCCCTACCGCGACTCTTGATGTGTTCGTTTATTTAGCTTAAATATTTAATAGAAAGAAAAAGGGTTATTCGTTTTGAAAGGTTAGGAATAGTATATGAAAGAAAAATGGAATCCATGCTTAGAAGTTTCTCTATATTACTCTTCGAGATATTCACTTGAATGCAACGAATTTTCCTCACCTTAACTATAACTAGCCGCTTAATAATTGGAAATCATACTATACACCGAGACTAGAGAGATTATCGTTGTAAAACTTGTAAATAACAGATGACAGCTCGTCGATTAAGCATTGATTTGTGCATGGAACCCAGATGGGCATTGGGATAACCGGAAGTGACATGCCCGCCGCCGATACGCGCTGATCCCGTGGAAACCGCTAATTAAGTTTTTTACGTTTATTAGCAAAACGAGCGACTACCAAACGTTTTAATTATGATATTCGTGGCCACCAAACGATTCTGCATCGATTGAGCCGTAATTGAATCAATTTAGAATAAAAAAAAATTGTTTGGCTATCTTTGGGCCTTATTTTTTCTTTTAATTACTGTAATTAAACGAATGACCGCCAAACGATCTAAATAGACTACCAAACACTACCAAACGACCACCAATCGAATGGTATATGCTGAATTTAAAAAAAATAATGTTGCATGGCTATCTTTATGCAGCTTCATTTTCGCTCTCAGTCACAAGTGTGGTCAAAACAAACTGACAGTGGCGAGTCTCGAGATCGGCTTGGCAGGGCAACGAAAATCATAGAAAAACAAACTCCGATATGCCAAAACAGCTACAGCAATACAGCATCCATTTTAGTCTAAAAAATTATGTTTTGAGGTAATGCATGTAACTGCAGCAGAAAAAATATGCAATAACGTTAGAAATTCACTAACATGCCGAGGTATGCCAAGGTGAATCGTCATAAAGCGGCTTAACTGTGTTTGCTGCTATATGATAGAGTGTATATTCCAAAAATTCCTCGGGTATCGTCGGGTATCATTCTGTTCTTGTTTCCCCTCGTACGTCGAACCGAGACAGACTGATACCCGAGCACTACCCGAGTAAGTTTCGGAATATACCCAGAGATGTGAGCGGTAAATGTGACCGGTAATTTTACCGTACTTTAACCGTAAAAATGTGGTATGTGACGGTTTTAAAAATGACCACATTGATGATAAAAACACATGGTCTGATAGTGATTTAAAATCTCAACACACACGGTTAATTTCGAAAAATCTTGCGGTAATCTTACCAAAAAAATTGTGTTACCGGTGATTTCACAAGTATATAGGCGAAGTTTGCCATTTTTCAACCCGCAATGTCACGTTTAAATAGATAAATTTTATACATCTTTACGGTAAAATTACCCAATAATGTTGTGACTAGAGGTATATTCCGAAATCGTAGGGTATCATTCTGTCCTTCTTTCCCCTCGTGCATTGGACAGAAACAGACTGATACTCCAGCACTACCCGAGTAATTTTCGGAATATACCCCAATAATTCTACATCTAGATACATAATTTTTACTATGTTTTACGGTAAATTTACGAGAATTTTTCGTGATCGTAACCGTATTTTAACAACACAAAGTGATGAAAAAAAATTCCGTCATAATACGATAAAAATACGGTATTTTTTGTACTTTTACGAAATATTTAAATAACGGTAATTCCAGATCTCTAGCTGTATGTAATAAGAGTGTCTTAGCGTCTCGTTTTCGGTCGGTATAATAGAGTAATTTACTTGTCTCGAGACGCTTCTGCGTCCCTTGATAATCTGATATAAACAAAAATTGGTATAGTTGAGTATTTTGTCTAAAACAGAAGTTTAATAAACATAATTTGTTGAAAAATTGTCAATAAATGATACATTGGAAAACGTTAAAAAATCATTAAGATGTCTTTTAGTTACCCTAACCGTTGTGCTGAGTATAAAAAATCGAGTTATAAAAATCGACCCCTCCTCCTTTTGCATCCGGGCTTGGGGCCGGCAATGGCGGAGTTGTTAACAATGTTTGAGTAAAACATATGTGACTTCACATAACTTAAGTATATAACTTCACATTTGGGGAGTTATGTACTTTTACTTCTAAACGCTAGCTGCTTCCTACTTATTTTCGGATCTGTTCCAAAAAAAACATGTAGCAATCTTTAGAATTTCTCGGCCAGCTTTTCTTTCCAATTTTCGTGTCATCTGCAAGAATCCAAGCCGTCGTACCTGATCTTAACATACTTGTATGACCTGTGTTAACATCTGGACCATGGTGAAATAAGGCACTCTTTACTTTATATTTTTGGCTGCAAACTGTAATTATAGTAGTAGGAACAGCTTTTATGTCACAATGCATTTTCGAAATCTGTAAAGTATCTTTGTTTATGTTTGATAATATAAGTTGTACTGTTAAAAGTTGATTAGCTTTTGATACACTGGTCTTGATAACTCTTTTATCGATGCCACAATGAACACACTGCCCTTCGATGGGATTCCATAACGATAAGCTATAGTCTATTATTTCTTGCAGAGTTGAAGCTTTTTTCGTCTGTGATGGTACCGTCAATAACAGTATATTATTCGGTTGCTCTTCAATGGTCATCATGTATTGACACCTCTGACATAGTATTTTTGCAGTTAGCTTATATTGAACTGCATTTTTAACTATATCAGATTTCTTGCACAGACTTATACAGAATTCCGGTGCGGCTTGTTGTTTGTTTTCTATAAACGGTTCACCTACAAGCTGTCTCACGGCAAATGAATCTAAGTTTTTATTTCGTCCTATATATGCATGAAGAAGAACTACTAATGCATTTTCTCGTTCTTGGGTACTATTTAAGAGTTCTTGTTTAACTGTTTGACAATGAAACAAGCACTGCAAAGTGGCGTTGGCATAACAGGAAACACCATCTTTATTTTGAAATCCATTAACGTACCAATCTTTCATGGATGTCTTGGCTTTCTCCTGTGGTTGCTGACATTTTACTACTTGTTTAGGTATTGCCCAAATGAAATATGGAACTTTCATTTCTCGTCGATCAGAAACTTTGATTTGTGGGAGGTCTGGACGATAAATCTGCCGCAAACGATTATATTCTATTATGGATAACTCACTCGCTTTAACGGAATGAGGATCATAGTTAATTAAGTGCAACCCTTCTAGAGAAGTGACACGTGAGAGCGCAACATAAACTTGCCCGCAACTAAATATCGCATTTCCAGCATCAACCACAACATTCTGTAAACTTAATCCTTGGTTCTTATGGATTGTAATACCATAGCTCAGACACAAGGGAAATTGTTTACGGATAACATAGATTCCATCCATAATTTGAAACTTCACACTTACACGTTCTATTTCATATTCAACGCCTGTCGTAAGAATAATTTTTATTTTATTTACATCATTCTTATCGAGTACTCGAGAAACGGAAAGCACTTTACCAATTGTATCATTTATAAGACCTAATGTCACATCAATATTTCGCCTACGCATGACCTTCGCTCCGATTTTAATGGTTATAATTCTTGCAAGACCACCAGTACAAGAACTGTCTTCATCGTCACGGGCCAGTAACTTCGAAGCTTTTCTCTTATTATATGGTGCGCAATCTATGGAATCACGTGCAATCAATTTAACCTCTTCCGAGGAAATTAGATTTATCATACTTTCATTTAGAACATCACACATATGACGCGTAGGCAGCAAGCAAACAGTATCACATGGTAATTTGTTAATATAATCACACAATTCGCGTATTCTATCACTAAATTCTATCGAGGATACAACATTCTCTGTTGCACAACATACGCTGTGACGTATTTTTCTTTCACCGATAACCGCGAATTGAAACAAAAAAAACAGCAAGAAAGATGGAACCGAAACTAAATTTAAGCTCAAACCCCAAAGGGAGCAAAAAAAAAGAAAACACGAAACCGAAACTTACGTCACCTTCGGCCGTTTGCATCCGCGAGTGCAACGAAATCCCGCGGGCGCCAGTTAATTTTATTTCGCCGGTATTAACAACCGGGCTAAAACTGGAGGTCGGTGGAACCGATTGCCGACCTCCGCAAGGACGAAACGAACACGAAAATCTAAAACTAATCACCGAAACACTCGCGAGCGCAAACGGTTGCGGAAATGCACGACTGCTCAGGATGCGTGTTATGGTAGAAGGGTCGCGATCCGAGGTCAATAGAACAGCGACGAAAGCTCTAATCGGAACCATAAAAACCGGAAACTCTTAAGAATTGGCTGTAAAGCCACGGGACCGCACACACGAGCATCGAGAACGCTCAGCCGACCGAACGATCGAAGCGAGCAAGCGAGAGCGAAACGAGAACGGATCTATACGTGGTCGATAATTTTCTTGTAATTCAAAACTCACCGAAAACTGAATATTACTCCAAAAATGCACGGGAACCTGCATCTAACGATGCACGAGAACTGCACCACGTAAACTTCACTTCGAGAGCGTTAACTAGAACGTCTCAACCGAAGAATCCACTCGAAAGAATCTCGTTCGAAATTCTATCGAAGATAGCACATGTAAAATCCGAACGATAGCCGAACGCAAACGAGAGCGAGACAGGTAGACCGTACTGCGAGCGTGAGTGAGACGGCACTACACTAACGCGAACAATAGGCTCGAACCATAACAACACGGGAGCGCGAGAGAAGTCCGAGTTGTCTCGAGGACACCTCTCGGTAGACTAATCTGTCTACGGGAACCATTGAAAGCAATTATTATCATTATCACGAGAATCGTAACCGATAACTACTGCCCTCTCAGCTATTTCGCGAGATCCTCGAAACGAGAGAGCGAGAAACTATAGCGCGGTAGTATTAAAGGATCTTGACGATCGCTTCCCCTAATCAATGCGCCAAAACAAGGCCTCACATCATCAAAAAAAAACGACACAGCACAAGGGGTTCCAACCTTGCCCGGAACTAAACCATAACTTCGCCTGTTCTCCAGCGCATTGCATTATCCGTCGGGGTGCCGGGATTGCACCGGACTTTTGCGTATTCGTACTAAACCCTCGTCGAGTCTCTCCTTCATTCGGGCTGCTCATTACCTCGAGCTACACACCACCGAATAAATTCAAGAACCTCGACCCAAAACTGAACGTAAGGTGAGAGAGAACAAATGAAAAAAAGGTTAACAGAATAGTCGAACAAAACAAAAAAAATAATATCTCGATCGAGAGCGTACGGGAGCCGAACGGTAACGTGAAATAGCCGAGGTAAGATAAAGCGAGATCCACAGCAACGAAAATCGGTAGTGACTTACGCAATTTCGTTTGCTTGTGATTTTTGTGACACTGATTTAAAAAAATCACGTCACAACGCAAAGCAACATTCCAAAGAAAACTTCTTAATTCTTTCGTAGAATTGATTTGTTGAAATAATTCGAGTACATAACTTTTTTCTTTTTTCGAAATGTATTTTGTGCAATACCAAGATAACAATGCCGATAACTCTCCAATAAATTGCAAGTCCATATTGCCCTCCCAAGCACATAGTAGTGGAGGGTTATAATCATTAATCAATTGTTCATTTTGAGATCTCGGAAGATCATACAATCTGCTTTTCGTTTTCAATTGTCTCCTACCAGCCACGGAAGCAGCTACATTTCTCATAATAAATGTATCCGTCACAGGGCGGGGAAACCCGAAACGACAAGCATGCGTCGTGCGATTTTTTATTTTTTTAGCATGCATACAGTAAGTATTATGATTGTGATGTTGGTGTGTAGTGACACGACGATGCAGTATCGAAGAAACATTTTTCTCGGGTATTCTGCAAGTAATGTACTTTGATATAAATTGTACAACTTCTTCCGTCGAAGATGTACCAAGAATCGGTGCATCCTTAATCCAGATTAATAAATGGAAGTGTTGACCTCTAGTTTGATATTCACGCCTCCAATAGTAATGTATTACTTCTCCAATTGGGTTAGATTTTGAACATATGAGACTCAACATAGCACGAAATTTATTATCCATAAATCTTGACACTGATACTGGATCTTTGGCAATCAGTGAATTCGCAGACATGCTTAATACTGACGGATTTACTTCACGAAGATATTTGACCACAGGTATTCACTAGGGCTCAAGGTGAGAAACCATATTGCAGGGCCATAGTGTTGACTCACGCAGTTCAGATCGGACCTTGGTTTTCGCCAGAATTGTTCCGTATTTCGGAGTTTCCCAAATATGGTGTTCATGTTCCCTTCGAGTTCTCCTTTTGCTAATTGTTGCAGGTAACTACCGGCGGTATATCGCAATCGTGCGTTAGTTACATCCATCTTATGAAATATACCACTGTTTTATTGGCGAATGTTATTGTCATTTAATGCGTAGAACAAATATTGAATATTTAGCCTAAATCGTGCATGCGTTGACATGAATTTAGATCTAAAATATTCAAAATCAGTAAACGCAACCGTCCTTTCTTCGCGTTGACCATTAATACCGTATGGATACAAATCTAGATAACATTTTTAATCTAAAAGCTTATAATAATTCGCCAAAGCCAAGTCTTGAATCTTTAACATCTAATAGAGTTCTGTGGCTGTTTTATTTTCTTTATCTGAGTACATAGGATGAATAGTAAATTGTTCATAGTACTCGTCAGATTGCGACTTTTGATTCCGAAATGCTTTTTTTTGTATACCCTCTTTTTCACCATTTATTACGATATCATTATTATCGTTGACTTGTTTTTCGGTCGAATTTGTTATTAAATTCTCACACTCTTTTATTCCGACTTGGGGTTCTTCTTGAAGCAGAAATTCTACATTTGGAAAGGCTTCACCTAATAATGAACAGGAAGAATAAGGTAGAATGATTTTAGAGTATAATGGATTGTTTTCTTTGAGCCATGTAAGTGCTTTAAAAACCTTTTCTATATTTAGTATGTTCTCCCATACGACCTTCGATTTCGTAGGAATTCCACGTACTAGAATGTACAATTCATGTTCACGATTAAGCGGTACAGTTTCCGGGCAAATCTTTTTGAGAGTTTCTTCAATTGGCAACGGTAAATGAAACGCTCTCCCTACAAGTTTTTTTATTTATTTCTCTATGTGGCACATTTTTATTTCCTACTGTACCCATCTTCTGAACTATTTGAAATGTTTTAGCTCTCTGAATTAATAGTTTCTCATATTCATTCAAGTTGGACATTACTTCAGGAAGCTCCCCTGTGATAAGATTATTCAAAATACAAGTTGGTGGAAGCTTGTTTAAACGGAACTTTTTCAGACAATACTTGCAAATATACTCAGCGTCGATTCCTTAATGCCGAATATGCTTCATCAAATCTTTCCGAAATGGAGATATTATGGGAGTTCTTAAGCTTTCGATTGTTGTAATATCTTTTTCAAAGCAAAGTTTTTCACACGATATACAAACTAATCGTGGCGCATCCATTGAACATTTGGTTAATAATCTAAATGCCGCAAAATGTGTATCTATTATAGAGTCCTCACTTAAATCGATTTCAATGGTAGTTTTAAATGTCTTTGAATGTTGTCGAGCTTGCCATGCGATATCACATAATATTTCAATATTAGTTGTTTCCAAAGCTTCGTCTATGTGATTTAATTTTTTTAGAGCCGACTGTACAGTATAAAATAACCGTTTCATCATTCGCACTTTTGGAAAGTGTGAAGATAGGAACTCGACAGATACAAATAGAGACTTACAGATCGTAGGAACAATGTATCATGTGTGACTGTGTCCCAATTTGTCATTATGAAGTCGAACTGTGCAATCATGAATCCTTGAAAACTGTCTTTGAACATTACGTAAGGAACACTCGCAAATCTTCTGAAGAAAATTGTTGTAAGTATCTATGACTTTGATGTCGACAGATTTACACAAAGAAGAGCAATTCCATGATAAGCCACATTTTCTTTTGTCATTACTTATCGGTAAAATATTCGTCGCTTGACCCTCATTATTCATAACAATCGCTTCTAAAAAATGTAAAGGTTGTTCATATACTGTTTCAGCAAAGCAAGCCTCGGACGCGGCTGTATGCTTCTTTATAGGGCCGCACAAAACAGTTATCTTGTCGTCTGTTGTAGCGTTGATACATTCAGCTAGTTGCGTCAAGCATACTTCAGCCTTTTCTTGAATAGATTATAGCCTTTTTTTAATATCGAATATATATCTTTCTCTCACATGCAAACACCATTTAATTATTCGTTCCGCTTCCATACGATTTTCAATGCAACCTTCGCCAATTGCTTCAGTTACGTTAGTCACATACTGTTCTTTCGAGAATAATAGTTTCATGTTAAAACCATTGCTCCTAACCCGCTTATATTTTTCAGATACTTTCTTAGCTGCTTTTATCTTCTGTTGTACTACAGCTCGTTTCTCTCGTTTCAGTTTATTTTCTGTATCCTTCCAAGCAGCCCATTTTAATTTATCGCGTATCTTGGTAGAGTTTTGCATAGTAGATCCAGAATTCGTAGTATTCGAAATACTACCCGTTTCTTGTGAATTAATACCATTGCTCCATTTCAAATGTGATGTTTGATTTAATGATTGTATGTCTGCGTTTACTTCTTTGATTGTGGGGCGTTTTATATTTGGAGAATTATGACTATTCAAAGCATGTGATTTTCGTTTTATGCCTCCATTTTCTTTCGAAATTCTTACATATGATGTCCGCTTATCAGGAAGTATGTCCTCTTCGTCGCTAATATTATCGCTAAGCTGTCGCTTGCGCTTTTTGGAAGTTAGGGGAACATATTTTTCGCCGTTATTTTTATTAACGTTATCAGCTGCTAATTTTAATATCTCAAGTTCTATTTTAGAATTTTGCAAAGCAACGCGTTTCTTACATTTTGCCTCATTTACACGATCCTTTCGAGCCGTCCATTTTAATTTCTGAAAATCCTTTGACGCATCTTGCGCAGCGGGTCTAATATTTGTAATACTCGAAATACTGTTTGTTTGTGAATTAGAATCATTGCTTAATTTTAATTCTGATGTTCCGTTTAAGGGTTCTATATCTTTCAGATTAGCTACACCGGACTCACATTTTCCTTGATTACGTTTATTTGCATTTGCAGCGCAAATATACTTGCAGTTTATTCCTTTTTCTTTAATTGGCATTGAAGCTACACTGGCAGATGATGATACTGCTGCAGATCTTTTAGTAGTTGTATAATCTGCGCTGGGCTTAATATATATCTTTTTCATTATTATCCGTTCGGTTTTCCTTACACGTTACCTGGGATTGTTCTGCGTTTTTTTTCTGCAATCTGTTGTACCGATTTTAGAGTCTGAACTTTGGAACTTTTCTTGTGAATATTGTACGATTGCCCCAACGTTGGGTAGTCGTTGTAAGATTCCGATTGAGCACGACTTGGAAAGTGATTCAAAGTGTTGTTTTCGAATATTTTTAACAAGTGTTGTCGCATCATAGAAACTGTGTATGTTACATTTTCAGGGTTCACTCCGTGCAGCATTGAAACTGCGAAAACGATGGAGAAAACAGCACAGTCAATGGAGTTGGATTGCTGCTGCACCTTCCGAAACTCAATATTTTCGATAGGATAGAAAGGAAATAATTTTTCGATGTATGTTTTGTGATGCCTATGTAGTCTCTTGCTGTTCATCGAATCATAAATGTAAATTTTCTGCGTGTCATAATAACAACAGACCCAATGGCCTCCTCTGTTTGTGCGAGAGTCTTCACAACTGTGTAGAATCTGAATGTGCTTTCTGTCTGGAGATACTTGCTTAATCAAATGTGGCACGTGTATTTTCCATGTATTCTGCATTTCAAACTCAGGGTTGGTAATCTTAAGCAACTCTGCAAATCGATCCCTGTGATCATCCTGTAACCAGCGGCCGTCAATTATTATTTCTTCAAAACTAAAGCGATAATCATTATCGCAAGGTACAGCCGAAAATGTGTTAAGCGACATCTTAAAGTCAGATTAAAGGAAACAGTTAAATTTATTCTTAAATGCCTTAAAATTCTCGAAAAAAGTGGATATAATGAATAAATAAATAGAACTCGCTAGTCTACTTCAAATTTTAGTGAAGATAGGATAGCTACGCTGAAGAAGTTAATATTATTTTATATAGGATTTTGGGAATAAATAATTCAACATAAAAAATAGCTAAAAATTGCAGTTGATATCGTTTATTTTATTACAAAATATTCGACTCACTAATTATAATGTATACAGGTATTAAAAGAAATTGGCAATGTACAACAAATATACACTGTTTATTATACACAGTCAAGTGCGCCGCAGTCAAGTGTAAAGGCAATCGTTGGGCTCCAGAGCAAGGGGAATTGTTGAGCACCACAGTCAAGTCCGAAGGCCTAAATTTTAGAATCAACTTTATCTTGGCGCACAGCGGCCTTATTTTGGCGCACAGCTGCCTTATTTTGGCGCACAGCATCCTTATGTTGGCACACAGCGGCCTTATTTTGGCGCACAGCGACCTTATCTTGGCGCAAAGCGGCCTCTTTTTGTTCGATTTCCCGAAACTGCTTGACGAGCAGTAACCTGTTTGATAATCTTGACACCTAAAAAGAATAAACTGTTATTGCAGAAAAAATTTTAATATAGTAGTATATGGGGCATTCCATACCGATTCGACCTGAGTTTGACCTTTCGGATTTGATCCACAATTTTGTATGTTATTGCTCGAACTCTGAGAGACAACCAGAATTTTTATATCAATTACCAAATAAGAAATCAACTTTTAAATAATTAAATTAATAAAAACTATAAATAGAAAATTAACCTAATATAAATATTTATATAAAGAAAAATATATAATCAAATTAAAAATTAATTAAAGACATCATCAATCTTTAAATAATAAAATTATTCAAATTTATGAACTGAAAATTAACCAATTTGATTATATTTATTTGGAAAAATGAAATAAATAAATCAAACTAAAAATTGACTTAAAATATCAATTTTTAAATAACTAAATTAATAAGAACAATTTTACTCCAAATTTGATTGTATTTTGCTCTGAATCTAAAGGATTATTCTTAATTCCAATTTTTTTTTGGTTCTATACCTGAAATGTGAAAATTACTTTTTTTTACACTTAAGGTAAAGTACTAAAAGCAATGGGTGGTTTGTTTTACGTTTTAATACTGAAACCACATTTATTCATAGAAGATACGCAGCAAATGTCAGTATGATCTGCAGTTTCTTTCAAAAGTTATTGCGCTTTCAAACAGAAATTGGATATATTCAGACAGACAGGAAAATAGAAACGTGTGTATGTGTTTTTTTGGAATCTAGGACCCTTAAAACATCTATTTACATTAAAATCTGGCTGTCACTTTTTTTATTTTTTTTTATTGCAATACTTTCTCTTTTTACATACCCTGTATGTGATGAGAAAGTAAGCATCAAGGTTAAATTATGACTCATTCATAAACAGTTAAACCGTGATTATCATAATTTGATTTTTTTTAAACATTTAATTACGTTTTATAACACTGTACATCGTGCTTTTATTTAGATGCTGACATAATCCTAAGGAATTAAAAAATTCTTTGATGACCAAAATTTATTATGATTTTTTAAGTAAAAAAGAAATCGCTTTCATAAAATCTGAGAAAAAATCTGTACAGTCCTGATTCATATTTAGAAATGCCAGGATAGAGTCGTTAGGTCTCATTTAATGTTCGGATGGGCCATGGCAACCACATTCCAGTAAATTAAATAAAAAAGAAACATGTTTTTAGTCTATTCTGATTTCCCTTCGTTGGTTTTTACGTATGGTTTTTCATAAATATTTTGTTGTATTGCCTGTGTGAGAATATAATACAGGGTGAAGATGTTTCCAAGAAAAACGAGGGATTTCGCTAGATATCTCCAAACAATAAAGGTATAAATGTTATAAAATAGATGTGTTAATGATAATAAATTAAAATAAAATAAACTAACATAGCGATGAGGCGCTTAGCGCCTGATCGCTAGTACATTGAATAATCTTGAACATCGTGTAATTAATTATCATCGACTATCCTGACTGTTACAATAAGGTGTGAAAATGGGGTTTCATGCACGCGAAGCGTGCGTAAAACCGCGTTTCTCGCACCGAGTGAAATCAATATTAGTTATATATAAGTGTATACGATTATATACAGTTATATATAGATGAATATGACTATCCATAATCCGTTTTTCTCAGGAATGTCTCACAACAACTTCTCGATAGCATCTGCATTCTAAATGGTCGGAGCTTTCTCCAACGTATAGCAGCAGCTTCTGCACAGCTATTTTTTGCTACTGTTTCAATCGCAGGTCCTACTATTCGCCCATATCGCTTAAAAAGATTTGGGTGGACCGGTGGAATGTTGAGGCAGGCCAACAATTTGTTCAGATGATTACAGTCCATACCAGCATGCAGCGTACCTGGAACAAAAGTATGAACATCGTTACACATGCAGCGAAAGACCACCATACATAGTTTGTTACACAAAAAAATATAGCGTTGAGCCACTTGTCACATGGTTTCCAGTGGATGATGTTACGTCCTGACGTAATTCCCTGTTTTTATCAAGAATTATAATATTTCTGTCTACCTTTTCCTCAATAATAACGCGTTGATTTTAAATTTCATTTAAGAAACATTTCTTTCAAGATACGGAAATGAAGGAACAATATCAAATGATAAGTAGAACGGGTTTTCCAATCTCGAGTAAATAGAGCAATAAATATCGGAATATAATAATAGGAAAATGTATAGCTATAGCTATACCGACTGGCAAGAGGGGCCCAAGGGTTGGTAGGGACGATTCCGCCACCCTGTAGCATATCTAAAGGGATATTTCAAGTCCCATTAGAAAACCTCTGCAACACCGCAAGGCAAAGTGGCCGTTGTCGAAAATAGAGACCCATGGTGTGAGATTAATTATCGACTACCATGTAAATATCGATGATCTATCTCTTCATTACCACCGACCCGAGATCTGTAAAGTTTGGGGAAATTACCACTAGAGGTTAATGGTCCGGATGTGACTTTACCCCTTTAACCTTCGCTCTATGAAAGACTGATAAAATCTCTTCTCCTTTCACTTTTTACTCCGTATTATGTTTTTCAAGAACAAAATAATGAATGTGAAAGGTATACAACAAATTTGAATAACGTTATTTTCTTACTGGAACAACATTTCGTATGGTTAGACTAAAGTGTATTAAAAGAAAACATACATAACTGTTGGAATCTGTGCACGGACTAAACGCGGAGTCTCTATACTGAGCTCCTAATGAATAATGAATAATAGAACGATAAAGATATAAATCACATATGTCAAGTTTAGACTTTATCAAAAGCTTAAATCATAAGAAAACGATTAAGACCAAAAACAACAAAGAATATAAATAATTGTGCTAGTAGTAAGGGCATAAACTAGGAAAAACACCATCGCTATTCAAAACTTATAGACTAAGTGCATGACACATTTAGAAGAATAATAGAATCAAATCGCAGTAGTCATGTTTATACTTGATCGAAAGAGAAAATTCCAAGAAATCGATTAAGCCAAATAACAGCTAACACGGTAAACAATTATGCGAGAAATAACGCAAACAAATTAAGAAATATAACGCCTCTATAAAACTGAAGCTATCTTTCCTCTCTTTCTAACTCAGCGCATCTATAAGCGTATCTCTCTGAACCGCTCTAGCTTAGAGCTGTAGCCGAAATCACGGATAAGCAGAAGCTCCCATTTCACGCCTTTCGCGTCAAAGTCACGCCCCCCGCGACGCTCATTAGAAAAGAGACGAACTAATTAGAAAACGAAGAGACACCGTGGAGCTTTCTTATACGATCATGTTAACCCGTTCCTCCCACTTATGAGAAGAAATAAAGCGAGATAGCGTTAGGAAAAAGCGAGACGATGAAAGGGTAACCACGAATTAGAATGCGATGTCCCCATGCAATGTTCACGTGATTTGGTGCACATTACCAATCACGACGATTTTTCCAAAAGCCTCATTTTGTTTTCTCCAAAAACCCCCACCTAGAGCTATCTGTATCAATTTCTATGGGGCCAGAGACCTATAAACAGGGTTGAATTTGACCACCAGGGACAGTAATTATTATAAAGAACTAAGACTTGGCGAGTCTTAGTCTTCCTCGTGATCTCCGGCAGTCCAGAAGAATTCCCTGGTGAGTTTACCCAATAGTTTCCAATATTTTTCTAAGTCCTGAGAGACAAGAAATAACCAGTATTTTCGCACTCTTCATATTTATTAAAATGTTGTGGAAATTATTTCTGCATTTTGAAGCGGAGACCAAAAGGACTTAGAGATCTTGGGTAGTTCTCAATCAACCAGAAGAATTCTTGTACTAGACTTGCTATTTTATTAAACTTTAATTTGTATTTTATTTGTTTTAACTTGTATTTTATTTTATATAATTTTTGCTTTGATTTGTATTTGACTTTGTATAATTCTATTTGAGTCACATTACGTTTTAATTTCTGCATTTCCATATTCTAACTTGTTCATCTAATTATCTTGGGTTTTAAACATTTAAATTTATTCTCTGCATTGTAACGTTGTATTTTATTATATTTAAGAGAAAGACTATCAGTGAAAACTGAGAGTCCCCTTTCTCATTTTATAGTCATAATTTTCGTTGATTAGAAATAGATCCACCCACCACGGGGCATAGAGAGTTTCTAAGTAGTATTGGAAAGATTATATACCAGAACGAACATCTGTTTTTTTCAACCCGTTTATGTTAGACTATGTGGAATAGTTAAAGTGCCTGTTTGTTGGAATATAAAAATGTTTTTAGAGTTTTCCTGTATTTGATTTTGTTTAATTATTACGAAGTTTTAAACGGTGTTTAGAATATTTCAAGCTTTGGTTCTTATAAATATTTAAAAGGTGTTTGCATTCTTGTGAATGAATATTTTTATTCCTCTGGATCTTTTCTCATGAATCGAATATTAATTTATTAGTATAATCTCGCGCGCGGATATCGAGTGTGCTTATTTGCAAATATATTTGTATCATTCTTTCTACGATTTTATTTCGAAAACGTTTCTTTTAATCAAATCTTTGTTATTAGTGGAAAAAGAGTATAACGTGAATATTATCATATAAAATACCCATCCATATAACGTATTACAACTCCAGTATAAGTCGTTCTATCGTCACGAAGCAACAACAGCAGACGTAAGTACAAGATTTATTTTTACTAGTTATTTTCCCCTTTCCTAGACTAACCGATTAAGAGTCACGAATAATTTGAGAAATCCCTCCCAATAGTAGAATTTTCCTCCCTCGTCTCAACATTAGCTCACACCATTCACACCCCTGTCCGGAGTTATTTTCCGACAGGTTAGTGTCAAAAACGGGGTTGCGTCTTCAGTGTTCCACGTCATATTGTGTATAGGGAAAGATAGTCCTTCCTTGACCTGAGTACTGAAACCTAATAACTGAAGCGCTCAACAAGCGTGTAAATTTATTTTGGAACAAATTCCAAACGCAAGTTTGACGTAACAATGATCAAAATTAATTTTTTTTCGCTATGCAAAAAAATATAGGGTAGGGTCACCTTACATAGATTCTATTGAATCGAGACAATTTATTTTCCTGGACTATGTAAAAAAACATAACGGAGGACCATTACACAAAGTTTTTAATGAATCGACAGAATTTATTTCTTATGAACGTAAAAAACACAGCGGAGGGCCATTGCACAAAGTTTTTGATGAATCGACAGAATTTATTTCTTATAAATGTAAAAAATACAGCGGAGGGCCATTGCACAAAGTTTTTGCTGAATCGACGGCAGCTTTTTTCTCATTGATATAAAAAAGACGGCGGAGGGCAATAATCCAAAGATTTTAGTGAATCGACAGAATCAATTGGCTGTACTGTGTGAAAACTATAGCGAAGGAAACTAAATTTACAGAACCATGTAATAAAGCTTCGTAGCTTTTCAACTATTAATACTAATTTTTTTAAACTCATCAATTATAGTTTTATAATTAACTGAGTATATTGTGCTTCTTGCATCTTTATTGACAGGCGTGACAACGAACGTAAAATGTAGAAGCCAGACCTCTACGTGTTTCCTTCTTAATAAACTCTAGGGAAAGAATTACTCCACAAGAAGCACATTTCAAAAATTGGGCGAGTATCTGTAAATCTACGATCCGTCGGCCTTCCGCAGGATTAGGCACGTCAGTTGACTATAAATCTGAGGGTTTGTCGCAACTATTAGCAGACTTTTCTTGATGAGTTTCTTGATCAATCTCTCCATTGGTTTTCGGAGATGGTGTTCCCGAATCTTTGGAATTTCCTCCTCGACTTTCGGTTTCTCTTTAATCTTCGCTGCATCTGATTGAGCTTGCCTTTGTTTATAAACTCGTTTCACGTCTTTCGGTTTTACTTTATTCTTCGCTGCAACTGACTGAGCTTGCCTCTGTTTATAAACTCGTTCTGTGACAATTTTGCCTTTCCACCGGTATATTTTTTCCGAACTTGAACTTTTATTTTATGTAAACAACAATGCCACATCATAACCGCGAATTTTGCGCCGTCGTCTGCTTCTCACTGCTATAAACTTAGAAAAAAATGCAATGTTGCCGATATTTATCAAATAATCTAAATCATTATAAATCATAATATAGATGTTTAAAATAAATGAAATACATCGTTGTTTGTTGTTGTGGCCGGAATTATTATCGAGATGGAGGATAGTCGGTCGATTGGTCGCCAATAGCCGACTATCCTCGTCGCGTCCCGTAACATAACAGAAGACCCTCCTTAAAATTTGATTTTATCGGTATCAATGGATAGGATTATGTCGGAACTAGATGGCAATGACAGATAACATCTGAATTAGATTTTGGTTTGTATCGGTTTAGATTTTGATCGGTATCCACAGGCTAGATTTATGTAGGAACCATTCGGCAAGGAAAAATAAGTTTAATCGGTATCGATAGGCGACTTTCATTTAACAACTATTAAGCCGCGCAGCCATGAAAGTTCACTTAGAATGTATCGGTATTAACAAGCTTTGTTGACACTATTCGGCATTGACGAATAACTTTTAAATAACATTCTATCGGTTTTAATGGGATATCTTAATGCAAAGACAATCCGTGAATCAACATGAGCTTGTTATGAAAATTTATCGATTTGAATAGGTTATTTTCACGTAATAACTATTCGGCAATGACAAACGAAGATTGAATCAGATTTTAACGGTATCAATGGGTATCAATCGGTATCTATGTTCGAGTAACAACGATTCGGTCTTGAAATTTCAATCGAGATGCATCGGTGTCAATTGGTTTGTCGATTTTATATCACACCGATGAATAATTGTCGAATAAGATTCTATCGGTCGGTATAAACTAGCTGTACCATGCAATGAGAATGTATCGGTTTTAATGGGTTGTCGTCCCATAAGAACTATTTGGCAATGACAAACAACAATTAAATTAGATTTTATCGGTATCATAAGACATTAATCAGTATCTATGTTCATGTAACAACTAATCGGGCATGACCGTGTAACTTCAATAGGGAACTATCGGTATCAGAAGGCTTAGAGGAAATGGTTCAACACTGTTAACTGTTGTGAAATAACCTTCAAATAAGATCATATCGGTACCAATTGGATATCTAAATTTAAAAACAATCCAGACATCATCATTAAGTTGCAATATAAATTTACAGACTTTAAGAATTTGTTTTTGGCTTTGGTCGCTTTTTTATAACATTATTGTTGTTAAACTTCGACGTATCGACCTAATTTTTGTGGATGGAATTTTCGACACGCGTTCTCGGGGTCTGAGACATCGGTGTCGAAGATTCTGATGTTATCGACATTCCTATACAGGAAAGTTTCAAACATATTTCGAATCCCTGATTTTTTTTAAATTTAGTTCGCTCTAATTGCTCCACCAGTTCATTAAGAAATGATGGAGCAACCAGAGCGACCCATTTTTTACAATTAAAATAAATCGTGAAAAAATATCGCCACAGCCCGGGTTTGAACCGGGAACCTCGGATCACTAGTCCGATGCGTTACCAATTACACCACCGTGGCTATGGCGACATTAATTCATTAATTCTAATTGCTCCATCATTTCTTAATGAACTGGTGGAGCAATTAGAGCGAACTAAATTTAAAAAAAAATCAGGGATTCGAAATATGTTTGAAACTTTCCTGTATAGGAATGTCGATAACATCAGAATCTTCGACACCGATGTCTCAGACCCCGAGAACGCGTGTCGAAAATTCCATCCACAAAAATTAGGTCGATACGTCGAAGTTTAACAACAATAATGTTACAGACTTTAATTTGTCATTGCCGTCCAAACTATTTGGCAGCGACGAACAACCATTGAATTAGATTTTAACAGTATTAATGAATAAAATCTATGTGACAACCATTCAACAGTCGCTATATGAGAGGTCAATTAGAATTTATTAGTATAAATGAGTTCTATTGGAACTATTTCGCAATGCCACCTAACTCCGAATTACATTTCATCGGTATCAATGGGCTTTGTACATGTAAGTACTATTTGGAAATGTCCATAAAATTTGAATTGTAATATATCGTGTTTCGACTTCGAGGTCATGAAGTGGCAGCACCTCACAGTCAAGTATTCATTACCTTGACCTCGAAGTCTTTTGAATTCATTTATTGAGATGGTCAGCAATTCACGTAGTGAATTGCCCATCCAATCATCATCATTTCGGACATATTTAGTCCATCTGATCATGCGCTTGCGCATCTTACACATGCGCGGCCAATCATCACTCGTTACGTGTCATCAACAAGTGTTGTGAATATTTCCGCCGGCAACGTGATCTCTGCTCTGCGACTTCCTTCTCGCTGGACTGGACAATCTTTTGAAGCGCACGTGTTCTCGATTCGCATCGCAAAAATAGTGTTTGTTAAAAGTTCAATATCATTAAATTCAGTGTACCATTAATTGTATGCATTGAGTGATTTGTATGATTCAATATAGTGTTATTCAAATAATCATAAAGACATTAGATTCAATATTGTATGATCAAGCAAATTAATTGCGTCCAATTAATTTGCAGTGTGGCATTCACAACGTGGCGTCAGCCATTGTGAATTCACCATTCATTGTTAAATTCAGATTATTGTAATTGTTCATTTGCGAATATTGTACCATTCAGTTTATACTTCATTGTAATTCATATACATTATTGGCTATCACAAAATAGCTCAATTCATAAGTGATTCACTGGCAAACTACAACATCATTGTAATTTGCAAATATCTAGCGTAACCATCACCACGTGGCAAAATTCACATACACCTCGAAACATATAATTCAATTGAAGCCACTTTAATTTGTTCGAATCAATTTATAATTTGTTCAATTCCATTAATAATTTGTTCAACTCAATTTATAATAGTTCAAATCAATCTATATTGGTCAATTCAATTTATAATCGTTCAAATCAATTTATATTTAATCAACTCAATTTATTCAGCTAATTATCATTGTACAACTTCATGCGATAATCAACCTAGTTATAAGCATTCACACAAATCTAAAATTAGTATTATTATATTATGTAATATCAATATCATTTTCTCACATTCATCTTGTACAATTTCACCTCATACATTGATTATAATATACGTAATATTTTATATTGAAATTCATTCAATTAATTCATTCATACTGTGACCATTTATATCCAATACCGGCATATACTTTATTTGTTTCATAAAGATCGAAACATTTTTCGGTCCTTCGAGCCGGATATAAATTGGTTGTAATAATTTATTCTTTCAATTTCAAATCATACTTGCACTGTTCAATATAAATATTGTTAAAAAATCATTGTAAAAAAATCATTGTGAAATTTATGATACAATTCATCAATAAGTATTATTGATATATTCCATTAAAAAAAAAAAAAATTCAATATCATTACATGACAGTCGAGGTTATGTTCACTGTGTAAATTCATGATAAAAATTCAATACACATTCAGTGTGAATACATTGCGCAATTAATATTGCAAGATTCATTGAACATTTATTGTTTAAAAAAAATTATTATACTATTTACTATAAATTTATTGTGCGATTCATTTGTAAAAAACTCTTGTTCAAAACATTGTAAAACATTATTGTGAAAATCATTGTAAATTAGTATAAGAAATTATTGTTATCAATTTGAGAATTCATTTAGACATTTTGACAATTTATTCACTCAAATTGATACAATCAGTGAAAGTGAACAGTGTAAAATCAAATTAAATCAAAATAATCAATTGTATTGTTCAAGTGCGTGTACGCGGTCGGTAGTGTAATTCAAAAAACACGTGTGCAGGCAATTCAATCATTTAATCATGTCAGACGATCATAAAGAGAAGTTTGAAGAGGCTGTTGGTGGTGTCCTCGATCCAGTTGATCCAACTGGTGTTGACGAGCTGAAGAAAATTCAGCCAATTATTGACGAGTCAACATTACAACTGCCAACATTGCCATCAAGGCCATCGTCACCAACAGCAACAGTCACAATCAATTGTGATTTCATGATTGCCAGCCAGCAGTCAAGATTGAGAATGTTGAAGTTACTCAATCAACAAGTCGCTGACTTCAGCTCACCTGACACATCAATTGGTGAAGTGAGAAGCCACATTCAGTCACTCGAACGAGAGTGGCACAAGTTCAATGTTGAGCATGAGAGAATTGGTGCTACATCACGTCGATCATTGTTAACTCATCCGTACATGACCCAAGATGTATTTACCCAGGCATTCAACATCTTTTCTGAAGCAAATTCATTGTCACATAGACACTTGGAGCGACTCAACAGAGCTGCGAACGATCATGTTCATTCATCCACTCATCAGGCAAATAAATTACCTGATATTGTGTTGCCATCGTTTACTGGTCAATATGTGGATTGGCCAGCATTCAGAGATTTGTTCAAATCATTAGTGGTTGACAACACTACCATCACTGATGTTCAACGCATGCACTACCTCCGATCATCATTGAAGGAGCGTGCTGCGCAGCTAGTGGCTTCAATGCCACTGGATGGTGATTCATTTCATTCAGCCTGGGAAATACTAACAACACGATTTGAAAACAAGAGGCTATTGGTCTCAGCACATTTGTCAAGAATCACCAACGATAATTCATCAGTTAAATGTACAGCCAAGGATCTAAATCATCTTCTCAGTTCATTAACTGAGTCAATCAACGCTTTGAGAGCTCTTGATGTCAACGTTCACCAATGGGACACGATAATGGTCCATTTAATCACTCAACGTTTAAATCGTTCTCTCATGGAATCATGGGAAAATAAATTGGGTTCATCATCTGATTTGCCAACACTTGAGCAACTCACATCGTTTTTAATGGCAAAAGCAAGAGCACAAGAGCGTTTAGAGACGACACATCCAAGTAGCAATTCAAATAATCAACAAAGTAAAGGTCCAACTCAACCATCGTCTAATCAACATTCATCACGATCAAGTGCAGCACATACTGCATCAACAACATCATCAAAACCGCCAATTAAACATCAATATCCTTGTGATATGTGCAGAGGAGAGCATTATATTGTCGCTTGCCCACAATTTTTGGCATTAACACCAAAGCAACGACATCTTGGTGCAGTAACAAATCGACTGTGCTTTAATTGTCTTGGTCATCATAGCTTGATCAATTGTACTTCGAATAAATCATGTAAAACATGTGGCCAAAAACATCATACAATGCTGCATTTACAAAAAGAGTCAAATCAATCGACAAATCAACAAAAATCATCATCAACACATTGAGACATTCATGCCATGCATAGTGCAATTCAACATGGAGCAATTCATACTAATTTTAATCAACATTGGGCAAATCAACAAGTCATTAATCATTCAAGACCAGCTGTCCTGCTCGGCACTGGCCTTGCATTTCTGATCACACCATTTAGTTCAAATCAAATTCGTCTACTTATCGACCCAGGGTCTGAATTAACATTTATATCAGATCACTTGGTTGCTCATCATCATCTACCACGAAGACGTTCATCAATTTCAATTTGTGGGATTGGAGGCAATTATTCAGATCATACAAAGGGTGTAACAACAATTACACTACAATCAACATATTCATCAACGAGTATTACCATCAATGCTCATATATTGAAAAAATTAACAACTACATTGCCTTCAGTCTCAAATCATACCAATTATTGGCCACACATTGATTCATTACAACTGGCTGATCCAGATTACATGCAACCACGTTCAATTGATGTAATCATTGGTGCAGATTCATATGGGCAAATCATCGAAAATAATATTATCAAATCATCACCAGATTCACCAATTGCTCAATTAACTATTTTTGGGTGGATTCTACTTGGGCCCATCAATCAACAATCATCGTCAATTCATCAATCGTATCATTCAACAGCCAGTAATTCAAATGAAGATCTTCAACATCTGCTAACACAATTTTGGGTACAAGAAGAAATTCCTACCACCATTCATTCGCAATTATCACCAGAAGAGCAAGCATGTGAGGATCATTTCATGTCAACGTATTCAAGAGATAACAGTGGTCGATATATTGTTCGTCTACCACTCTCAGCATCACCATCAGTACTTGGCGATTCAAAATCAACAGCATATCGCTGTCTACAACGACTCATTTCAAGATTAGATAAAGATTCAAATTATCACCAATTATATTCAACATTTTTGGCTGAGTACGAACAACTAGAACACATGAGAAAGGCACCGTACAAATCAAATATAAGATCATTGGGTGATGTGAGTACTGGAAGTGACACAGTTGGAAGTGAGATGACCTTAGCACATGATGTCTCGGCATCAGGAGGGTTGAGGGTCTCATCGGAAGACTTGTCATCACAGAATCTTACTAATCCCATATATTACTAGCCACATCATGGTGTATTCAAAGCAGATAGTTCAACAACAAAGCTGAGAGTAGTATTCAACGGTTCAAGCCCAACAAAATCAGGAAAATCATTAAATGACATTCAACACACGGGAGCAAAACTACAAAAAGATTTATGTGATGTGTTAATCTGGCTTCGCCAACACAAATTCATGTTCTCGAGTGACATCACCAAGATGTATCGCCAAATCAAGGTTCACCAGGATGACTGGGACCTCCAAAGAATTTTATGGGTAGATGAAAAGGGAAATTTAACACCGTATCAATTAACTACGGTGACTTATGGCACTCGATCTGCACCATTTTTAGCCATACGAGCAGTATTACAACTTGTCAACGATGAAGGTCATCGTTTTCCACAAGCAATACCATCGCTGTTAAAAGGAAGATACGTGGATGACATTTATGGCGGTGCTAGTCGACTGTCAGAATTAATTGAGATCGCAAATCAAGTAAATAGCCTATGCATGGCGGGCGGCTTTCCATTGGCGAAATGGCAAAGTAACCACCCAGAATTTTTGAATAAATTTTCGCCAAATTCGAGCAAATCAGAAGAAATCATAATTGACGACAACAGCATCAAACTACTAGGCCTGTATTGGCATCCCAAGTCGGATGTTTTCAAATTCAAACCACAGCCACCACATTCAGGATCCAAATTGACGAAAAGAATCATATTGTCAGAGATAGCTCAACTATTTGATCCACTTGGACTATTGTCACCATTCACCGTCAAATCAAAAATGTTGATGCAGGAGTTATGGCTTGAGAAGATCACCTGGGACGAACCAGTGCCATCTCACACTGCAACAAAATGGATTCAATTAAAGAGTGATTTACTCAATGTATCATCAATATCAATACCAAGGTGGTATCATACGAATCGTTCATCACACATTGAAATTCATGGATTCTCTGACGCCTCACAATTAGCAATGGCTGCTGTCGTTTATTTCAAAATTGTTGATCCAAATAGTCAAGTTCATATATCATTAGTTTGTTCAAAAACTAAAGTAGCACCAATCAAACGCATGACAATACCGAGACTTGAGCTCACTGCCGCAGTGATGCTAGCAAAATTGGTCAGGTATGTGCAATCAACATTGGAGAAGCCAAACACTCCAATATACTTATGGACAGACTCATCAGTATCATTAACATGGATCAAATCGCATTCATCAAGATGGAAAGAATTTGTCAGGAACAGAGTGTCAATGATTCAAGATCTCGTTCCAAACAGCGTATGGAAATTTGTACCTGGCAAAGAAAATCCAGCTGACTGTGCTTCACGCGGGCTAAACATCTCCCAGCTCGAGAAGCATCATCTATGGTGGACAGGCCCACCATGGCTCATCAAATCGCAAGAATCATGGCCTGCAAATAATTTTGCAATCAATCAACAATCGCAAATCGAAGAGCAACCTGGACTATCATTCATTGTGACATCTAATCGGCCAAATTATCATTGGGAGATGATATGCAGGTATTCGTCTCTTACTCGATTGCTCAGAGTGACGTCAATCAGCTTTCGAGTGGGGCGAATCATCAAAAAACAGTCACAATCATCATTGAATTATCCATTAACGCCACAAGATATCAACGAAGCTCGTTCATTCTGGATACATTCAACACAAGCAGCGTACTTTGATACAGAAATCAAGTTGCTCAGATCAGGTTCACCACTACCACCAAATCATCCATTCCATCGTTTGACTGCTTACATCGACACTCATGGCATCATTCGAGTGGGTGGCCGACTCAACAATTCAAATTTGGATCTTGAAGCTACTCATCCAGCAATCATACCAAAAGAATCACATTTCACAACATTGATCATTCAACATGCACACTTATCAACATTACATGGTGGCACACAATCAACATTAGCTCATATTCGAACATCATACTGGATTCTTGGTGGTAGAATTCCAGTAAGATCATTCATCCTACGCTGCATCAAATGTGCTCGTCAACGTGGCGAACGAGCACAACAATTAATGGGTCAACTACCATCCTCAAGGGTCAATCCAGCACGACCTTTTTCAATCTCTGGGGTGGACTACGCTGGTCCACTAACAATTAAAACATGGCGTGGCAGAGGCGCCAAACAAACCAAAGGATGGCTCTGCATATTTGTATGCTTCACTACTTCAGCTGTGCATCTGGAAGTAGTGACAGAGTATACAACGGATTCATTCATTGCTGCATTCAAGAGGTTCACTGGGCGACGAGGCATCTGTCACACTCTTCATAGTGATTGCGGCAAGAACTTTGAAGGTGCAGATCCGAAACTCAGACAAATGTTCATTCAATGTACCCAGAAAAATCAACAACTGTTTTGCTCATTCACCAATACTGGGACTACATGGAAATTCAACCCACCAGCAGCTCCACACATGGGTGGCAAATGGGAAGCTGCAGTGAAATCAGCTAAGTATCATTTAACTCGAACAATTGGTGAAACAATTCTAACATTTGAAGAACTCAATACCTTGTTTATTCAAATTGAAGCAGTACTCAATTCACGAACACTGGAGCCACTCAGCAATGATCCAGATGATGTATCAGCTTTAACACCAGCTCATTTTCTGATTGGAGATACATTAAATACTGTTCCAGAACCATCATTAGAATTCATTCAACAATCAAGGCTAAATCGATGGCAATTAATTCAACAACGTGTTCAATACTTTTGGAAGAAGTGGTCTACCCAATATCTTCAAATTCATCTATCACGAACCAAGTGGCATCATCCATCGAACTCAATCAACATTGGTTCATTAGTGCTAATCACGGATGAGAGATTTCCACCAACTAAGTGGCCACTTGCTCGAGTCATCGATGTTCATCCTGGAGCAGATGGACTCATCAGGGTTGTGACACTCAAGACTGCCACAACAACATTCAAACGACCAATCACCAAACTGGCCATTCTACCAGTGTCAACATCAGACGATTCATAATCAGAAACGCTGTTCCTGATGGCGGGCGGAATGTTTCGACTTCGAGGTCATGAGGTGGCAGCACCTCACAGTCAAGTATTCATTACCTTGACCTCGAAGTCTTTTGAATTCATTTATTGAGATGGTCAGCAATTCACGTAGTGAATTGCCCATCCAATCATCATCATTTTGGACATATTTAGTCCATCCGATCATGCGCTTGCGCATCTTGCACATGCGCGGCCAATCATCACTCGTTACGTGTCATCAACAAGTGTTGTGAATATTTCCGCCGGCAACGTGATCTCTGCTCTGCGACTTCCTTCTCGCTGGACTGGACAATCTTTTGAAGCGCACGTGTTCTCGATTCGCATCGCAAAAATAGTGTTTGTTAAAAGTTCAATATCATTAAATTCAGTGTACCATTAATTGTATGCATTGAGTGATTTGTATGATTCAATATAGTGTTATTCAAATAATCATAAAGACATTAGATTCAATATTGTATGATCAAGCAAATTAATTGCGTCCAATTAATTTGCAGTGTGGCATTCACAACGTGGCGTCAGCCATTTTGAATTCACCATTCATTGTTAAATCCAGATTATTGTAATTGTTCATTTGCGAAAATTGTACCATTCAGTTTATACTTCATTGTAATTCATATACATTATTGGCTATCACAAAATAGCTCAATTCATAAGTAATTCACTGGCAAACTACAACATCATTGTAATTTCCAAATATCTAGCGTAACCATCACCACGTGGCAAAATTCACATACACCTCGAAACATATAATTCAATTGAAGCCACTTTAATTTGTTCGAATCAATTTATAATTTGTTCAATTCCATTAATAATTTGTTCAACTCAATTTATAATAGTTCAAATCAATCTATATTGGTCAATTCAATTTATAATCGTTCAAATCAATTTATATTTAATCAACTCAATTTATTCAGCTAATTATCATTGTACAACTTCATGCGATAATCAACCTAGTTATAAGCATTCACACAAATCTAAAATTAGTATTATTATATTATGTAATATTGTTACGTCCCGGCTATTGATCGAGACGATACATACATTATTTGTATTTTAATTTGGATGGGTTTTTAAATCCGTAAAGGAATAAATTCCACGTTTTTGGATTTTTGTTTTATCTCTTTAAATTTATAAGTTTATTTATAAAGTTTATTTCACTAAGAAGTGAAATAATAATACGCGATTACAATTAACGATTAAATATATATAATTGAGGTTTTGGAACGGTACACTTGAACTTATAACTAGTCACGTTGGTGACAGTTTACACTTATTTAATACGCGGCACTTAAACGGACTAAATACTTATTAATTGTTTACTGTTTGAAGATTTGAATGAGACTGATTAGTTGAGGGAATGAGGTTGACCAAGAAGACTTGGGTGTTTAAAAAGTGGGAGTTAATTTAGTGATCGTGGGGAGGCCCAAAAGGTGCTGACTGTGCGTGGCCCGTGTGGTCAATGGATTTTATAGGAAATTGAAAGGAATTGCTGATTATTAGGGAGCGGAAATTAGTCAGCGGGATTATAGGTGAATGTTCAATGCACCCGAGGATGTGGCATCGGATGATTTTTAGGGAGCATTGAACCGGGGTTGGAATGTGGAAAAGGCAAGAAGGCAGTTTATGAATATTGGATATTGGAGGTAACGATGGGACAAAAGGATTTACTAGCATATAATAATATTAAGAATAAATAATAATAATTGACAAGAAAAATAGCCAGGACGTAACACCTCCCCTTCTGGTAATCCGTCGAAACAGCGCAGTGCTCGACGGGTACAAAGAAAAAGAAGCGCAAAGCGCGTACTGGTAATTTTTCTTTAAATTAATGCAAAGTCTAATGGTGAAACGGCTCGAAAGGGGAATAGCCCCTGTAAAGTGTACGTAAATTAGCTTATTTACTTGGTTGGGGGAAATCAATTTTGTTGTGTGTGTGTGTGTGTGTATCAATTTTAAGAATTTAGGTCGAGAGGGTTGTGGCTCTTCTTGATGAGTGAAGAAGTTCATATGATTGGCGAAAAGGTAGTCGGGTGATTACGAAGATCGAAGGTTGGTTGATTTTGTGACGCCATTGCACATTCAAACGGTACGAGATTTCGAATGACGACGAACGTTTCCTTCACGAGGCAACCTGAAACTATCGCAATAAGCATAGAAATTTCCTGGGATTCCAGAGGTAATCTTGCAACTAAATATTTAAGAGTTTCCATCTTACCTGGGGGAATAGAGAGGGTTTGGGTTAATTTTACCTATTTTTAGCTTTCAGTCTAGGTATTTTTGTGCTTACGTCATGGTGGAGATATGCATTTCTCCATGTCGAAGTACCATATTTTTTCTTGATTAATGTTCAGTAGATTACCTAAAACATGACTTAGTTCCCATTAAATACTTGGTCTTGCGACCAATAGATTTTCCATTTCACACTAGTTGTGAGGTGGTGGTGCAGGAGTGGAAATTCGGAACAAAAATTATTTATTGCGAACGTGTTTGAATCGTATGGGATTAATTAGGATGTATGTGGTGGGTCCCACACTGAAGGCAAATCTATTAATGAAGAATATATGTAGTGTCTTGAAATAGGCTTGATAATACGAACAGATATTCCAACGCTTCCCCATGACGTGATGTAAGTTACCAGAAAAATATTTTATATTTTTGGTAGTTGCATGGTCATTGCAGAAATCGAAAGTCTTAATTGCCTAATGAATTTCAGTTGGAAATATAAATGGCAGAGTATTCTCCGCTCTGATTTAGATTAAGAGAAAATTTCAAAACATAAGTAAGATTCGCTCTAGATTAAATTTAGTTCTCCTTAATAGTACGCTTAATAACTAAATTTATATTATGCCTTGTACCTATTGTTCTATACAAATCTAATTACATACAAAAGTTTCTTACTATCAATTATCTGGCTGCCTCCTATTCTAGTTTTCGATATTCCAAAATTAATCATGTTAGTACTATTCTACATTACTTATAGGCTAAAATTGACTTAGATTTATATTATATTCTAATTATAGTGTATTTTCTGTATTTTATATATTTGAAAAAGTATGTAATTGAACAGTTGTGGATTGATTTTAGAGAAAAGAAAATAACATGAAGATATAATAACAGGATAGCTGTAAGGAGATATCATACAGGAGCTTCATTATATTATTCGTCGAGAAGTTGGTATTGGTAATAGAAATTTTTTGTGAGAAAATGTTTAATAATAAATGTTAATAATATTATGAAAGTAATACGGCGGGAAGTATCATTTACTCGTAGAATTGTAGTCAGGAGAATGCGGTGGTCGTAGTAATAAGACTGGAAGAAAGTCTCCTTTTCTGTTTTAAAAACAGATCTAGCCTATTCCTTTCCTAGTTCCGCTACGCTTTGGCGTCCATTTACCGTATTGGCAATCGGTGTTATCTTCAATTGAGACCTTGCCTTTTAAAAGTTTCCGGCGGTCGTCGAAAGAGGACTCGTGGCAGTTTTTCCGAGTTTGGCCGCGAGAATGGGGTCGCGTTACTGCCAAATTGCTGATGACTCCAGGTATCATAAATTCGTTGACCTGCTCATCTCTTGTTGGCATCGTTACGGATTGAGAGTAGTGTTGTGTCATAGTGTTTACTTCCGCTGATATGGTCGTATCGACTGTGCTTATAAAGCGCGTATTCGATGGCGTTCGGCTCACTAACGAATCGGGTTCCGATTCCTGATATTTCGTATCGCAGTTGTCGTTTCGTTCAACGGCTTTGTCCAGATTTCCTAGTTGCGACGTTGAACTGAATATTTTAATTCGGGTCAGCTGATCGCTCGTATCTACCAAGGATTGTTGAACTTTCGCATTTACTGACGGCGTGTCTTCTTCATCGACGGTCTGAGAATCGGATGACGAGCAATGAGGCTGGGGTGACGGTGATGGCTCCCGAGAAATATCTAGGCTGTCAATAATTTGAGGACTTGGCGATCGAAGGATGTATTGTAGATTGATCTCATAGTTTCAATTGTTTCGTTGAATTCCGGTGAATGAAAAGTTCTGTTGGTGTTGGGACCACCGGTCAACTTCTGTCTCCTGAATTCTGTTTTCGCAGTATTAATGGAGGTTTGTGTTGTGGCTTCTGTTGGGGGTGGGCTTAACGCCTCCCCTGCTGAAGAATAAGCGAATTTTTTCGCCTCCCCTGCTGAAGCAAACGGGAAATTTTGTGCCTCCCCTGCTGAAGCAGAAGGGAAATTTTGTGCCTCCCCTGCTGAAGCAGAAGGAAAATTTGGTACCTCCCCTGCTGAAGCAGAAGGAAAATTTGGCGCCTCATCTGGTAAAACAGGGAGGTCGGTATCGGGTTCAACAGGTAGATTCTCCTGATGATTGTATGGAATATCGCTGTTGTTTCCGGAGGTTGGTTTGGCAACATACTGACTTGTCGAACAGTTGCATATATGCCAATCTTTAGTCGAAATGCAGTTGTTTATATGATTAACTTTGGTGGCTTTCTGTTGTTTTATGTAGTGTTGAGAGCCATTTAAGTTATCCGTATCACGAGCGGAGAAAAATTCTTCAGCTCCGTGTGCGTACAAAATTGCGTGTTCGATTGTCATGGGCTTTATGCACCGGACATGGCTCGCGATTCGTTTCGGCAGTCCATCAATAAAGCATTCTAGCGCATCTGAGCAGTTTTGTACTCGTAACAAGTAGGTTAACGCTTGACTGCAATGTACATTGTTAACGATATGTTGATCGATAAGACCAGCAAGCTGTTGGACTCTTGCTGCGTAGTGATTAATGGTTTCGTTAAATCCGTGAGTAACCATTGTCAATCGTTTCTTCAGGGCCAACGTAATCTTTTGAATCGAACAAAGCGACTGAAGATCTCTAAGAAGCGCAGTGATCGATCGGTAATTATGGCGTATCGGATGGATTTTGCGTCTCACATCGCCTTGCAGTTTTTCGAATAGTTGGTTCCGAAAACTGTCGAATTCGGTGGGCTGGAGGCATCCCATTGAGTGATGAACATCCAAGATAAATTCTTCTACAGGCATGTTTATTCCGTCAAACTCAGGGATTAAACTCAAGGCTCTCATGACCCAAATTGTTCCCCGAGATCGAGTTATGGTTTCGCAGTCTTTCTGTCGAGGGTCAAATTTTCCATAAAAATTTGGGGAAAACATTTGATGTTGTCGCGTTTCTGAGCTCGAATACATGCTATCGTAGGAATTCATTCTCCAAAACTGAGACATTTCTTCAACGTCAATTACGCAGTTTCTTTCAAAATTAGATTGTCAAAGAAAATTATTTAGTTAAATTTTGAAAGAACGGTTTGTGCGTATTACACTTGATTGTAAGTTGCATTGAACTTAGTTTTGAGCTATCGTTTTCTTATTATTTTAGATGAAAATTCGCAGGTCTTAAAATAAGCTTATCGCATATCTTAACTATTGAATTGCAACAGGATTGCTATTATTATTATTATTATTATTATTACTATTTTTTTTTTGTTCTAGTGATTTTACGAAATTTAAGACATTGGATTCGATGTTTTGTTTACGAAAAGGAAAATACATAAGATAAAATCTTAAACATCAACATTTTTTCAATTTGTTAATACTATTGACACCAATCGAGTGAGATTAAGTCATATTCTAGTTCTAGATATTAGTTTTATTTAAAAGCTATAAATTGTTAATCGTACAATGCTAAGTTGCTTTTTAGCAGGCGAGAACTCAGCTGAGCTCCCCCTCCCCCCTCAATAAGTGAACGACCTGTGGTCGAGCACATGGTTGAGGCCAACAACTGAGTTGAGCACCTAAACGGGATTGTATAATATTCCTCATCAATGACCAAACAATAACACCTTTTTTTTTTTTTTTTTTACTAGTGGAAGCTATTCTTATATAAAAATTAATCACGTCCTGATAGAACAGCATCAAAATAGTGCTCGCGAAAATCAAACTCGCACTTAAAAATTTAGATGTATGGTTCTAGATAAGCCTTAGATCAGTGTGAAAGTGGAAATTAATGGATGGAGTAGGGGCGGAAGAAAATTGTATATATATATTGTGACGGGCTCCTCGCACCAGTATTTCGGAGACTGGGGGAGGGGCAACCGACCAAATATAATGACGCCCAATGTTCGTTTATGCACAATTTTTATGCAAAATATTTTCACGCACTTCCACTTATTTTACCTTTCTCCTTTTTGCTGGGCGCCAGGCCACCTATTATGATACCCGATAGCCGGGGTAAATTGGTGATGATACCTTCCTTATCTTTTCTTGTCGACTAGCTGGAAAGGGGTGCAGTTCGGGGACATGCAAGCAAAATTAATACGCGAACACGGTATCTCTAATAAACAAAATAACAAAACTCTACTTTATTCGATAATTATAAGCTCAAACGATTAACAAAAATATGTTACAGTTACTTTGACTCGAGTCCGACAGTTATCGCGAGATAAATACGCAATCGATTAGAACGCGGAGTCTCTGATCTGGCTACACGCCGGTTAAGCCGGTAGTACCGAGGAAAACGAATCTACAGTGCACGGACAGGAGTTAAGAATGGTGCACCACGTGCCTACCTTTTTCTTTCGTTTCTCGCTGCTCGTTAGATCGTCCCTGGGCCTCTCTCCACGGCTAGACTCGCTTCGCTCGTGATCCTGCTCGAACAGGTTAATAATCTCGATATCTCGACTCTTCTCTACTCTGTCTTACGAATTCTTCCACTCGTTATGGACAGTCCTTTCTATTCCCTGAATTCTTTGACTCGCTATTGAGATCGTCGTCTCTGTACTTCTCACACCGGAGATAATTTCTTACTTTGAATTCTACAACTCGTTAATGAGACAGTCAATTTCACACTATGAATTCTACAACTCGTTAGGAGACAGTCAGTTTCACACTAAATACTTCTTCCCTAATCTCGAGCGCTCTGCCGGGTAACGCGTGCCACGGACGTCCGGGGTGGGGGTCACGGGCCCGCTATCGATCGACTTCGTCGATCGTCGCGTTGTTCCGCGTTCTTTCTCCCTCTATCCATCCTCGCTCGTCTCTAGCGTCTCCCGGGGCTGTCGCTCTCATCCCAAGAATCCTGTAAGTGTAATATTCACGGCAGTCGAACGTTCGCAAAATATTCCGACGTTTGACGACGAGAAGCGATTCGGTTGCTACGCTGATTTTCGGGCGGCCTCGGTGCACGAGCACTCTAGGCCTAGCGCGTTGATGCGAGCGCGTTCTAACGCCTCGTCACAATATATATATATATATATATATATATATATTAGGAAGATTTTGAAATGCGCCCAACACTCGCATCAGAGGTCACAGGATGATTGGTGTTATTCATTCGAAATGGACAAGGAACGGAATTGGTGTTATTCATTCGAAATGGACAAGGAACGGAGGGAATAAAACTTTTATTAGTTTTGATTTACGCGTTGTTTTAGTTTTTTTTTTTTTAAAGGAAGCGCGATGTACTTTTATTTTTATTTTATTATTATTATTATGATTTTTAAGTATTTTTATTTAATAAGAAGTATAAAATGAGGAAATTTTAGGAAAAGAACAGAATAGTTAGGAAAGGCGATGGGATCGTTTAAAATTCGAAAGATTAGATGGTGATTATTTCACCTTAGTTTTCGATTTTTTGTTTTTTTTTTTTTCTGAAATTTGTATCTCACGGGGGCCTATGGTGGCGGTTACTGGCCGGTATGGTGACCTAAGTACCAGCAACTGTCTCGAAGGAGCCCGTAGAAAATACGCTCTCAACAAACGATATGAGGGATGGATTTTCGAAATCACGAGGCCTCGGTTTGTAGTTATTGGCCGGTAAGGGTTGCCTGCGCCGCTAACTAATTTACCGAAGTCTCAAGATTTGTATGGTGAGCATATTGCCCTCGGGGCTTACAGTGAGAGTAACTAGCCGGTATGGTAGCCTGAGTACTAGTACTGGACTGCAAGGGCCTACGGAAAAATGTGCACACACTCGAAAAGAAGAATAGTGAAAAGGGACGTTCTAATCGGGAGACTATGGTTTGCAGTTTTTGGCCGGTAAGGGTTGCCTGCGCCGTCAACTAGCTTTCCCAAGTCTCGAGATTTTTACGACGCTTATAGTACTTTTCGGGGCTCACAGCGAGAGTGCTAGCCGGTATGGTAGCCTATGTACTAGCACTGGGCTGTGAGAGCCTAGTGGTACGTATAAAACACAAGAACGAAATAGGTAAGGATAAGAGAGCGAAAAGAATTTTTATTTTTATTACATATATATATATATATATATATATATTTTTTTTTTTTTTTTTTTATTTGTATTTTAATTTCTAAAATTTTATTTATATTTTAATTAAAAACTTTGTTTTAATCTCCTAATTTCGTACTCCGTGCACAGTTGGCGTCGTGCGAGGTGTCGGGTGATATGTCGATAACTTGTTAGACGAGAGATCAACACACCGAATCCGATCCGTAACAACGCGGACATATAACTGCGCACTCAGTAAAATGCACTACCTTCGAACGGACTCTTGAGGTGTGTGAACGTTCGTTGAGCGCACTGGTATTCGCGATAGTTATTAAACCGAATAAACCTCTACTTTTATTCTAAATTATAATAAAAATATATGTAATATATTTTTTATTTATTATTCTAATTTCTCAATTCAAAATTAAGAAAAGAGTTTTTCCTCTTTTTTTTTCTTTTTTATTAAATTTTAGATAAGATTTTTCTCCCAATTTTAAATCTCAATATTCAATTAAGATTCTCAATCTTAATTTTCTGTTTTAAACTTTAATTTTCAGTTAAGGTTTCCAACCTTAACTTTTAGTTTTAAACTTTTAATTTTTAATAAAAGTTTTTAAATCTTATTTTTCAATCTTAATTTGAATTAAGAATTCAAAATTAAGAAAGAATTTTTTAGTCTTAATTTTTAAATCTTAATAATCGATTAAGATTCTCTATCTTAATATTTAGTTTTAAACTTTAATTTTCAGTTAAGGTTTCCAACCTTAACTTTTGGTTTTAAACTTTTAATTTTTAATAAAAGTTTTCTAAACTTTTATTTTTTAAATCTTAATTTGAATTAAGAATTCAAAATTAAGAAAAATTAACATCTGGTTTTAATTAAGATTTGTTTTATTATTAAATCTTAATATTTCATTAAGATTATCAATCTTAATTTGTATTTTAAACTTCAATTTTAAATTAAAGTTTTCTAAATTTTATTTTTTTATTTTTATTTTTAAATCTTAATTCCTGAATTAAGATTGTTTCCAATTATTGTTTTTATTTTCGTTTCAACCTTAATCTTAATTTTTCAATTGAAATTTAGGTTTAGGAGATCGTAATGAGGGGAAGCGAGTCGAGCTCGGATTCTACGGAGTAGATAAGCCTTCCGTCTAGAGGGTTGTAATAATGTTCTATTCCTGTAGAATAATCAATTATTACTAAAGGGTCTTTTTCTATTTGTACGTCTGGTTCAAACCAGATTTTGAATTTCGCTGTTTCGGGTACACTCAATTCTTCCCGAACTTGACGGCGTAGGGACTTAAAATAATTTCGTAGTTTTTTTTCTGTTGATTTTCGGGGCTCGGGACTTAGCCTTTAGGGGGTAATTGACGAGGTCCATAAGCGGCGGATTAAAAATGTAGGTTTTACACGTAAGAAAATTTAATGGGGAATGATCGCGAATTTTTAAGTTTTGAGTTTAAATGTTGTAATTTTATTTTATACCATGCAATCCGCGTAAGTTGCTACAAACTTATTTGGATATGCAGGTGGATTTCGATTCTTATTGACGAAGGATATGAGCTCGCGGGCCCAGTCCTACGAGATTTAGTTATGTTGGACAGTGGTTGGTGATAGCCTTGCCTCCTGCCTTTTGTATTAAACTGTGCAATCCTAAAGTGCCACCTTATTTCGGAATGCAACAGTGGGTTTTCGATTTTTATTAACGGGAGCTGTGAGCTCGCGGGCCCAGTCTCACGAATTTTAAATTTGGGGTAAGGTAAACAAGGGGAATTAATCAAATATAACGAATAAATATATTATATCTAATTATAACTAAGAGGAAAAAGTGAATAAAAGAGAAATATAAAATTTAGTGAAATAATGTTAAATTGATTTTTTTTTTCTTTTTTTTTTAAAGATTCAAAAAGAAATAAAAATGAGAGAATGCAATAAAAGTGCAAGAGGTAAATAGATATAAAGGAAATATAAAGGTACTCACGTAGAGCTGGTTACGATGACTGCGACGATGGTCCACCGTATCATGTTTGCGATAAGGTGTACGATACACGGCACGAGCTCCGACGAGTGCAGTGAGTGTCCCGGCCTACGATGGAATCTGCTGACTCCGCAGGTCGTTGGCTGGAAGGTGTTTGCACTGCCTTTGATGCCGATGAACGCTGGTCAGCTGGTGCACGACACTTTATCACTGCTGAATAAAGTCGCGAAAAATCGGATATGTTTCACCGGTTGTGAAAATACCCAAAAACGCGAATAATCGTAGTCCGCGCGTATAAATTAACGTGAGAAACTATCGATAGGTGTCCGATGAAAAATTGATTTTATCGGTTGTATATTAATAAAGATAAAACTCCAAAAACTCGGATACCCCACACTTAGCACCAGAAAATTTATGTTACGTCCCGGCTATTGATCGAGACGATACATACATTATTTGTATTTTTATTTGGATGGGTTTTTAAATCCGTAAAGGAATAAATTCCACGTTTTTGGATTTTTGTTTTATCTCTTGAAATTTATAAGTTTATTTATAAAGCTTATTTCACTAAGAAGTGAAATAATAATACGCGATTACAATTAAGGATTAAATATATATAACTGAGGTTTTGGAACGGTACACTTGAACTTATAACTAGTCACGTTGGTGACAGTTTACACTTATTTAATACGCGGCACTCAAACGGACTAAATACTTATTAATTGTTTACTGTTTGAAGATTTGAATGAGACTGATTAGTTGAGGGAATGAGGTTGACCAAGAAGACTTGGGTGGGTAAAAAGTGGGAGTTAATTTAGTGATCGTGGGGAGGCCCAAAAGGTGCTGACTGTGCGTGGCCCGTGTGGTCAATGGATTTTATAGGAAATTGAAAGGAATTGCTGATTATTAGGGAGCGGAAATTAGTCAGCGGGATTATAGGTGAATGTTCAATGCACCCGAGGATTTGGCATCGGATGATTTTTAGGGAGCATTGAACCGGGGTTGGAATGTGGAAAAGGCAAGAAGGCAGTTTATGAATATTGGATATTGGAGGTAACGATGGGACAAAAGGATTTACTAGCATATAATAATATTAAGAATAAATAATAATAATTGACAAGAAAAATAGCCAGGACGTAACAAATATCAATATCATTTTCTCACATTCATCTTGTACAATTTCACCTCATACATTGATTATAATATACGTAATATTTTATATTGAAATTCATTCATACTGTGACCATTTATATCCAATACCGGCATATACTTTATTTGTTTCGGCACGAGTACGATATCCGGGGCGCCAAGATTTGACGGTGGTTTCCGGTAGTACTTTTCGTGGGGAGCAAAAAAGTTCATATGGACTATAGTCCTAACTGCTTTAGTTTCCGAGATATTTAATTTTTTAGATTTTAATATGTCGTAAAAAATGGGCAGTATTATGATTTCCGGAGGGCCAGGATTTGACCGTGGATTCATCATACTTGCACCGAAACACAAGAACAACACCAGTAGTAATAACAATAATAATAATAATAATAATAATAATAATAATAATAATAATAATAATAAGAATGATAACAATAACAATAATAATAAGAAGATGCAGAAGAAGAAGAAGAAGATGAATACGAATAAGCATAAGAATAATAGTTTGTCTACGGGGGGGCTTCGCCCCCCCTACCCCCCACCGGGGCTCCGCCCCTCGACCCCGCCGGGGGCTCTGCCCCTGGACCCCGCCGGGGCTCCGCCCCTGGACCCCGACGCGGGCTGCGCCCCCGGACCCCCCCCCCGCCTGACGTTCATCCCAGCTTCCAGTTTTTACCAGGGAGGAAGATTATGAGGGGTGGCGGTGGTTTATTTTAGGTTCATTTGTGACAACATGTGGAATGCACAGATACTTGGTGGGGGGGTTGTGCTGTGAGATGATTTCAGGGATTCCGTAAGATTGCTGTGGTTCGTTGGTTTTTGCCAGAATCCAGCACTGCTCATCGTTTGTTGCGATTTTTACGCCTTGCTGCTGGGATAATAGTTGATGAGCTGGGAATTTAAGGGTGTCTCCGGGATTGTCAGGAATTTGTAAAGCTTGTTGACATTTCGGATCGGGATCTCGCTTTGATATTGTTAAATACGTATGCACTTCATAACACTCGCTGGAAATTCTAGGGCCAACTTCGGCTTATACGGGATTGAATTCGTGATTTTTTTGAAAATTTCTGTTAAAACGTTTTCATATTTTCAGTTTCTTCCGAAATTTTGAAATCGTGACAATTTTGAAATTGCTGGTTTTGTTTTTTTTTTTTTTGGAAATCTTACAATTTAGAAATTTTTTCAACAGTTTTGAAAATTTCGAATTTTTTTTTTTTTAATTTTAGATGTTGTGAATTTTATTTTGAATATCAAACGTTTCGGAAATTTTATAGATTTTTTGATTTTTTTTTTAATTTTGAATTTTAGGGACATTTTTTGTTTTTCGTCGAAATTTTGGATTTTCTTTTAATTCTGTAATTTTTTTTAAATTGCGAACAAATGTTATTTTTTTACCTTGCTACACCGAAACCCTTCGGTCAGATCCCAAAAATAAAAAAATCCCCACACTGATTGACTGTTACTTGACGAAATGTTATAGTGTAAACCTGGATTGTTAATTCTTACGAGGAAACCAAACAGTAGTATAAAACAAGAAAAACAAAATTTTCAGGAAAGTTAGAAATTAACGGGAAATAAACGTGACAATTTCAGTTGGCAGCTTTTTTGTCTGATAGTCAAGAATCGGCGGTGATATTGAGGGGCCAAATATATTGTAATCGTTTCAGCACGTAAAACGCCTGAGGTCGGCCGAGCTTCGGCAGCTATTGGCAAATTCGTCAAAACGTTACACGTTACTCGCTATATTACTCACTATTACTCACTATCACTCACTCACTCACTCACTCACTCACTCACTCACTCACTCACTCACTCACTCACTCACTCACTCACTCACTCACTCACTCACTCACTCACTCACTCACTCACTCACTCACTCACTCACTCACTCACTCACTCACTCACTCACTCACTCACTCACTCACTCACTCACTCACTCACTCACTCACTCACTCACTCACTCACTCACTCACTCACTCACTCACTCACTCACTCACTCACTCACTCACTCACTCACTCACTCACTCACTCACTCACTCACTCACTCACTCACTCACTCACTCACTCACTCACTCACTCACTCACTCACTCACTCACTCACTCACTCACTCACTCACTCACTCACTCACTCACTCACTCACTCACTCACTCACTCACTCACTCACTCACTCACTCACTCACTCACTCACTCACTCACTCACTCACTCACTCACTCACTCACTCACTCACTCACTCACTCACTCACTCACTCACTCACTCACTCACTCACTCACTCACTCACTCACTCACTCACTCACTCACTCACTCACTCACTCACTCACTCACTCACTCACTCACTCACTCACTCACTCACTCACTCACTCACTCACTCACTCACTCACTCACTCACTCACTCACTCACTCACTCACTCACTCACTCACTCACTCACTCACTCACTCACTCACTCACTCACTCACTCACTCACTCACTCACTCACTCACTCACTCACTCACTCACTCACTCACTCACTCACTCACTCACTCACTCACTCACTCACTCACTCACTCACTCACTCACTCACTCACTCACTCACTCACTCACTCACTCACTCACTCACTCACTCACTCACTCACTCACTCACTCACTCACTCACTCACTCACTCACTCACTCACTCACTCACTCACTCACTCACTCACTCACTCACTCACTCACTCACTCACTCACTCACTCACTCACTCACTCACTCACTCACTCACTCACTCACTCACTCACTCACTCACTCACTCACTCACTCACTCACTCACTCACTCACTCACTCACTCACTCACTCACTCACTCACTCACTCACTCACTCACTCACTCACTCACTCACTCACTCACTCACTCACTCACTCACTCACTCACTCACTCACTCACTCACTCACTCACTCACTCACTCACTCACTCACTCACTCACTCACTCACTCACTCACTCACTCACTCACTCACTCACTCACTCACTCACTCACTCACTCACTCACTCACTCACTCACTCACTCACTCACTCACTCACTCACTCACTCACTCACTCACTCACTCACTCACTCACTCACTCACTCACTCACTCACTCACTCACTCACTCACTCACTCACTCACTCACTCACTCACTCACTCACTCACTCACTCACTCACTCACTCACTCACTCACTCACTCACTCACTCACTCACTCACTCACTCACTCACTCACTCACTCACTCACTCACTCACTCACTCACTCACTCACTCACTCACTCACTCACTCACTCACTCACTCACTCACTCACTCACTCACTCACTCACTCACTCACTCACTCACTCACTCACTCACTCACTCACTCACTCACTCACTCACTCACTCACTCACTCACTCACTCACTCACTCACTCACTCACTCACTCACTCACTCACTCACTCACTCACTCACTCACTCACTCACTCACTCACTCACTCACTCACTCACTCACTCACTCACTCACTCACTCACTCACTCACTCACTCACTCACTCACTCACTCACTCACTCACTCACTCACTCACTCACTCACTCACTCACTCACTCACTCACTCACTCACTCACTCACTCACTCACTCACTCACTCACTCACTCACTCACTCACTCACTCACTCACTCACTCACTCACTCACTCACTCACTCACTCACTCACTCACTCACTCACTCACTCACTCACTCACTCACTCACTCACTCACTCACTCACTCACTCACTCACTCACTCACTCACTCACTCACTCACTCACTCACTCACTCACTCACTCACTCACTCACTCACTCACTCACTCACTCACTCACTCACTCACTCACTCACTCACTCACTCACTCACTCACTCACTCACTCACTCACTCACTCACTCACTCACTCACTCACTCACTCACTCACTCACTCACTCACTCACTCACTCACTCACTCACTCACTCACTCACTCACTCACTCACTCACTCACTCACTCACTCACTCACTCACTCACTCACTCACTCACTCACTCACTCACTCACTCACTCACTCACTCACTCACTCACTCACTCACTCACTCACTCACTCACTCACTCACTCACTCACTCACTCACTCACTCACTCACTCACTCACTCACTCACTCACTCACTCACTCACTCACTCACTCACTCACTCACTCACTCACTCACTCACTCACTCACTCACTCACTCACTCACTCACTCACTCACTCACTCACTCACTCACTCACTCACTCACTCACTCACTCACTCACTCACTCACTCACTCACTCACTCACTCACTCACTCACTCACTCACTCACTCACTCACTCACTCACTCACTCACTCACTCACTCACTCACTCACTCACTCACTCACTCACTCACTCACTCACTCACTCACTCACTCACTCACTCACTCACTCACTCACTCACTCACTCACTCACTCACTCACTCACTCACTCACTCACTCACTCACTCACTCACTCACTCACTCACTCACTCACTCACTCACTCACTCACTCACTCACTCACTCACTCACTCACTCACTCACTCACTCACTCACTCACTCACTCACTCACTCACTCACTCACTCACTCACTCACTCACTCACTCACTCACTCACTCACTCACTCACTCACTCACTCACTCACTCACTCACTCACTCACTCACTCACTCACTCACTCACTCACTCACTCACTCACTCACTCACTCACTCACTCACTCACTCACTCACTCACTCACTCACTCACTCACTCACTCACTCACTCACTCACTCACTCACTCACTCACTCACTCACTCACTCACTCACTCACTCACTCACTCACTCACTCACTCACTCACTCACTCACTCACTCACTCACTCACTCACTCACTCACTCACTCACTCACTCACTCACTCACTCACTCACTCACTCACTCACTCACTCACTCACTCACTCACTCACTCACTCACTCACTCACTCACTCACTCACTCACTCACTCACTCACTCACTCACTCACTCACTCACTCACTCACTCACTCACTCACTCACTCACTCACTCACTCACTCACTCACTCACTCACTCACTCACTCACTCACTCACTCACTCACTCACTCACTCACTCACTCACACCATGTCGACGGAACATCCGTCATTACATCCAAAACTTCGATATTTTTCGTTTTTTTATTCCTTCAGCGACCTTGTCGAAAGCGATGAAAAGGCAATCCCATTTTTCGAGGAAATCGGGCTCATTCCCTCAAAAACATCGACACCACCGACGTGCTGTGGTTTGCCAATGAGAGTTGAGATTCACAGGGAGAAGAAGCTGGGCTGGACATGGCGATGCTCATCGAAATCGTCAAAAAAAAAGGTGCTAGGCAATGTCGAAATCTGCTAAATCACTTGCTTGGGACCAGTTACAACACTTTTTATATTCCCTATATTACTCTCACACGGAAAAGCCGATGTGGACCACAATGGACCATTTGTCCTTACGCTTTGCGGCGCATGCAACATGATGTGAATGCTGAACGTCATGAAAAGCTCTCCATAAAATATCTGACAATCACCGACGAATTTGATAAGATCGATTTCGCAACTATACAAATCGTCTTCATTGATGTCAGTACTTAAAAGCTTGTTTGTGGCTTTGACGAAAAGCATATAGGAAAACATTATTGCATCGGGAAGAATGTCTAGCAAACAGGGGATACTGTAGAAAAATAGCCACGACCTCCATTCTGAACCTTTCCAGTTGGCCCGATCTTTTAACAGACGTGGAAGACGATGCATTTCATTCGGGGGCTGAACAGAAATCAATCGCTATTCAACGAGGTTTCTTTGCTTCGGATCAAGATATGCGGGACTCTGAGGAATTAGCCATTCCCCCCACAGTTGTTTGCTAACACCAAGTAGAATCGCATGAAGATACTCGTATAGGAAGCCCCAAACACAATCAAAATCAGGTAACAATATCAACTCCGATGATCTCTTACATCCGCGAGCTCGTCGACATAGATGTGTTCGATCCCGTTGTGTTAAATGGTCTGGATTTTTCAAAAGAAGGCGCTGTTCCTCGAAAACTTTTACATCAGTTAGGTCTTCTTCGTGGGATCTTTCATCAGAATTTTGACTCACGGGGTGTCTCATCGCTCCTTGACTGTATACACCATTTATGTAACACCGTATACCATTTACGTACGAAATATCCATTATATTGTATTCGATTGTGGATGATAGCGCGAGCTCGGCTATCGTCGGGAAATGCAAAAATCATGAAGAAATACGTTATGGTCTCACCCTGGTCGTTTTCGATGGAAATGCCTTCGTTCGTTAGTTTCAGAAGTGCATCTTTGAAAAAACGAAGATACAAGCTCATGAGCGTTGGTTTCGGCTCGGATTTTGCCAGCCATAGAGCTGCTAAGATAAATATTTTGAAACGTAATTTCGGAGGAATTTCATTGACAATGCACTGTATGGGCCAAAGACTCGACTTGCTAGAATCAAAAAGTGCAGCTTCCTCTAGATTTAGGTCCAGGGTTAGAACAATCGACGTCACACTTGAGCGAGATTGACAGAGAAACGTTCTGATTTATTGAGAGTCCCCGTGCAACAGAACCAACGGAAAACGTTTCACCTCTTCTTCCGTGTTCGCAACCCCAAATGGGTACAGTTGCTTGCGAGGTATAGTGCAGTAGAGGTGCTACGGCCTTGCCGCAACATTCCCGCCCACCTTGTCGCCTACAGAGGGGACAATCGTAAGCACAAAAAAAACGATAAATGAATTAAAGCGAAAGTCATTAGAGCTCTTCTTTGGCTGGGTCCGGTGATTTCAAGGGTAGAGGGCACAGTTTCACGACAGGCCGTTTGAAGGTAGAACCCTGAGTCTTGACGGTGACCACTCGAGTCAAGCCATCCTTGCCGGGATGCAGTTCGATAACACGAGCAAGAGGCCACTTGCTCGGTGGGTACCGTTCGTCCGAGATCAGAACCAGTGACCCGAGCTGAACTGGATCTGCTGCGTGGCGCCATTTTGAGATGGCCTGAAACCGCTGCAGATACTCAGTGGTCCAACGAGTCCAGAACCGGTCAAGCATCTGATTCATGAGCTGGCAGCGTGATAGTCGTGACTCAGGAAGGGTCAAGAGTGATGGCTCCGGTACGGATGCGAGCGCTGATCCAACAAGAAAATGTCCAGGAGTCAAGGCGTTGACGTCAGTTGGATCCTCCGAAAGCAGGCACAAAGGGCGAGAGTTCAACACAGCCTCGATCTGTGTGAGCAACGTCGAGATTTCCTCGTAGGTGAGGATATGGTTCCCGATGACACGTCGGAGATGAAATTTCACCGATTTAACCCCAGCTTCCCACTTTCCTCCAAAGTGAGGGGCTGACGGGGGATTAAATCGCCATTCAGTGCCATCATTAGCGAGGAGAGCTGACAAAGGTCCGAGTTTCGTCGATGATTGGTCGAACAGCTTGCGCAGTTCTCTGTCAGCTACTACGAGGTTGGTGCCGCAGTCACTTGTGAGAGTTGCGCAAATACCTCTTCGTCCGGTAAAGCGCTTGAATGCCGCGAGGAACCCGTCAGTCGAATAATCCGTGACCATCTCGAGGTGAATTGCTGAGGTGGAAAAACAGACGAAAAGGACGATGTATCCTTTATGAGTCTTCGTTGTACGTCCGCGCCAGGCCTTGAGGGTGAACGGGCCCGCGTAGTCAACGCCGGAGTGAAGAAATGGCCGAGTCGGAGTGATTCTGGCCTCTGGGAGCTGACCCATGAGCTGCTGCGCGGTGACGCCACGATGTCTAGCGCAGACCACGCATCGTAAGATAAACGACCTTACGGGCGTACGTCCACCCAATACCCAAAAGTTTCGCCTGAGGTATGCCAGCGTAACTTGAGTTCCGCCATGGAGAGTCCTCAAGTGAGCGTCGGCGATCAGTAGCGTCGTCAAGGGTGATTTCCTGGGAAGGATACTTGGGTGTTTCGTGTCTGGGTCAAGAAGTGTATTCCGGAGTCGTCCACCGAGGCGAAGCAGCCCTGTCTCAGGGTCCATGAATGGAGTCAGCTTGCTCAGCGGATTTGACGTTGGCAACGCCTGATTGGTCGAGACGATCCTCAATTCCATGCTGAAGTGAGCGACTTGAGTAGATCTTACCCAGAAGTTCAATTCCGTTGACAGGTCTTGCGGAGTTAGCGGTTGGATCCATGATCGTCGAGTGAACACACGTCGGCAGAGAGCTGTGATCCGGAGTAGCTTCGTCAGACTGGAATACCGCAGTATGAGGTCCCATTGATCGCTGATTGCCATACGCGTTGCTGCGACGACCTTCGAGCGTTCTTCTAGATTCTCGTCGGGGGAGAGAGCCAGTACAGAAATAGGCCACGAGGTCGAGTGAAGGGCAAGCCATTTAGGCCCCGCCCACCATAGCCGATGCTCCTTCAATTGTTGAGGAGTCAATCCTCGAGAGGCACAGTCCGCAGGGTTTTCATGACCGGGAACGTGGTGCCAAACGGCGTTCGGTAGAGTATCGCGAATGACGGTGACACGATTACGGACATAATCCTTCCATCTCGCGGGATCACTCTGAATCCACGTGAGTGCGACCGTTGAGTCGGTCCAGAGGTGTATGGGAGCGTGTGCGAGATCGAGTGTAGAACGAATGTAGTCCACGTGACGAGCAAGAAGAGCTGCAGCAGTCAACTCCAGTCGTGGGATGGTCATACGCTTGAGTGGCGAGATCTTCGTTCTCGACCCTAGGAGTGCGAGACGAGCATCGTCGAGTTCTCGAATTACGCGTAGATACACGACGGATGCCATGGCGTGCTCAGACGCATCAGAGAAGCCATGAATCTCCACTGCAAGCATATCCGTTGACGTGCCAAGCCAGCGGGGGACTGTGAGTTGGGAGATCATCTTCATTTGCTCGAGGAACTCCTCCCAGCGCCTCTGGAGCGGATCCGGGAGTACGGCATCCCAACCAACCTTCTCGAGCCAGATATCCTGCATTAGGATTTTTGCACGGATCGTCACTGGAGCGAGCCATCCAAGAGGGTCAAACAATTGTGAAATCCGTGAGAGAATTTTCCTCTTCGTATACGGAGCCTTGTGAATGGAGGCGAGGTCCGTGAACACGAATGAGTCTGAGGTCGGCTTCCAAGCGATACCAAGAGCTCTGAACGGAGGATCATCGTCGAGACTGAGCGAAGGAGTAGTTGCCAGGCGCTCCGGATCGATGCATGACAGAACTACAGAATAGTTCGCTATCCACTTCTGCAGCTTAAACCCACCCGCCATGCAGAGGTTATCCAGCTGCTGCACGATTTGTTGAGCCTCCTGAAGCGTGTCAGCTCCTCCAAATGAATCGTCCACGTATGTGCTTCTGCGTAGGATGTCAGAAGCAAGAGGATATCGAGTGCCTTCGTCTTGCACGAGTTGCTGAAGCACACGTAAAGCCAAGAAGGGAGCCGGTCCGAGTCCGTATGTGACAGTGGTCAGCTGGTATCGCGCGTGCAGTTCGGAAGGGTCGGGAGACCAGACGATTCTCTGATAATCCCGGTCGTCCTGATGAACTTGGATCTGGCGAAACATTTTCTCTATATCCGCAGAGAAGGCGAACTGGAACCTCTGCCATCTGAGGATCACGGCTGAGAGGTCTGTCTGGAGCTTAGCACCGGTATGCAGTACATCGTTGAGAGAATAGCCGGAAGTTGATCGGGCAGAACCATTGAACACGACTCGCAGTTTAGTGGTGGTACTAGAATCCTTAATAACGCCATGATGCGGCAGATAGAAGGCATTTCTAGCGTCGGGCACAACCTCTGGTACGAGCTGCATGTGTCCGAGGGTTTCATACTCTTGAAGAAACGTCGTGTAAAGACGTTGCAAGTTTGGTTCCGATTGAAACCGTCTCTGCATCCGAGCAAGCATGCGTGTGGCACACGGACGAGAGTCCCCCAGAGCGTCAGGGGAAGTTTTAAATGGGAGGCGTACGATGTAGCGTCCCGATGAATCTCTGGAGTGGGTCGAGACGAAATGAGACTCACACTGCTCTTCGTCCGAAGTGAGAGCTGATGTAGTGACAGATGGAGCTTCTTCCTGAATCCAAAATCGTTGAATCGATTCTTGTAGGTCGAAGTCTGGCTGCTCGGGCTTAATTGAGCATTGGAAGCCTTGAGAAGAGGTCGAGGAGATGATCTGCTCTGAGGAAGTAGGGCCTGAAAGAACCCAACCGAGTTTTGTGTGATGAGCCACCGGAGCGTCGAGGGGGCCGTGACTGACTCCAGCGTCGAGGAGGCAACCGTACACGTCGGCGCCAAGAAGCATGTCAATTCTTCCACGTTTAGAGAAGTCGGGATCTGCGAGCTGCAGTCCTTGAAGATGCTCCCAGGTTTTGCCTTGAAGATTGATCGGCGGACTCTCTGACGTGAGCTTGGGGAGCGTGACAGCATCGACCTTGCAGCTAAAGCTTGACTCGAAATGTGGTCGAACCGTGTACGACACTGCACCTCGAGTAGATCCGTTGTTGCGGTTGCCGATGCCCACGAGAGGAATGTCCACTCGGCGACGAGAGAGCTTCAATGTCTGAGCCAACGACTCAGTGATAAAGGAGAGCTCTGATCCTGTATCAAGGAGGGCGCGAGCCTGCACCTCTACGCCTTTCGAGGACTGCACTCGAACCAGGGCCGTAGTAAGGAGGACAGTCTTCCTTGGATGCGGTCGAGGAACAACGTGATTTACGTTGGCCGGCCCACTGGCCGACGGAGCTTGTAGATCGCGACGCGGCTGTCCAGGTCCGGAACCTGGGTTTGGAGTCGCACGAGCAGGAATTGCAGCGGTAGAGAACTCTGCGTGGAGTAGAGTGTGATGTTGACCGCCACAAGTCTGACATCGCTTCTGTGATCGACACACGTTCACCCTGTGCGGCCCGAGACAGTTGTAACAGAGATGCTTCTCGTTAACGATCATCTTCCTGGCTTCAGGCGTCTTCCCGCGAAACTCCTGACAAGCGGCGATGTAGTGAGCGTTACTGCACAACGAACAACCTTGTCGTGTCGCGGGTGGAAGAGATGCAGCCTGAGTCGTTGCTGTCGGGGTTGGTTGAGGATGTGTCGTAGTTGATGCTGCTAGTGCATGATTCGTCCGGGCACCTTTAGAGACCTTCGAAGTCGAACTCTGATGAGGTTGAGGCCTTGCCATCTCAAACGCTTGCAGACTCCGAGCACGAACTTCCAGGAACTTCACTAATTTTACCCACGTCGGAAGTAGCTGAGACGCTCCGAGACTTTCCTCCCACTCCCGTACCGTGATCGGGTCGAGTTTGGAGACTACGAGGTACACCACGAATGCGTCGCAATGGTGATTGTATTGACCAAGGGTCTCGAGAGCTGTAATTGAACGGGTAACCTCGCAGTTGAACCGATCGAGATCGGCACCAGAGGATTTGGCAACGGGGCGGACATCCATGAAGTCATGCATCGCCGTGTTGACTAACAGTCTCTTGTCGTCGTAAATGGAAGAGAGATAATCCCAGGTATTGACTCGATGCGTTGAGAAGCTATTCCCGAGACACTCGTTTTAAGATAGTGCAGCTTCTCTACGTTCGTAATGTGGGGACTTGACCCAACCAGAGCGAAGAACAAGTCGCGGAAGCTCAACCAGTCACGAGGATTCCCACTAAAATGAGGTAGGTCGATTCTTGGCAGACGATGACCATGGGGTGTGGCTCCGGGAGGTAACGTCACCGAAAGTTCAGCCATAGTAGCACCAGTAGCTGGGTCATCAACGCGGAATACGTCAAGACGGTTCTCCATGTCCTCCTGAGCTTCCAAGAACGTCTCTTCAATCGTATAGATGGTACCATCTTTGAAATAGGGGTGCGACTCAAGAAAAGCGCGAACCGTCTTGTCCGAGATTGTGTCACGAATGTCTAATATTCGTGCGTGAGTATCGCGGTATGTCTTCCAATTGGATCGCAGGGCATCAAGACGCCCTTGTACCCTGCGGGCGGTTAAATTAGCCTCGCCGATCTTTTTTAAGTTCGTAATAGCCCGCTCTATTGGACCCGCAAGCTCGATTTGACGCTGGACCAGCGCTTTCAGAGTGTCGACGGTAGCACTCATCGTAGTCGCAAAATGTTATGTTCACGCACGAGATAATGTTGTCCAAAACCCACGAAAATAAAACACTCCAAAACCGATAGAGAGTAAGCAGGAACGAGAGTTAGTGCACCGCAATGTGTTCAGAAAGTTGCAAGCGAGGTAGACTCTGTAATGCGATAGAAAAAGACAGCGCATGCGAGATAGGCACTAGTAACGCGAGAGAGCGAGACAGCGCACTCGAACAGGCACTAGTAACGCGAGAGAGCGAGACAGCACACGCGAACAGGCACTAATAACGCGAGGGAGCGAGACAGCGCACGCGGTATAGGTACTGGTAACGCGAGAGAGCGAGACAGCGCACGCGAACAGGCACTAGTAACGCGAGAGAGCGAGACAGCGCACTCGAACAGGCACTAGTAACGCGAGAGAGCGAGACAGCACACGCGAACAGGCACTAGTAACGCGAGAGAGCGAGACAGCGCACGCGGTATAGGTACTGGTAACGCGAGAGAGCGAGACAGCGCACGCGAACAGGCACTAGTAACGCGAGAGAGCGAGACAGCGCACTCGAACAGGCACTGATAACGGATAGAAAGAGTCAGAGTATATACAGTGCGATAGAAAGAGACAGAGCATGCGAATAGCCGCACAAAGAGGACGGACCGTGAACCTCTCGCGATACAGCGCGCACAGCACAGGAGATAAGACCCGAAACGCTATATGCCAAGCGAACGGGTTAAAGCGAGAGGCAACGAACCGGCGGTCACTCACGAATCGTTATAATCGGAGCACCAAAATTCAAAAATTATGAATTATGCACTATTTCTTTTCGTCATTAACTCACTAGCACTAACCACTGGACCATCGGCCACTTGGGAAAATTTTAGTCAATTTTAAGGCGCACTCCACCACATTATACAGTCAAAAGAGTCAGAAAACTGCCGGAAAGAGACACGCGTGTTACACGGAACACGCCGTGCGAGCACGAGGCGACTTCTTTAGATTATTAAATTATTCCCCTCAAAACCACTAAACTATCCGGCTCGAAGGACCAAAAATGTTGATTCAGATAAGAGTGCATGCCGAAACTTTAGCGGAGTGAGGAAAATAAGGAAATTTCGCTGAGATCGGTACAGAATAAAGACACTTGAGCGAGATTGACAGAGAAACGTTCTGATTTATTGAGAGTCCCCGTGCAACAGAACCAACGGAAAACGTTTCACCTGTTCTTCCGTGTTCGCAACCCCAAATGGGTACAGTTGCTTGCGAGGTATAGTGCAGTACAGGTGCTACGGCCTTGCCGCAACAGGCGTATTTATTAGTTTAATGAAGTCGCAGCCTCTGTATCTGATTCCACTGTAAACATCTGATATAACTCCTGATATAACTATATCGTTCTGAGCTCTATTTTTTGCCAAATTGTCGTTAATTGCTGCTCGTACGTCGCGTTGTTTCAAAATATGACGAACTTGATACTCTACGTCCACGGTTAGAAAATTATGATCGGACCATGTCGATAATTGGTATTCCTTTGAACATCTTGTGCAGACTGCCGTTCCTGTGTCAGTAAAATTGTGTGTTTTGAATCGGATCACACAGTAGCGTAGCACAAGTTGGGCAAAAGAATACATACGATTTCTTGTGATCCGGGACATTATACTTTTTTGCCATGGAATACTTTGTAGTGTTTAAATCGTTAAATTTGGGACCAGCGAGTATTTTTGTGAAATTCTCGTCTGAGAATTTGAAGCGCAATGATAATACCTGTATCATGTTAAATACTTCCCAAACGGTCACACTGGAAGCCTCAAACATTACCCAATTCTCGTAAATGCTACTATCAAATTCGTCCGAGCGATTATTGCCACGGCTATTTGGATCCGTCAATTTTTCATCATCATATACGGGCTCATAATCCGAATGAAAAGAGCTGTCGTCTTCAGCATTATCAGCGTGATAATTTTCACATTCGCCGTCGCTAGTTGTCGAGTCGTGATCACTACATTGCGACTGCTGTATCGTATAAGACGATTCACCATCATCGTCGCATATGTCTAGGAGCATTTCTGATTGGCGTTCCTGACCTGTGATGAGGTGAACATCTATCAATATACTTATCCTAAGAAATGAGTGTGAATGTATCGTTTAGTGTATCGGCAACCATAGAAAGTGGTTTGAGCCATTTTCATCTACCGCCATTATTTCTATCACAGCAATTGTTCTTTGCTACATAAGCTGGGTGCGGAAGGTATGAACGATATCATCATCGTTTTTAACATCATCATCATCGTTTTTATCATCAGTAAATATCGATTGTTTCGTTCACAGGAATGAAAAAATCGCTACATATGTCTTTGCAAGGGTAATGACTACGGAAGACAGAGGTCAGATTATCTCCCAGAAGGTTTCAAACGTTCTACCTAATGGAATAAATTCATTTAGGTCTATGCAGTAAACAGTATTTAAAGCATTAAGTTCCAAAGAACGAAGCAATAAAAGATGAAAAATAGTCAGGGCTACTTCGAAAACTATAGTAAGCAGATATTTGTTCCATTGATTGACTGAGATTGCCCGTATGGAAATAAATAGAGGTGAAATATACGCCGAAAATAGATAGAAAAATTATAAAATTTATAACTTGCATATATTCTGGATATATGCCATATATGAAAAATATATGAAACATATATGTCCAATATGCGACATTTTGGCGCATTTCCTATATAGGGCATATATGTAAGTTGTATGTGTTATATATGCAAATCATATAAGTTACATATATTCTCTGTATATCTTAAAGTATACAAAACATATATAATGGATATATCGCGTTTATACTTCAGGATATATCTATTATATATGGAAATCAAATTTAAAAAACCAATAATTATAAAATAATTAATTGCGCTAATTGAATTCGGTTTACTTTGGACTTCCAGTTGAACATTCGGAGTTATTTTGTTAATTAGTACATATTAATCGCTGGAAACTTTTTTGCCGTGGATGGGAATCGAACCTGGATCGTCTGGGTGTCTGTTGGGTGGCGTAGCCCACTCGGCCATTGACATCTTGAAAGTCTGATATTTTCATTGTCTATTTGAAGTATATTTAAAGTAAAAAGACGTCAAGACTACATTCATTTATATGATTGAGACCGAAATATTTAAAATGCAAACACCGTGGGCCGGTCATCCTGAAGGATCATAAATGTAATGACCCTTGAGGGATATTGATCAATTCGTCGAGGGGCGGTTACTCATCCAAGTCGTCATACGTAAATATATAGCACAGATGTTTAAAATATACTTTGTAGCCAAGCTAGATATGTGGGTCATACATACATTATACATTCGACATACAATGCATAGTATACATAAATTATATATTTCCTATTTTTGAAATATATTTTGCAGTCCAGCAATATATATTTTACATATGTGTTTCATATATTCACGAAATATTTGCATAACACATACGAATTATAGAAGATTTGATTGTTACATATATTTTACAGTTAGACGACATACATTGAACATATATGTACTAAACATTCATGACATATATGCGAGATATATAATAATTATACAACATTTTGGCGACATATATGCCACCCATATAAAATACATGTTGCATATATTTTTGGCATATATTCCACATACATATATTTCCATGCGGGTGATATAGCGACAAAAGTGGCTCCGTCTATTTTGTTGCCTGCGTACTGAGCCACAAATGAAATTCCTTGAATATCAGTGACAAGGTTTTTTATACTAATTCTAAGTATTCAAGGAGAAAAAAAAGTCAGATATTTTAAGCGGTTGATCGAATTTTCTGAAAAGTTTATACTACCCAGTAGGAAGACCTGGTCTAAAGTTATCCTCAACGAAGTCCTGGATGATAGAGCCGGGTGATTAGCCAAGCTTGGAAAATATATCAAAGGTGGTAGATACGAACGGTCCTAATTAACACATAGAGCTCGATGTAGTTATATAAAGTAGACTGTACCAGCTTTTCGACAATCCTTCCGTCTTTTCATCGTTCTTTCACTAACGACATCTTGTTCGTTGTTGTCGAGATGTGTTTTATATCGTTTTCGTGGGCGTTTATCCATCGTAGAGTATTATTGCTGAAATCGAAGTTATTAATGTATCAAAGGTTGTAATGTATGATGGCACATGTTTTATACAACATACCTAAAATAGTACCATCATCGGTCAAACGTATATCTCCAAAAAAATACTAATGAATAATCTGTAGGTAGAATGACAATCATATTTCTCGGTCCCGCGTTTACATAAAGTCAGTAGAATAGTACAAAGATCGCGAGACCGGGGCGTGGCCTAAGTTCCCCCTCTCCTCCCTCCCCTCTTCCCTAGAGGCCCACGCTCATTGGTCCCCCACTTACCCTCTCCCTCACTCCCTGGGGTATTCTCATTGGCCCTCATCCTCCCCACTTCCTCCCACCCTCTAATACCCCCACAAAGGGTGCTAGATGTGTCACGTGGTAACCCCCTACTCTGGGGATCCGATGCGCGCGCCGTGTGTTCTCACCCCACCGAGGCTCACCCCCCTACCTAGGCCTCCCACTCACCGGTGTACGACGCGCCACCGGTCGGGATTTTTCTGAAACCGCAGCGACGTACAAAGATCGCTAAAATACCATAGTCCCGTCTTCCCCCACTCCGTTGGATCCCCCAGCCACCGCCCGCCACCACCTAGGTCTCCCCCCAGCGACCGACGCGCCGCCGGTCGATGTTTTTCCGAAACCGCAGCGAGGTACAAAGATCGCTAAAATACCGTAGCCCTGTCTTCCCCCCACTCCGTTGGGCCCCCTAGCCACCGCCTGCCACCGCCTCGCCAGCGTCCGACGTGCCGCTACTCGGGACTTTTCCGAAATACGCAGCGAGGTACAAAGATCGCTAGCATACCGTAGTCGCCGTGCCCCTACTCCGTATGGTCACCTAACAATGACGTCGGCGTGACAACCACTCACCACCCACTTTTTTATCCTCAGAGACGCCACTGGTAGCCGGGGGTTTGAAAAATTGTTTAAATTTGGTTTTTCTTGTTTTTAACACTTTTGTTTATTTATTTATTAACCTATTGTAATACACTGATATTTAACGTTCCTTGTATAGAGATGTGTCTAGTTTTGGTTTACTGTGGTGTGTATAGCAAGGTAGGTATGTAGAGACTTCACGGTCAAGTTTGAGATGTTGAGGCAGTTTATCCCATATAAGTAGTAGGTGGTGCACTATGGCGACCCCCCACTCCTATCCCCACTCCTGCCCCCACTACTTTTTTCCCCCACCGCCGGCCTGGTGGTGGGGGAGAGTGGTGGGGGTAAGAGTGGGGATAGGAGCGTGGGTCCCACAGTGCACCTTTTTTTTTTTTATATTTATTGAGTACATATTAATTGAATACATTTTTGCATTAATATTTTTACAATAATACATTGTGACGTGACTTTTTGGCCACGCCACCCGTGCGAAGTGTAAGCGGCGAGGAGTGTCGGATTTACGACACTGGAGTGGTGCTCGGTCGCTTCTAGACACCGGCAGGAGTACCGACGAATTAAAGACATCTACATCCTATTGTTTTGCTATCTTCCATTATTTTTTTCTACGATCTATTTAGTTAAATATCGCGAACAAATTCCAGGCTATCTTAATTCGAATTAAGGCTATCTTTAAATTAACGCTAAATTAGGTAAAATAGAATATATTTATTCCACGACCGTATTGTTCCCCCGTCATCGGAGTCTCACCCCAACGACCACCTTCCACCATGGGATTTACACTCCGCCAACGAACCATTACCTGCCACAACACACGTTGCCGCTCGTGTGGTACCTCGCTACCTTCAAGATTGTTTCTCGTCCTCACACCACATGAGCTACTTCGGATATATAGTTTTCTTCATTTATTAGAGCTCTAGGAGCTCCAAAAAACTCAGTTTTGGGAATTTAGCACTGTTATACAGTGCTGCAGGCGGACACTGAACACCTGTGTCCGTGGACCTTGGATGCCAAAGGAGCGCGCTGAAAAATGGGCCAAGATATTACCGAGTCACCCGCCTCCTACACGACTTACCAGCCTGGAGCTGGACCATCCCACTGAGAGGCAAATTGTCGCGGTCCGGCCAACCCGGCGCCCCACTAAGAAAGGGCTTGAAAGCAACTGAAGAAAGGTTTAATTGCAGTGTTGCGCCAAATATGTTGTGAGTTCAATCGCCGATGCATCGTGGCCACGATTTCCCGCGAGAGAAACTCCGCACCTTTCTAATGTTGCCAACGAATCCGAGGGGAAGACATTTGCACCTCAGTAAGACTTGCTGCAAAACTTGGAGACTGAGGAGACACAAGGAGTAAGGAAAATCACATGAAAAATTCGCTATCTCAATCCTACCACTATCTACAGCACCATAAATCATCAAATAAGCTATATTCAAAAATAACGCGTGTATCGAGCCTTTCCGCGAGAACTAGAACTCGCCTAGCTACGAAAGGACCCGAGAGTAGCCGAATTTCGCAGGAGCGAAACCGAAGATCCAGAGTGTGTGTGAGCGCGGTATTTGGCGAGACGGCGGAGTGGGGAACACCATCGATCGACGCCGCAGCAGATCCCCGAATAATGACTTCCGTGATAACTGTGCCAGCGAGGGCATCGTTCTAGTGACAACCTAAAATCATCGTTCGAGACTGCTGCAGCGTTCCGGTGAGACTCAACCCTCCATTTACCATTCTGTCAATGGGAATTCTTTGTTCGCTCTCTACTATCGTAAGTTAATTATATTGCTTTATTGAAGTTTTGTTGTTTTGAAGTTTCCTTTTAGTTTTAGTTGTTTCCGAGAGTAGAGTGCGTACTTGGTCCTATACCGAGTATAAAAGAATTTTATTATTATTAATACTTGGTCGATCGCGTATTGTTTAAATTTTCAAAGAAAGTGCTACTGTTTAATTAGATCATTTTCTTATAAGAACTCCTTTTAGGAATTAAATACTCAACTCTATTAAATTTGTGAATTATTTGAACGTCGATTTTATATTTGTGGTTGAATTTATTGAATTTTCGTATTATCGGTTACCTTAATATTTTATTGTATTTAGGAGTAATTATGAGTATAAAATTATATTCAAAGGAATATTTGGAGCCCGTTAGAATAAGATGTCTCGAAAGGAATTTTTTGCTTCTCCTGCCGGCCCGTCTCGCGCTCAGGGGTCACGTTAGTCCGTTGAGGTGTTTACTTCTCGACGTATTGTTATTGCTATCTCGCTCTCTATCGCTTTCTCTGTCTCTCTTATTGAACCAGTTATCTTTGCTTAAATGCCTCCGAAGCGATTCGTATTTTTCGGGATTTTCGATTTATGCTACCTACCATTTCTGTGTTTCGCTCTCTATCGTCGGTCAGCTCGCTACCTCGGGTATGGCTACCCGCGCTTACTTACTTGATTCCCAGAATATCGAAGGAAGATTATCTGTTCTCCTGTTCTCTCCCCCTGATAATTTCCCGACGTATTCGCTACCTGTTATGATTAGTATTATTCTTATTATTATCATTATTATTTGAGCTACCTATTATTATTAGTATTATTTATTATTATTATTATTATTTGCGCTATCTATTATCATTATTATCATAGTTATTATTATTACTACTTTTCTTTTATTTCTACCGGATTATTTCCTTCTAAATTTATTTCCAATCTGTTGTAATTTGGCTTCTCCCGGTTATTCGATGACGCGCTAGAGTTTATTTTATTTGGGTTATGGTTATGATTCTTTTGAGTATCTTGTATTTTCTTTTTTTTGTTAATCTAGTCTACGCCATGGTTCAGCCAAATATCAATTTACTTTTATTTTATAAATATTGATTTGCTTTATTATATTTTATGCTATCTTATATTAAGCCAATTGACGTTACTTTATTTAATTTTCTTATCTTGTACGGGAATGTTTGGGATGTTTTATTTTATTATAATTTTATTTTCTTTCTGTTTTTTTTTTTTATATCGAGTCGCCCATTCTCCTAACTTGTACCATCCCAAACTGAGACGATCCATCGTGCGCCTCGTTTGCCAAAATCGAGTGCAGCCCGGGAATAAGCTAATAAACAGCCATGATTCCCGAAGCTTTGCGTCGTTGTCACTCATTCTTTGTTCACCCAGCCCCTCTATCATATCAGCTCGTGGAGCCTGAGCTAGTCGTGTGTCTTAGAGCTTTTTACCACATCCTCGCTCTATCCAGCAGGGGAGAATTTGTTGCAAGGGGAGACCGATTAAAGTCGATCCTTTAGATCGGCGGTACTAAGGTACCTGGCGCCCAACCTCTCTTATGTTGCAGATTTGCCTACTATTTTATTGATATCCTTCTTATGTTGAAGTTGTTACTCGCCCGGGGCATCTCAGCTATCTTATGAAAAATGCTATCTTCCAAATTATCGATTGCGCTATCTTTAGGGATCGCTATCTTTTATCATACGCTGCCTTTCAGACGATCCGTTTCAGCTCTCTTTAGGGAACGCTACCTACTATAGCAAGCTATCTTGTAGATAACTCGGATCCGCTATCTTTAGGGACTGCTATCTTTGACAACACGCTACCTTTCAGATGAACCGGTTAAGCTCTCTTTAGGGATTGCTATCTACTGCAGCAAGCTTTCTTGTAGATAATTCGGGTACACTATGTTTAGGGATCGCTACCTTTCGTGGAAAGCTATCTTTCGGATGTTTTGGTTAAGCTATCTTTATGGGTAAGGTAACTCCTGGTTCGAATACTTTTAGATCCTTATGGTTTATGGTTCCCCTGGAAATTATAATTATTTGCTGGATGGATGTCGAGGGTGAAGAGCGAGGGTTGTGAGCCTTTCCGGAAGGAAAATTCCTCACAACATTTTGAATAATATTAGAGCATATTGCTGGTGATAGCGGTATTTACAATGTGGTTTCGATGATGTGTCAGCAGCTCGTCGATGATTGATGTTTTCATTGGAGCCGTTAGTTCAGAAGATCGCACCTCTCTTGCCTCTTGTCGTGCGAGCGCCCGGATCTGGCCGTATTTTCGGCGGATATTGCGTTGAACAGAACCCACTGTGCGGGTTGTGGAATAATCTGCGACTACGTTGACAAGAATGGTTTTGCACGTTTGTGCTTTGTCACGGATTTCCGAAAGCCATGTCATGTAGTTGTTTATGAAAGTTTGCAATGCTGCCAATTTGGTGAAGTCCTCTATTGCAAGACGATAGACTGAATTGATGTTTGGTACGGAGTCACTACTACTACACTCTCGTGAATTTCGAATAATTACGACACGCTTGTTTTCATGCACTTCATATTCCAGTATAAAATCACTGTCTGCTACGGCCGAGGGTGTATCCTTTGAACTGTGATTAACAGTTGCGCTGACGATGTCTTCTTCTTCTTCTTCTGCTTTTTCGTCACCGAAATATGTAGCGATAGTGGTAAAATGTTTTTGAAAATCCTTCCAACCGGTGGAATCCATTGATACACAGCCACTTATATTGTGGATGAGTCTGATGGTAGGTATTAGCAAGCCGTTGTCATAAAGGTCCAGGCCAAGTCGTGCAATTCTCACTGAAGCTAAATGCAAATCTACGCCCACAGACAGCAGTAGAAACCGCCCCGACATACTGTCTTGATCCATTGATGCGTTGTTTGATTGTCGAGAGCCGAGAGCTGAATGACACTGTCACTGCTGATGAAGTTACTGTTGTTACCCCGCCAAGCTGGGTATGGCTATCAGTCCGTAGTCTCTTTAAATATTAGGTGATTGAATTTGGAGCCATAATAGATCATACGCAGCTTGTTTTTACCAGCAGAGGTAATCATCTGCTGGAAAAGTGCCTGCTCTTCCTCAAAAGCCTTTACGAATCTTGATGGCAGGAAACACGTAAATTCATTTTCCAGATCAACAGTAATGCGGGGACCCCATTTAGTCTGGCCGGTCCTCATCTTCGTGACGGTGTACTCTTTCTCGATTTCCAGCTCTGATAGTCTTTTCACGGACAGAAACGCCTCGGGTCTTCCCACTTTGTTAATTGTCGACAAATCCATCGCGTAAACTGAGCACTTTCAAGTTGACCGTCAAAAAATATAATTTGGATCTCGTTTGAATGAGAGCCTTAATTGCCTGAATGTTTTGTAAGTGCCTTTCGATTCGTAACTTTAACTCGCGTTGTTTTATGTGGCAGCTAAGATAGTTCGATCGTAAGTGACGACGAGCCGGAGACAAGACCATCATCATGTATCATGTGTTAGGTATAGCCTTCCCCCTCTACTCTGAGACCATCACGCGATTGTCTAGAAAGACTGCTGACCCAGCAGCACGTGCTCATGTAAAGCGACACCTCTGTTGCTACGCCGGATGTAACGTTAAGTCTCGGTGAAATCATACCTCGACGTTCAAGGTTAGCGAGAGCGTGAGCAACAACCCTGCACGTGTGTGTGGAGCTCCTTGTCTTGCACTCTCGATATACCGTGCTTATTGATATATGCGTTATAATAGTTTGATACTATCTTATCATTCCTTGACAATTTATTTGAAAATATGCTACTAAACCGATGAATACCAAGACCTGCAGACATGAAATGAAGAAACATAACACAATAATGCCCGCAAAATTGTGATTCGGGACTCTGAAGTCGCGAAGTGCTGTAGCGAAAGAGTCTACAATTTCGTCGGAGACGTTGGAGATGCTGTGGGATGATTGGAGGGAGTCCGTAGCTATCGAAGTACCATCCGTGTCCGTCTCGATCGACGTACATGGCGACCCAGTGGCTTCCCGGCTGCTTGTGTCCATCGTTATTAGCTACAATTGCAGTCGGTTTCATCCACACCCTCGGGATGCGATCGGCAGGGTACACACCTATAGTGTGATTCTGTATGTTCTGAAGAGCCTGTAAGATTTGCGGACTGTTCATAACAAGTGCCTGCAGTGACAGCTTTTTTCTTCCGATGATATTTTTCGTCTCTGCCGATCTCTGATAATCCAACACTCCAAGTTGTCGTGGTTCTATATTCCCACAAAGAGTCGATACGACTGCTATGGCTAAGCCACTCTTTAATATTCACAGCGTTATTTAGAGCACACCGATACGTAGTCTTTTTCTTGCGCAATAAACTGTGATGGATACACAACGTTTCACACTCAGGTAGATGCCGAAAAGAAGGATCCTCGATGTCTTCTTCTAGATTTATAATAAAACAGTCCGTGAGATCCGTCAAATAAGCCGCTTTCTCGGCTCCTCTCGTAAATATACGGTCTGCCTGCACTGCAATCTTCTTCAAAACACCCTCGATCGCACGTAACGTTGTTTCACCATCGGACCACTCTAGGCCGTGATAATTATCAACCAACCACGTATTTTGGCGCTTTATGCTAGGTGGTAAACTTTTATATGAGTGAGGCGCTGATACAATCCAGTGCGCACTGTAGTCCGAGTGATCAGAAATTATGGCGATTTCTTTCGGTGTAAAGGCGTTACTTCTATCTCTTACACCTTGAATATCAATAACGATATTCATGACACTATGTATGATCGTAACTCTCCGGTGTATGAATACAGACTGATACACCCAGCCGGTTACAGCACAAATATATACTATACTATTCAGTGGCGTAAGTGCTACAGGTTAGCCACTATAATCTACAATTACTTGTCTGGAGGAATCAATCTCCAGCACATTGTCATATTCCGCGTACACAATACAGTTAACTGTTGAGGTTAGTGCTTCGGCAAAGCGCACTTCTATTCTTACGGCGCCGTGTCTTACTAAATTCCAATGACTGTTGCTGTTTGCTGAGAGGTCGGGTGTGAGATCAAATGCAAAGAGGCAATAGCCTTGAGGATAACTTGAGCGAGAAATACAGTTACCCTGATTGAGAAAGTGGATACCTGTGCCTGAGAACAGTGTATGATATGCGTCCACGAAATGAAAGCCATCAAAGTCTGGTTGTAAAGGCTTTGAAGGTATCTGTACACCGTCTGCATACATTGATAGATAATTGATTTTGTAATTTTGGAAGTTAAAGGGGTTTAGATTACGGCTACCGTTGAAGGCCCTATTATCGACGAAACCGATAATTATGCGCTTAGGTAATTGTCCAAGTATGACATTATCCAAAGTATCACCGTGTACGCCGGCATGCAATGACAGCGCTTTAACTTCCACCCGGGTCAGTGGATATTTGGCAGTCGATTTAGACAGAGCTCTAGCGTGGGCTATAAGCATGCCGGGGGCAATCTTGGCGCGACGTACTAGGAGCGATGCTTCGGCAATGCGAATACTCCAATCAGCCGAGGAGGTCATGAGGCAGAAAGCATCACTGCTGCGCACGAGACGTAATCGCAGCTCAACACCATTTATTAAAAATCTCTCTTGATTAAAGATATCGCAATGTAGGTGACCAAGCAGATCGACAGATTGCTTATCAGATCCTAAAAACGTCCTCCGACTTTTCAAGCCTAGATTAGAATCTGCAATATCATCCATTTTCCCAGCTGTATCATTGTACCACAATACACTCGTGAGATGGGAACCCTTGGCACCATGTCCATAATTCAAAAGGGTTTCAATGTACGCTCTGTAAGCGTAAGCGTTATTAGGCGGCGATACAAGCTTTTGATTCAAGAACACATCGATCTGATTAAACATCGAATGCATTAAATTATTAACAGGTCCGGCTGTAATAGTAGCATCAGGCTTCGCCCCCGTTTGTTGTATTTGAACTCGCATGCTTAGCATGGTATGTGCGAGATCAATGTACTCATCACCCTGACCTGGTACGACAAACTCTATGGGTGAGTCATCGGTCAGAGATGAAATTGGCTTATAGTACACCCACTGTGTTCCCTCAATCGTTGTTTGTGTTGGCGGCAGTGAAAACAACTCGAGTTCGGACTTCAAACATTCACATGAATGGGTATGTAAGAATGCCATTTTGCAAAATAATACACCTATGCAAAAATGTCAGATACGGTTCTCGGGCTCTTCTTCCTCTTCTTCGAAGCACAGGCCTTTGTCGTTTTTCTTCTCGCTGCTTTCCCTCTTTCCTTCCTTGGCCTCTTCTTTATCAAACCAAAACGTTATCTCGACGTTGCGGGCTTCTTTCTTTTTTTCGTACTGATGTTGTGCGATACACGACCACGGACAGAATGAGTTAAATTCTTAATTTTAGCTGTTTTATAACCTGAACCACTCATAAGCGAATTGATTTTTTCTTCGGCTTTGCGCTTTAAATTAGTGCCTGATTCACGTAGTCGTGTTTTAAAGGCTTCTCGAGGGTGCACACCATTATCCATTATATCACCGGCTACAAATCTATCGTAAATCTATGTTACGGTACACCCCGGACGGCACACAGACACGCTCTTCTTTAAAATCAGTAGACGAGCCTTTGCCAGGTAGCATAGCTGAGGTAACGAAATTCAAAAAGTTTTCCTCACCATCAGACGGTACATGCAAAATCGTCATTGGTATATGCATTTCAGCTAATGAAACGGCCCAGTTACCTTGCAAAGACACATTCTGCGGCAAATGAGTAATATACCGTGTCGTTGTATTATTGGGATAATATTTCATACTACTGTTGCTGGGTAAAACAATGTAGAATTCGTCTTTCATCTTGATTTTGTTTTCTTATTAACTTTTGGTTGTGTGGTCACCCGCACTCTCGATAACTTTGGCTCATAAAAAATCCCGTCGATATCTTCGTTATGAAGATCACGCAAGATGTACACCACGGGACTGCTGGTGGTAGACACACGGTGTATTTTAAATAACTCACTGCTCCACCCACTCTCGTAACCTTTTGCGAAGGCCGCTTTCGCTTTACTGATGCGCACAATATCACCTATAGCATATTTAGGTTGTTTATCGCGTTTTGATTTCTCGTAGCGCTGCAGTAGGTTATATCGCGCTACAGCAGCCGTAGCGTGTGTTACTGAGATCGGAGCCAATTTTATACTACTATGACGAGCGTGATTATAGGCCGAGACGATATTAGGTAAAACGTCAATGTAACGCTTTTCCCGCGAATAAGTGAAAAAACGCCACATTCTTTCTTTCAGAGTTCTGTTAAAACGCTCCACAACAGCTGCTTTTATATCGGGGTTTCTCGCAGTACGAAATTGTATGTTCTTTTTCTTCAGGAGCGTCTGGAACGCAGTACCGATAAATTCCTTACCTTTGTCTGACTGTAGATAAATCGGTGATCTACCGTTACTACTTTTACGCGCTAGTATTCGCGAAAAGGCTTTAGCTACCGAAGTAGCCGATTTATCGAAAAGAGGCTCTACCCACGCATATTCACTGAGAACATCTATGACCACGAGTAGATAGACATAACCGTCATTGTAATCTTTGATTGAACGAAGATCTACGAGATCGGCCTCCCAAACATCATCGATGTTACGTACATTGTAGAATCGTCGTGGGAAGCGATGCCTTACAGGTTTGTGTTTCGTGTACGCGTCCTGACCCTCGAGCCATTGCACTGTTCTATTATCGGAACTTCTCTCTCGCCTGTTATAAATGATCGTATTGACCTATAATTTATCAAAGTGTTGTTTGCGAAATTCAGTGTTATGCCCTTTATTTTTGCAAACTTCGAAAGGTAGTGATTGGGGAAAACTGTGCAAATCATAATATAAGCCATTTATTTAAAAATTACATAATATTACATTAGGTATACATATATATTCTACATAGCTAATACAAGTAACCGTAAGGAAGCGAGTTGTAGTCGCCCTCGGGTCGTCGCTTGACACTCGCCGGCATGCAAGACTTTTTTTCCGGACACGTGACAACCTGATGAAATGCGGTCCGTCGTATCGAATTTGTGACGTATTTTTCTTTATCTCGATACCGCGAGTTTAAAAGTAACAAAATACTTAAAAAAAAACAAAAAAATGGAACCGGAACCAAACTTAAGCTCAAACCAAAAGGGAGAGACAAAAAAAAGAGAAAAAAAAAGAAAACACGAAACCGAAACTTACGTCACCTTCGGCCGTTTGCGTCCGCGAGTGCAACGAGATCCCGGGGGCGCCAGTCAATTTTTATTTCGCCGGTATTAACTAACCGGACTAAAACTGGAGATCGGTGGAACCGGCCGACCTCCGCAAAGACGAAACAGACACGAAAAGCTAAAACTAATCATCGATGGCACTCGCGAGCGCAAACGGTTGTGAAAAGCACGGTTGCTCAGGATGCAGATTATGGTAGAAGGGTCGCGATCCTCTCGCCAATAAAATAACTACGAGAACACACACGACACCGAGAAAAATTATTCTGAACTAGAACAATCATCTGATGTTGACTTGAAAGTCACGGGATCGCATCTAAATGCATCGAAAACCACTCAGCCGATCGAAAGATCCAGGCGAGCATAACGAGAACGCATCTCTTCGCACGATCGATAAATTATCTTTAAAAGAAATAACTCACCGAAACAGCAGAAGAGAGTTCAAAGAACTCAACGGGAACTGTATCTTGCGATACCACGGAAACTGCACTTGATCACTGCAGCACTTGGAGAATTAACGCATCCCACAAGGCACCGGATCAAGGAAAAGAATTCTTTCCGAATTCGCACGAGAACAACACCAGAATATCCACCAGTCAAACGAGAAGCACACGCGAAAGCGAACACTCGTGACAGGTAGGATATACCATGAGCACGAGAGAGACAGCGTATGTCTCTCAACCGAGCGCGAAAACGATAGGGCCGAAACCACAACACACGGGAACGCGAGAGGGGTCCGAGTTGCCTCGAGGACAGCTCTCGGTAGACTAATTTGTCTACAGGAATCATCGAAAGCAATTATTATCATTATCACCGAAATCGTGACCGATAACTACTGCCCTCTCAACTATTTCACGATATCCTCGATACGAGAGAGAGAGAGAGAGAAAGAAAGAAAGAAAGAAAGAAAGCTATAGCGGTAATATGGATCTTCACGATCGCTTCCCCTAGTCAATGCGCGAAAACAAGGCTCTTCTTTACATAAAAAAAAATAAACCACACAGTACAAGGGGTTCCAACCTTGCCTGGAACTGAACCATAACTCCGCCTGTTCTCCAGCGCATTGCACTATCCGTTGGGGTGCCGGAATTGCACCGGACTTTTGCGTATTCGCAACAACCCTCGTCGGGCCTCTCCTTTACTCGGGCTGCTCATTACTTCGAGCTCCTCACCACCGAATAAATTCGAGAACCTCGACCAAAATTGAACTTAATCGTAAAATAACCAATAAAAAAAAAATACCGGAAGTTGTACAAAGCAAAAAAAACAAAATAAAATCTCGATCGAGAGCGTACGGGAGCCGAACGGTAACATGAAATAGTCGAGGTGCGATAAAGCGGGATCTATAACGACGAAAATCGGGCGTAAATCACGCAATTTCGTTCATGTTATATTTTTGTGACGATGATAAAAAAATCACGTCACAACTCCTCACCCCTTAGGGGAGGTTTCGAACAAGAGCTCGAAACGGTAGCCAATCCGAAAATTACGGGAACCAAAACTCCGGTAGTCTTCTTGGAGTTCAACCTAAAGGTTGCGGGACCAATTCGGGAACTTTAGCACGCGTAGCATGTGTCGTTAACGACTCATGCCCAACGCGCTTTTTCGGCGACAGACTCGCGACTTCGTCGTGAGGAAGTCCGCGAGGGTGTTGACCTCTCGATACGGAAACCAACGAAGGAGGACCATTAGCCACAGTTCGGTAGCTGTAACCTCCTGCTCTCACCACCGTTGCTCGTCGGTAATAAATTGTGGGGTGAGACGGGAACTTCACGAGAGACTAGGTCTCGATCGTAACACGGGAAAGTAAGATAAATATTTTTACTACACATTCTGAGGACAACCACAATTATCAACAAAATGGTCTACATTACCCTCTCCGCAGCGTGATTTCCAACGTCGATCTTGTGACGGAATCCAAGAGGGCGAGGTCCAATGTAGCGGGAACGAAGATAGTTTCCTCTGGCGAAAACTTAGGCCTTGCGGCCCGTATGACGGGATCCACGGTAGATGGCCGATTACGGGAACTTGGTTTCCTTCAGAAGCCAAAGGCGGGAGCTTGGACTTTTCGTCCAATGGGCGAGATCTGAGGCCCGAAGGCCTTCAATGCGAGAACTACGACTACGGTCGTATACGGTACCTGACTTGCGGCCGCTCCATCGCTGAGGCCTAGGGGCCTACCAGGCAAGAGTTCCGGCCGAAGTCAAAGACGGGAGCTTGGACTGTTCGTCCACTGTACGAGATCTGAGGCCCGAAGGCCTACAGCGCGGGAACGATGAACAATGTCGCGTGCGAGAACGGGACCTCTAGCAGCTCGATCGCCGAGGCCTAAAGGCCTACTAGGTGAGAACCGCGATATCAGGGCATATGCAAGACCCTAAGCGGGACCTACGCCTAACGTCGTACACGGGACTGGACTTTCCTGCCCAGTAATCGGGAATTCAATTTCGCAGGCGAACTTTGGCGAGCAGGGAATCCGACGCATCCCGGCACGATCGCCTTATCACAACCTTTTGGTTTGCTGCGAATTAAACTCGCGAACACCGGGGCGATTGGGGTGGATACAAGCCCCATCAACAATCCATCCGAGAACGATACTAAAATCGGGGTGAAAATTGTGTCACTCAAGGATAACTTCGAGAACCGATGTGAAAATCGGAGTGAACTGGGTTGACTCACGATCAATCCGAGAACCGAAGTGAAAATCGGAGTGAACTGGGTTCACTCACGATCAATCCGAGAACCGATGGCGAAGAATCGGAGTGACTGACGTCTCTCAACGATCCATCCGGAGACCGAGGTTAAAATCGGAGTGAAACTTGATTCACTCAACGATGTATCCGAGATCGACCCGGTTTTATTGGATGTAATTCGCTCAGTATCGGACATTGTTTCGAGGGCAAGAATTAATCCAGATCTCAAAACTAATTCGGCTTCGAATAACGAGAACACCTTTGAGCATCGAAGATTAATTCGAGTTCGAATGGTCAAGAGCAGGTTCGAATGTCGAAAACTAATTCGAAGTTGAATGATCGGGAGCCGGTTCGGACGTCGAAAATTAATTCGAATTTGAAGAACGAAAGCCATTTTCGAACATCGAAAATTAATCCGAGTTCGAAAAACGAGAGCGGATTCAAACGTCGAAGATTAATTCGCGTTCGAGTAGACGAGAGCAAATTCAAACATCGAAAATTAATTCGCGTTCGAATAACCGGGACCAAATTCAACGTCGAAAATAAATTCGCGTTCGAATCAACGGAAAAAAAAAAAAATTCAAACGCCGAAAATTAATTCGTGTTCGAATAAACGGACGCAACAACAAACAACAAATAAATAAGCAAACAAACACACAGACGGACAGACAGACAAACAACAAACATGTTCGAACATCGAGAATGAACTCGAGTTCGAATAACCGAGAGCGAGCCCGAATATCGAAAATTAATTCGAGTTCGGGTCAACGAAAACAAATCGAACTTCGAAAATGAATTCGAGTTCGAATGAACGAGACACAAACTACAAACTGCCGAAATTAATCCATGCTCAGGAAACAAAAATTCGTTCCAAACATGAAAATTAATTTGGGTTCGAGTAGACGGGAACACAATTGAACAGCAAAATTTAATTCGCGTTCGAGAATCGAAATAAATTCCGCAACTCGAATATTAATTCGAGCTCGAAAATTGGGAAATATTTTCGAACAGCAAAAATTAATTCGCGTTCGAAAATCGAAAATAAATTCGAAACTCGAAATTCAATTCAAGTTCGAAAATATTGCGAGAGCGAGAATTTCATCGAAATCAAAACAAATTCCGAATCGAGAAAAATTGCGTGAGCGACGATTTAATTAAAATCAAAAATTAATTTGAATTCGAGAAAATCGCGAGAACGAAAATTTAATCGAAATCGAAAACTAATTCGAAATCGAGAAAAGTTACAGGAGCGAAAATTTTTATCGAAATCGGAAATTAATCCGACGTCGAGGAATATTACGGGAGCGAAAACTTCCTCGAAGTCGACAATTGATTCGGAATCGAGAGAATTTACGAAAACAAAATTTCATCGAGATCGGAAATAAATCCGAAATCGAGAAAAATTACGAAAACCAAAATTTCATCGAGATTGGAAATAAATGCAAAATCGAGAAAAATTACCAAAACATTTTCGAACGTCGAAAATTAATTCGAGTTCGGAAAAGCGAGAACGAAAATTTTTCGAACGTTGAAAATTAATTCCAGTTCGAAAAAACGAGAACGAGAATTTTTCGAACGTCGAAAATTAATTCAAGTTCGAAAAAGCGAGAACGAGAACCTTTCGAACGTCGAAAATTAATTCGAGTTCGAAAAAGCGAGAACGAAAATTTTTCGAACGTCGAAAATTAATTCGAGTTCGAAAAAGCGAGAGCGAAAAATTTTCGAACGTCGAAAATTAATTCGAGTTCGAAAAAGCGAGAACGAGAATTTTCGAACGTTGAAAATTAATTCAAGTTCGAAAAGCGAGAACGAGAATTTTTCGAACGTCGAAAATTAATTCGAGTTCGAAAAAGCGAGAACGAAAATTTTTCGAACGTTGAAAATTAATTCAAGTTCGAAAAAGCGAGAGCGAAAAATTTTCGAACGTCGAAAATTAATTCGAGTTCGAAAAAGCGAGAACGAAAATTTTTCGAACGTCGAAAATTAATTCGAGTTCGAAAAAGCGAGAGCGAAAAATTTTCGAACGTCGAAAATTAATTCGAGTTCGAAAAAGCGAGAGCGAAAAATTTTCGAACGTCGAAAATTAATTCGAGTTCGAAAAAGCGAGAATGAAAATTTTTCGAACGTTGAAAATTAATTCGAGTTCGAAAAAGCGAGAGCGAAAAATTTTCGAACGTCGAAAATTAATTCGAGTTCGAAAAAGCGAGAACGAAAATTTTTCGAACGTCGAAAATTAATTCGAGTTCGAAAAAGCGAGAGCGAAAAATTTTCGAACGTCGAAAATTAATTCGAGTTCGAAAAAGCGAGAACGAAAATTTTTCGAACGTTGAAAATTAATTCAAGTTCGAAAAAGCGAGAACGAAAATTTTTCGAACGTCGAAAATTAATTCGAGTTCGAAAAAGCGAGAACGAAAATTTTTCGAACGTCGAAAATTAATTCGAGTTCGAAAAAGCGAGAGCGAAAAATTTTCGAACGTCGAAAATTAATTCGAGTTCGAAAAAGCGAGAACGAGAATTTTCGAACGTTGAAAATTAATTCAAGTTCGAAAAGCGAGAACGAGAATTTTTCGAACGTCGAAAATTAATTCGAGTTCGAAAAAGCGAGAACGAGAATTTTTCGAACGTCGAAAATTAATTCGAGTTCGAAAAAGCGAGAACGAAAATTTTTCGAACGTTGAAAATTAATTCGAGTTCGAAAAAGCGAGAACGAAAAATTTTCGAACGTCGAAAATTAATTCGAGTTCGAAAAAGCGAGAACGAAAATTTTTCGAACGTTGAAAATTAATTCAAGTTCGAAAAGCGAGAACGAGAATTTGTCGAACGTCGAAAATTAATTCGAGTTCGAAAAAGCGAGAACGAAAAATTTTCGAACGTCGAAAATTAATTCGAGTTCGAAAAAGCGAGAACGAAAAATTTTCGAACGTCGAAAATTAATTCGAGTTCGAAAAAGCGAGAACGAAAATTTTTCGAACGTTGAAAATTAATTCAAGTTCGAAAAGCGAGAACGAGAATTTTTCGAACGTCGAAAATTAACTCGAGTTCGAAAAAGCGAGAACGAAAAATTTTCGAACGTCGAAAATTAATTCGAGTTCGAAAGAGCGAGAACCACGAAATCGATGGGCGAAAGAGAAAAAAAAAAAAAAAAAAAAAAAAAAAAAAAATCTACCCCAGAAAACGTGCGGGTACCTCGAAACGAGGGTACTTACGGGATCGATGTCTTCGGTAATCCAAAGGACACTTCACAATTCTTTTTGATTTTCACGAGAGAAACGTTCACGGTGATTAATCGCGCAGTAATGATCGGCAGACCGTCAATTTCGGCGATCAAGAGTGAAAAGGGCGAGGAGAAGGGATTCCTCAAACTCAAAAAAAAATTGTTTGTCACAATTCGGGAACGCCGGTGATAACGGCTGAGCGTCGGCTAACGGAACTTCCCCCCACTCTAGCGCATGCGACGCGCGAGCGTTAAGGGTGAGAAAATTCGCCAATTTCGAAAAATTCGAAAAAGGCATAATTGTCCGAGATCGTGTCTCTCCGACACATCGTGAACACAACAAAAAAAAATATGCGTCCCAAAAAAAAATAATTTTCACATATTTTAGGGAGCCGAGAACAAGCGTAACGGGTGGACAGCGGGAAAAAAAAAAGGAAAAGGATTTTGGCACAAATCCTCCATCTCCTCCTCTCCCTCTATCCCTCGTTACAGCCATCGAAAATACGTGGGTTCGTCTGAACAACCACAGCGGGATCAAAAGAAATTTTCTTAATTTTGTTCCATCGTAATCGAGTCGATCGAGCCAAACGAGAGCGAGCACAAAAAAAAATAAATAAAAAAAAAATAATCGGTAGCGTTATTTTATTGGCGTGGCCCCACGTTGGGCGCCATTTGTGACGTATTTTTCTTTATCTCGATACCGCGAGTTTAAAAGTAACAAAATACTTAAAAAAAAACAAAAAAATGGAACCGGAACCAAACTTAAGCTCAAACCAAAAGGGAGAGACAAAAAAAAGAGAAAAAAAAAGAAAACACGAAACCGAAACTTACGTCACCTTCGGCCGTTTGCGTCCGCGAGTGCAACGAGATCCCGGGGGCGCCAGTCAATTTTTATTTCGCCGGTATTAACTAACCGGACTAAAACTGGAGATCGGTGGAACCGGCCGACCTCCGCAAAGACGAAACAGACACGAAAAGCTAAAACTAATCATCGATGGCACTCGCGAGCGCAAACGGTTGTGAAAAGCACGGTTGCTCAGGATGCAGATTATGGTAGAAGGGTCGCGATCCTCTCGCCAATAAAATAACTACGAGAACACACACGACACCGAGAAAAATTATTCTGAACTAGAACAATCATCTGATGTTGACTTGAAAGTCACGGGATCGCATCTAAATGCATCGAAAACCACTCAGCCGATCGAAAGATCCAGGCGAGCATAACGAGAACGCATCTCTTCGCACGATCGATAAATTATCTTTAAAAGAAATAACTCACCGAAACAGCAGAAGAGAGTTCAAAGAACTCAACGGGAACTGTATCTTGCGATACCACGGAAACTGCACTTGATCACTGCAGCACTTGGAGAATTAACGCATCCCACAAGGCACCGGATCAAGGAAAAGAATTCTTTCCGAATTCGCACGAGAACAACACCAGAATATCCACCAGTCAAACGAGAAGCACACGCGAAAGCGAACACTCGTGACAGGTAGGATATACCATGAGCACGAGAGAGACAGCGTATGTCTCTCAACCGAGCGCGAAAACGATAGGGCCGAAACCACAACACACGGGAACGCGAGAGGGGTCCGAGTTGCCTCGAGGACAGCTCTCGGTAGACTAATTTGTCTACAGGAATCATCGAAAGCAATTATTATCATTATCACCGAAATCGTGACCGATAACTACTGCCCTCTCAACTATTTCACGATATCCTCGATACGAGAGAGAGAGAGAGAGAAAGAAAGAAAGAAAGAAAGAAAGCTATAGCGGTAATATGGATCTTCACGATCGCTTCCCCTAGTCAATGCGCGAAAACAAGGCTCTTCTTTACATAAAAAAAAATAAACCACACAGTACAAGGGGTTCCAACCTTGCCTGGAACTGAACCATAACTCCGCCTGTTCTCCAGCGCATTGCACTATCCGTTGGGGTGCCGGAATTGCACCGGACTTTTGCGTATTCGCAACAACCCTCGTCGGGCCTCTCCTTTACTCGGGCTGCTCATTACTTCGAGCTCCTCACCACCGAATAAATTCGAGAACCTCGACCAAAATTGAACTTAATCGTAAAATAACCAATAAAAAAAAAATACCGGAAGTTGTACAAAGCAAAAAAAACAAAATAAAATCTCGATCGAGAGCGTACGGGAGCCGAACGGTAACATGAAATAGTCGAGGTGCGATAAAGCGGGATCTATAACGACGAAAATCGGGCGTAAATCACGCAATTTCGTTCATGTTATATTTTTGTGACGATGATAAAAAAATCACGTCACAAATTATAGTGTAAGACAATAGGCTCTTCTCTCTCGCCTGTTATAAATGATCGTATTGACCTATAATTTATCAAAGTGTTGTTCGCGAAATTCAGTGTTATTCCCTTTATTTTGCAAACTTCGCTTTCCGAACCATCTGGAGTTTGCACTATAAAAGAATAAAATTTAGGCCCACCCGAAACGAAGGATTTAATGTAACTACCCTCGCCATAGCAGCTCAGCTCGTCTGTTAAATCCCCTAAAAGCTGACCTATCGGTGGCTCGTATTCTTCCGAGTCTTTCCTTGCGATGTAAATGACTGAGTCAGTGTCGCAGTAGAGAGCACGCCGACCTAGAGGCTCGAGGTAACTATACAGCTTTAAGCGCGCCTGAGCTGTAGTGTACGCTGCTATCACGACGTTTGCTATACTAGAGGGTGTTACGGCGTCATCGGCTTTTATGTAACATACATATAGTAGTTGATTATTTACCGGTAATATACCGGTGATCTCGTAGTCCGGACTACTTAACAATTCCATGAGCTTCTCGCGTGTCGACACTATTACAGTCTGTGGTAGGTTTTCGCGCTGTCCAAATTTTCCCCAAAACGAGTTTAGGCATAGCTTTGCTACAGACCGCAAACCGGGGTTTTTTGCTATTGCATCGCGGTTAAGATTAATGCCCTCGGCGATCTCGAAGGAGGCAATGTAGCGCTCGCGGGCCTGCTCATCTTGCAAACAATTCTCAGGCCAACCGTTAGACTCCTGCTTAATCGAAAGAAATGTATTTATGTATTAAAAAAAAAGCCCGCCTTCCTTTGTATCCCTGTTGTATTGTGTTATCTCATATTGCCAAATCTCAGTTATACTTATTATAATATAGCCGCACGAGATAGCTTTACGCAGCTCATCGGCCACCCATGTACCTTCAAACGAACGTTCAGCAGGGTCCTCGTGAGAGCACGCTTCTTTATTCATACTTTCACAACAACTGCGGCACAGGCCGAACAGCAGACGCTTATGCATTCGCACAGGTAGCACGGGGTGATAAAGATTTCGCGGGGGCAACACGGTACACTTAACGAGCCCTTCAACACGCGATAGGTCGGTATTATTGAGATCTGTCAGCTCTCTGCACTCGTCACCTACATAGACACGTGGATGCCCCACGAGAAATTTGCCATACTTACATATATACGGATACAGGGAGCAGACGTCAACATAGCGTATTTGTTCCCCGTCTTTTACATCGTAGAGCGTAACCATATTTTCGGTACGGCCACCGAAAAAAGCTTCACGCGGATTAAGAGGAGTCAATTTGACAAGAGCATGATTACGCACAAAAGCTCGCATTTCCGCGTTTTCCTCTAGCATACGGTCATATTCACACTCCCAAATCTCCGTTAATATGTAGCCACCAGCCCGTATTCTGTGTGATATGGTACCAGTTCTCTCGAGACGCTCATTCATTGACATACCATCACTAGACTTGCGATCTCTATTAATAGGAAAGCATTGCAAGCAGCCATGCCAGTAGCAGCCGTGAAATTGTAGCACATATCCCGTGTCTGCGATTTCATAATAGCCGTCTACCATTAGATTTTGAGGTAGTTTGAATTCCCTCGAGCGCCCCGCATGAATAATATGGTGGCCTAAAGAATGCTCCATCCACACGAGCCAGGCGATCGCTTTTTCGGACTGATTGTGGGCCCATCGATAACCACCGTTGGGTATGATACCGATCGTATCGAGTTTTAAAAAGTTCTTACGGAAGATTTGAAAGCACGCTGACGCAATTGTTGTGCTCTCGCTAAACGGGCAAACACGGCCGCACCTCATAAACATATTTCGAAAAACCATGCACGCCTGTCTTAGTATTGTGACGTCCATCCTACAGTAGCTGATAATCTCCTTCGAGAAATCGAACACATAATTGGCTGCCTTAAGTTCATTATACCAAATGCAAAAGCGATCCCGTTTATCAGCGCACATCGTATCAGGTGCATAATAATTGATAGGAGGTAACTCCCCTACATAATTTTGATGCTCAGGTTTGTTGAAGAGGTGAGGGAAAGACCCCTTAGTGATGGTGCTTGTTAAATCGAAGGCTTTGGGTAGAGCACTTAGTGGCATGTGAAAGTAATGTAGACTATCGAGGAAGACGAGTTTTCCCAGTCTCATACTTATGATCTTTGTTCCGTTCATTATTAACGATGGATACTGCGTTTTTTTCTCCTGGACAAGATATCGCAGAATGAATTGCGCGTCGAAACCTCCAGCATTATGAGCAATTAAAATCGTGTTTGAAAAACCCTCAATATTCTGCATACCTAATTCTACAAGCTGTCCTACGGGGTCCTCCCTGTATATAAATTCATGAATACCACAGCGTTCGCACGGCTCTGCTATAGAGTCTTTATCACAGCATAGCGTACAGACACGTTGAGCCACACAAAGATTTGGGATGTGTGCAAAGACCCTGTGGGTGCCTTTCACAGGTGTGACCTGCTGAGTTTCAAAATCATAAAAAATAAAGATGCTCTGTTTTGCCGTGATGGTCGCACGAACAGGCCTCATAAAGCAGAGGCGATTATATGGTTGATGAGATTTGCACGTTCTGCAGAAACCTATGCCGCAACGGTGCTGCTTTTTCTCGAGAGGCCTTATAGACCGAAAACAACTGCGACAACGCTTCAGGGATTCGCAAACAGAGCTCGCTTTATGTTTCTTTCCAGACATTGCGGGAGAACTATGATATCGCAAGCACGCCTCGCCGAAAAAATCGCGATTACATCCTCGACATTTGATCGTATCGTGGGCGAGAGGGTCACACGGAGGCGATTGGAAGCAACGTGGGCATTTTTTTTTCAAACATCTATGATCTTCTCGACGATATCGAGCGTTACAAGAAGCGCAAAACTTTAAACTGCCTACAGCACCGCGAAGATTTAGGATGGGTTGAAAGTGTTGCGAGCGTTCGTAATAAAGAATGTATAATGTTTGTTGGAGGGTTCCCGCAACATCTAGAACGGTCTGCGTACCATCAAACAGCGGCGATACACGTCGACCGAGTGTCAGAAATTCGAAAACTACGATTGCTATACCCTCTCTAGCCAGATAGTCCTGATAGCGCTTGATTTCACGTACCCCACAACCGTTTCTAGGCACATTGACACCGGCGGCTCTTGTGAGCGCGAGCGCTGCTTCTCTTTGAAATTTCCCTCTTACTTGTCTGATACGCTGCCAATTGGTGTGCAGTGCGCCCGTTCGAATTTTACCCCTTTCAGCGTATGCGCGAGCTGCTACTAGTGATCGCGGCAAACAGAGATTATCGATGTTCCGAATCGTAAGAATAGATTTTTTCGCTACACCCTCGTGCGTTAAGCCTTTTCTGCCACTACCTTCTACGCCCTTAACAACACATGTCTTTATGACGCAAGAATCATCAATATTCATACTTGATGAGCTTTGAGAAACAGACATTACCAATTGCCATATGTCTTCAAGAAATATGTCCCTAGCGGGTCGGAAAGAAACCCATATGGGTCCATGAGCTAAGTTACTAGCGGTAAATGAGACGCCTACATAATCGCTACCCTCACAGGAACTGGTTATATGTGTCAGTAGGCCGCGGAATGCGCCTTCGAGCCACAGCATCACAGGGGCTCCGGGTGGCGGCTCCCTAATGCGAAGCGTTGTCTCGCGGCCTCTGAGTTTGAAGCGTTTGAAATACCTCCTTGTGTCCTCAATAAGTTCGAAGCGGTTGCCCGGCGGTAGCACCGTCCTGAAAGGCTCGTTTGTATTATTCCTGGTTGACCGTCTACCCCCAAAACGCTCGTTCGTATTATTCCTGGCTGGTCGCCTACCTGCGCCCGTCTGCACTTCTGCAAAAAAGAGAGGCGCATAAAATATTTAAAACATATTGTTACATAAGTTCATTGAGGCTAATCATTATGAGTACCTTTTATTAAATCTGATACATCTACGAGGAATCTTCTTTTGATCCAAGCCCTGCCGCAAAATACACCGGCCTACATTTGAAGTTAAACGGGAGATGAAATCATATAAAATATATTTACCCGGAGCGGTCGAATATAGGAGGCTATGAAACCACTTGTCAACCCTTTTTATTTCGCTCTCCGGCGGGAACACCTCAAGACGGTCGGGGTATACGCCGTCAGGGTATAAGCCTAGCTGATTTTCGTGAAAGAAGTCCGTATTTTCCTGGTCCTCCACTGATCCTTCCTGCTCCTGGCTGGTAGGGTCTGTGCAAAATGAATTGTCAGCTAGATAGCTAACCACCTTTTTTAAACATTTATTTCCTCCCATTTATACTCACCGGTGACGCCCATCGAGTCCGAATCTGAACAACTAAGCTCCACGATTATATCCCTGTTTGGCAGGTGTAATCCTGACGGACCGGATTGAGGTTCGTCTAGGTCGCCTACTCCTGAGGGCTCAGGCTGATGTAATCCTGACGGGCCAGGTTGAGATTCGTCTAGGTCTCTTACCCCTGAGGGCTCTGACACGTCCTCGTCGATAAATAGCGTGGCGGTGGCATCGCTGTCACCTTTATTAAATAAAAAATTAGTTGGTAACATATAAATTACAAAGCTGTTCTAAAATATCTAAACTCAGGTTTGCGCAATTTTACTCTATCTTACAGCACTTACTCTCAGAATTTTCTGTTTCGGCTTCTCGGTTATTTTCTGCTCGAAGCTCGACAGCACGAGTCTCTTCGATGAGAGCAGCTTCTTCATCATACGTTGCATCCAACAATTCTCGATAGCCTATAATAACGCATCAATTATAGCACTAAAGTCGGGTAGGGCATCAAAATAAAGTATGATCATATGGTGGAACGGCCAATATTCTATAATTCCGAAATAGTGAATTTTCAAATGAAGATGGGTCTCTTTTACTAGAGATTGTAAAATATAAATCAAGTGACATGGACAAATAATTATTCAAATATTATTTTTAAATTATTTTTCCGCTGTTCCCTATTTTGGAATTCGTTATTTTTTATCCTTCGACATTTTGCGTATCTATTTCGTGCTGATCCCAAATTCGTGTTCACAAAATATTACGTTTAGGGCCTGCACCCTCTTAAACGGCTTTTTTTTTTAAAAAACACTGCTTACCTTCGGTTTCTTCAACAATTCCTCGGATGCATGGTACCCGCTCAAGACCTCGACGTCTTAATTCCTCGTAAACACACATTAGCACCCTCTGTCCAACTAGCAACCCACGGTTGTGAGCTGTCACAATACTGCGCAAAGGGGACCACCATATAACATATTTTAGGCGTCTTTCAAGACTGGCGCCCGATAAAGCCCTTAACTCACTGCACCACTGATCGTTACACCGGCGTCTTAGATGAACACTATGTAGTTTTGTCAGACGTAAAAGATTTAATATACACGTACGAAGAGTGTGATCCGACATAGTTGACGATTTTGTTTAGCACCGTTGAGCGGTTAGAAAGAAACTGAGAAATTGATGCAGCGAGTAAAATATCTTAAAGCAGCGGCTGCTATATCTTACAAGCTTCATCGCGAAGAATAGCGTTCGTGTTTGTATGTGCGAAAAGGAAAACATATTCATTTCATCATCATCATCAGCGGTAAAACACTCGCTTAAGCTAAAGCATCACGCTGTCACCCGTTAACAGCCTGCTTCAAGATACACACACTACTGAATAAAAATTTAATAAAATTTATTAAATTTATTAAATTTATTAAATAAATATGTTATTTACTAAAAATTAAGTAAACATCAAATTTAAAAGCGTCTTGTAGTAAGGTGCGTCGTGTATCGGAATAATTATTTTTTGGCACTCTGCATTCGCGGCCAAAAAAAGGCCCTCAGATGAGTGGGAGTAAAGCAGAATTGCTTAATAGTCTAAATTATTATTTATGTTTTATTTATTCTTATAAATATGAATATATAATATTTAGTAAATTCAATATATTTAATTTATTTTTTTACAAATTTAAACTCGTAATATTTATAATAAATTAGTAATTTTTAAATGTTTTTCTGTGAGCGAACGGCACTGCATCGTTCTGTCTCACTCTAGCAGCAGCAAATCTGATCTACTTGTCTCACTCTATACTGTTAAAATCAGGTAGTAACCGTTAGCATTGCTTCGGGGGCTGTAGGGGGTGAACCAACCACCAAGGGAAAATTTCGACTATTGGAGGATGATTGTTAGGGTCTACCGATTGCTTATATAAAAGTGGTCAACCACAGGAGCAAATGTCCCAGTGGTTGACCTACCCTTCACACGCTAATTTAATTATTTACCATATCTTTGTGCGCTGTGTTGTCTGCCGGCGCTCTTATCATCGCAGTTGCGCTACTGCATTGAAGCTAAATTTTGATGATCTTTTTATAATAAACTGTACACACGGTGCAACTGCAACTCCAATTACGATGGATGCTGAGCTGAAGAAGTTTTTTAAAGAAGAAATCAGTGGTTTAAAAAAGGGCTTTGATATTAAGCTGGACACTTTTAAGCAGGAATTCGGTGAGATCCTGGATGAGTTTAAAGTTGAATCGGCGAAGTTGCTTGAGGAGAAGCTTCACCCTATGCAGGTCTCCATCGATTCTCTTGCTGGCCGCTTTGATGATGCGGTTGAAAGGATTAGTGGGTGCGAAGCGACTATTTATAAACTTCGTTCAGAAAATGAAACGCTAAAAAGGGATATTGCTGGACTAAAGAGTTCTGTTGGAGCTTTGAACTCCCATTCGTCGGTCGCCAGTGATCCTCAAGCGGTGGCGTCGGAAGCGGCTGAACGATTGAACCGGTCGAAGAATCTTCTGATTTATGGCCTCTCCGAGAACTCAGGTACAAATTGTGCTAGGCGAGATGAGGCGGCAGTTGAAAAACTGATTTTATCAGTGAGCAATTCAGTTGCTGTCGTTAAATGTACACGCCTGGGTGTCGAGAAGTCTGGTGCTGTGCCACGCCCGATAAAAGTTGTACTGCCAGATTCGGATAGTGCATTGAGTGTTCTACGCAACAAGAGGCGTATCCAAGCTCCAGAAGTGAGGGTCATGGCTGATCTCACAATCAACCAACGGGACCATCTCCGTGACTTGAGGAAGCAGCTCTCCGATCTCACTGAGGCCGGTATCACCAATAAAACGATCAAGTACACGAAGGGAGTTCCTAGGATCGTCGACACGGCTTCAAGTTCAGCAGCAATGGCTCCGCCAACTTCGAGGAGGCCAAAAAACTAATTGCGAACCGGGGCGTCTCAGTACTCTATCAAAATGTTAGAGGTCTCAGGACTAAGCTTAGTCAATTGCGTCATATCGCGCTTAGTTGCAGATACAAAATTATTGTTTTGGTCGAAACATGGCTTTCGGCCGACATCTCGGATGCAGAATTAGGTCTAAGGAATTATGCAATTTTTAGGTGTGATCGATCCTTTGAGTCAAGTGCAAAGTTGCGGGGGGGTGGGGTACTTATTGCGGTGCATCGCACCATCTCTGCGAAGGCTCTGATCAATCCTTCTACTTCTCTGGAACAAGTCTTTGTTTCGGTTCAGCTCTCAGGTGCTAGGCTTTTAATTGGATCAGCGTACATCCCGCCTGCCTCCCATGTTGACGTTTATCACAATTTTTGCGACGGTGTTGAGCAGGTATTAGTTGGCGCTGGTGATACGTTTATGTTGTTGTTGGGTGACTTTAACATTCCTTGCTTTGCGGACTTTAATCCGTTAAGCGCCGTAGATGGCTTATCTGAGAATTCATCTTGTCGTATCATGTATGAGCTTGCCTTGTACTTGGGTTTGCATCAAACAAATCATGTTAAGAATGATCGCCTTAGGTTGTTGGATCTAGCCTTTACGGACTTATCGTGCACGGTGAACATGGCGATTGACTGTGTATCCCCGGTAGATCCACCTCATCCGCCGCTTGAGCTGGATCTTTCTTTAAACCAGGACATGTCTTCTTTTGGAAATGAGGAGGTGCGTTTCGCTGATTTCTCGAGATCGGACTTTTCCGCGATTAATCTTCAACTTTCATTGATTGATTGGTCTGCCCTATTCCGCAATGTTTATGATGTGAATCAAGCGGCCAATACGTTTTACGACATATTGAACGGCTTAATTGAGTCCAATGTTCCATTAGTCGTTATTCGCCCCTCCTCATTTCCAAAGTGGGTAAGCCCTGCTACTCGTACGCTAATCTTTAAGAAGAAAGTTGCTCATCTTAGTTATAAGCGGGCACTATGTTCTCAGAACCCCTCATCTATCGAATATGCTCAATTTAAAGATTTACGCTCGCAGTGTATCCTTGGCCTGGAATCTGATTTTAATCATTATATCAGTGGTGTAGAGAGATCCTTGTGTGAAACTGATAATCCTAAACCGTTCTGGAATTATGTGACCAATGTTAGGAAATGTGCTGGCCTTCCAGCTAGTATGTTTTTAAACGATACTCGATGTGACTCCTCTCTTCAAATTGCCAATAAATTTGCTGAATACTTCAGTAGTTCCTTTACGATGCCCTCTCTCACCGATGAGTCAGCAAGATTTAGTGAACCTATAGATCGGAATCTCATTAATCTTCCTTCGATAGTGCTCGAGGAAGCTGATGTGTGTAAAAGGCTGCTTAGCGTTGACGCGAATAAAAGTAAGGGCCCCGATGGTATTCCACCAGTTTTTGTTAAGAATTGCGCTCGCGCTCTTGCAGGTCCGTTGACTATAATTTTTAACTTATCACTATCGACCGGAGTTTTTCCTGATCTCTGGAGAGATGATTTTGTTACGCCTATTTATAAGACAGGAGACTCAGCGGATATCAGTAATTATCGACCGATTGCCATCCAGTCATGTATGCCTAAGGTTCTAGACGCAGCGGTATCAGAGGCTTTGGCGGCTGCCGCGGAATCCGTTATTATTGACGAACAGCACGGATTTTGTAAGGGTCGGTCCACTGTAACAAACCTCCTACTGTATACCAGCCATCTCATTCTGCAGGTTGAAAGGGGTAAACAGGTCGACAGCATTTATACAGATTTTTCCAAGGCCTTTGACACTGTGCATCATGGTACGCTTCTAGCTAAGCTACAATCATTTGGTGTTCAGGGAGCTTTGTTACAGTGGGTTGCCTCATTTCTGGTTGGTAGGCGACATATTGTTAAAGTTAGGGGTGCTCAGTCTGAGCCATTTCGGGTGCACTCTGGTGTCCCACAGGGGTCCCATTTGGGTCCCTTACTTTTTACTCTTTTTATTAACGATGTCAGGCACTGCTTCAGGCACTCGCGTTTTCTGCTCTACGCAGACGATCTAAAAGTTTTTAAGACCATAGATGGCCCTGAAGACGCTTTACTGCTGCAGTCTGATCTTAACAGACTGGATGATTGGTGCTCGGCCAATCGTTTAGTTTTCAACGTTTCAAAGTGTATGGCAATTTCTTTCTTCCGTACTAATTGTTTCGTAGAGTATGATTATGGATTGGGTGGTGCAGTGCTTGCTCGACAATCATTGGTCAAGGACCTGGGAGTGTACCTGTCGTCTTCGTTTCCTTTAGTCAACACATATCGTATATCAGCGGACGTGCACTACGTGTTCTTGGCTTCATTAGGCGAAATACGGCTGAATTCCGAAATATACAGACTCTTAAGGTCCTCTACTGCTCGATAGTTCGTCCTATATTGGAATATGCGTCGGTTATTTGGAAACCCTCTTACTTGGTGCATATCAATGCACTCGAGAGAGTTCAGCGGAAGTTTGTGCGGTTTTTAAGGTTTAAGTTTGGAGTTACCGACGGAACATACGCCGAATTTCTGCGGGAGGATTTAATAATGCTCTCTCTAGCGTCGCGTAGACGGAAAACCGAATTAATGTTGTTATATAAGATAATCCACGGAGTTGTTATTTGCCCGGAGCTTCTGTCGGCCGTCACTGTTTCTGTTCCGATGCGTAATGTGCGTAACCATCGTATTTTTTTCTCGCGAATTCACCGGACAAATTATGGTTATAATGAACCGCTTACTCGAATTTTTCGGGATGGAAATGATGCCGCAGTGTGGGTGGATTTTTTCATTTCTCCTACATTTGTATTTTCGCGGGCGCTAAACCAATACTTATCGCTTACTGACGCCCCGTAAGTTACGAAATTCATATTGTTCATTTTACTGCGAACATGCGATCTATGTGCCATTCTTTTCTGTTGTTTGTGTTCAAGGGACTTGTCCCGTTCAATGTTAATAAATAAAATAAAAATAAATAAAATAAATATCACCCCAGTCTGATGTTTCTGCCTTCCTATTGCTTAGGGCGGAACGAGGGTTGATGTACCCTCATGCTTATTGTTCAAAAACGTCATTTCCATGGGGTGCCAATCACTGTGCTATGGTATAATTTTGATGGTTCAGTCATTGGCCGCCATAGAAAAGTATGGAATTAAAAGAGTACGAGTGCGGTAATGCCCTTTGTCATACATTCTTTTGTTAATGAGCCAGAGAGCATCACGCTATGTCGTGCACCCTTGACGCGAAATCGTGGCAGAAAAATACATTACATCCATTCTAAACGGTCGCATATTAAAATAATATTTTATTTTATTCGCCTCCTCGTACATTTGCGTGTCTGCAGAGTATCTCGCAGGGCATAGAGTTCACAGCCACACGTGAAGGAATCCGCTGTTCGTGGACACAGACATCTGCACGGTATCTCGTAGGGTATAGTTTTCACAGTCACACGTGATAAGGAATCCGCTGCTCGTGGGCTGCAGTACAGCTGCATGCTCGCGGGTATAGTGTTCACGATCACCGTGAAGGAATGCAAACTCCAACATCAATCCCTAATAGCGAGGTCACAGAGCAGTAGCATTAGTTTCTGGCTCTCCACGAGAACAGACATTCCGCTGACAATGCAAAAAAGCAGGCAATGCAGAATAGTATCTTCACGGTGCCACTGTACTGCATTTCAGTTTATTCTTTACAGCCGCCTGGTCAAGATCGCCTCCCTGAAGAGGTGCGTGCGCGCGCGTGTGTGTGTGTGTGTGCGTGTGTGTGCATATGTGTGCATTGTGTGCGGGAGCAAACACAAGGGAGTTTTTAACTGTCAAAAAATATTTAGAGGCCGCTACCTGACTCTGCCGTGATTTATATGGTACGTAATTTTTTTTCTTATTGTTATAATATTTCGTAATTGTTATGAGGTCTGTACAGGGGTTCAACGGTTTTATTTACTTTCTTTTTTAAATCTTGTCATATTATCATAATACTTTGCAATTATTATAGGGCACCCAAAAAATTGTTTAAAATGGCGAAAAAATGATCATGAAAATGAAGATATTAAATAAAAATAAAATTATTATTATATATATTATATAAAAATAAAAAATAAATGAATCAAAGAAGTGCACTGTGGGGCCCACACTTGCGCTCCCCAATCTTACCCCCGCCACCAGCCGGCAGTGGGGGAAAAGGAGTGGGGGTAGGAGTGGGGTGTGCACTTTGTAAAAATATTAATGCAAAAATGTATTCAATTAATATGTACTCAATAAATATTTTTAAAAAAGGTGCACTGTGGGACCCACACTCCTATCCCCACTCTTACCCCCACCACTCTCCCCCAAATATTAATGCAAAAATGTATTCAATTAATATGTACTCAATAAATATAAAAAAGGTGCACTGTGGGACCCACACTCCTATCCCCACTCTTACCCCCACCACTCTCCCCCACCACCAGGCCGGCGGTGGGGGAAAAAAGTAGTGGGGGCCGGAGTGGGGATAGGAGTGGGGGGTCGCCATAGTGCACCACCTACTACTCATATAAGATGAACATAGGACCCCCAGTATTTCAACAATATTTCCTTGGAAATCGTTTGAAGCTCCCACTCGGTTAGCTCGGTTATGGATCTTTAAAACAAAATAATATTTAGGTTTTCGTTAATCGGAATAAAAATAACACTAGTAAAATTTATGTCAACTTACTTAAATATTTTCAAGTCAATTACAATATTTTTCTTTCCTTTGACGATTCGACGCGGCAACCCGAACAATTCTTGCGGGATGGTGGAGGTCCATCGATGTGGGTTCTCATGTTTGACCTATTGTAGTGTAGGTAGCACGGTAAATACGAAGCTACCTCGCGGTCAGCTTTCAGATGTTCAGGTAGATCGTCCCACAAAATGGGTATGTATGTGGCCCAGTGTTTGAGTAGTAGAGGCTTGGGGATATACTCGAGCCCCTCTCTGATTAGCTTCCGAGGGTCAGTAGAGCAGTCAATGAGGAGGATACAGCCCATTTTACTCATGGTGTGCGCGTGCGCGTGCGCGTGCGCGTGCGTGTGCGTGTGCGTGTGCGTGTGCGTGTGCGTGTGCGTGTGCGTGTGCGTGTGCGTGTGCGTGTGCGTGTGCGTGTGCGTGTGCGTGTGCGTGTGCGTGTGCGTGTGCGTGTGCGTGTGCGTGTGCGTGTGCGTGTGCGTGTGCGTGTGCGTGTGCGTGTGCGTGTGCGTGTGCGTGTGCGTGTGCGTGTGCGTGTGCGTGTGAGAGAGAGAGAGAGAGAGAGAGAGAGAGAGAGAGAGAGAGAGAGAGAGAGAGAGAGATTCGTTTATTCCACTAGGACCAACTGGTCCTATAGGCAGCCCCGTTGCCGGGGAAAACACAGATAAAGAGGTAGTAGTGCACCACATTCCGGCGCCCCCACCATTACAGTAACTTATAACTTTAGAGTTACTTATGACAGAAACAGTGAACTTGTGACTATATACAAAATTATGAAATTTAAGAGAGTACCAAAAATAAAAAAAAAAAATAAAAATAAAAATAAAAAAAATGCAATACAGTTTCCAATTTGAACAACATAATTAAACTATGGTACAGTAGGTCTCGGTTGCTTTCCGCTCGCCAACATACTCCACATCGCTGTTCTGAACGCGCTTCTCGAGAGTCCCCAAACCGCTGGAGAAAGGGCATTCCAGCCGTACGCCGCCGCAATGCTAAACGCATCTCCCTCCCTCCCAGAGAGGGAGGGAGGGAGGAGCTGCTGCAAAGTTGTTCACCACGACCGCTCGCTCCTACTTCTTATTGGAGCGATTGTGGGGGCCCGGGAGCGCGCTCGCGTATACAAACTGGACCTTCGCGGCCCGTCGCGCTCACGTCGTATAAGCTTACAGTGACGTGTGTCCATCGCGCCGCCCGCCGCCGCCGCCGGGAGAAAGCTTACAGTGCGGTCGTAACAGAGGGCGCCAGCGTTACTGTTTTCGGTAAAATGAACAAAATTAAAATAAAACAATTTTTTTAAATATAATAAAAATGGACGTGCGTTGGGAACATCCATGGACATCGTTGTTTAGCGGCTTAACAGGTTGCGGTACGACAGTTTCGTCACGACCACACGGATATCTTCTCCTCGATCTGCAGCAATCGACACCAGATAATTGCCGTTGTAGCACGACAATATTCCCCGACGATCCACAAATGCAGGTTCACGTACCGAAAAATAAACGATCACGGCGATGACGCGCTCGTTCCCGGTATTTAGAGTATTGTGGCGGCGTTTGGTGTACTAGTAGTACGATCGTCGGCATTGTGGAAACATCGTGACACCGGCTCGTACGATGGTAAAGAAGCGAGAAAGTCGGCAGTGGCCTGCACGGCTACCGATCGGCCACGGCCACGCTGCTCTACTCAATGCTCTATGTCGTGCGAATAGAGCACAGCAAAAAACACTGCTACGGGCATCCGATGAATCTCTGATCAAGTGTATTTGTGAATGTGCCTTAAACGTTCTACATGCTGTGGTGGAACTCAAACCAACGGCGAAAAATCGTTTAAAAAAATTCAAAAATGTGATACGACAACTAGCGCCACCGTTACGGTCGGTGACCTGTTCGCGAAGCAGAAAAAACCAGAATGGCGGCGGGAAGAAACGTATAGATGGCGTTAGTGGCCGTAAACGGCGCAGGTTCAACTGGCGCGTGAAAAAACGTATTATGATGCAAAAAGGGTGCGGCGCATTTTTACCCCTTTTGTTGGCGCCCATTATCACGGGGCTCTTTAGTAGACTGTTTGGCGGCAACGGCGGTGGTTGAAGTACCCCCGAAAAATTTAAAAATGGAGCATGCAAAAAAAAATGGTTTTAGTACCGGCTGAGGAAGTGGCAGCAGTAGCAAAGGAACCAATGATCGGTGGTGGTGGAGTTCAAAAAACCGCACAGACACCGAGAAATTCTGTATCACGACTCGACGCTGAACTTGCGAGTATCTTAAACTCGAAAAAATACCCCGATGACGGCACCAAGTGGAAAGAGTATCTACAAGTTCTACAGAGATATTTATTTCTCGTTGAGACACAGAGCGGTCCACCGGATCCAGCATTACCGGGAATAACACCATCAGCAGCATCACAATTGCAACCGGAAAATCAAGATTTTAACGAGTCTAATATTTTAAATAGCGTGCCGCCAAATCATCGCCGTAGGGCTCATGCTTTACTGCAATACATGCATAATTCGCCGTGTGTGTCACAGCGTGTCAAGTGGGACAACGAGGGACATGATACTATTGACGGAGTGCTCATTCACAATTCTAATATTCTCGATCTTATTAATGACACAATACGTGCGAGAAAAAGTTTTAAAGCCAACGGAAGACGTGAGTTTATTCAGAGTCTTCGAGCTTGCGCTGTACCACGAGAATTTGTGGGAAATGACGAGTTATGGGCTATTGGCAACGAGGGTATTGCTGTGAAACGACGGAAAAGTAACGCAACGTATTATAACAATGACGTGCGGCGGCGACGACGACGACGACGACGCTGAGGAGAACTACGAGCCTGGTAAAAAGAAATTGAAAGACAAGAAGGTACTACAATGGTAAAGCGCCTATATCGGCTGGTGTTACCTCCGTCGCAGGCGCTGCCGTCGATCCTCGAGAGAAACCTCTTGCGACTTCGATACCTTGTAAGAATAAGAAGAAGATGCAGAAACCTGTTACACCTAGAGATAGACAAATCGAGACCAGTAGCAAACGTATTCTCGAGACTTCTATCACGGGGAGAAGAACACACCGCCCAGGATTTGAATATTGGCTTAAAATGTAAACGTGTACACTTGAACGCGCTCTCGTGTACAATATGAAATTCGAAAACACGTATTACAAACCCTCACACCCTGCAAGTTATTCAGGTGCACGACATCTAATAAGTAATAAAAAAAATAATCCAATCAAAGTTTATGACTGGTTAACACAGCAGGACGCCTATACATTACATAAACCCGTGAGACGGGTATTCCCACGACTTTACTACAATGTCGACAATATAGACGATGTTTGGGAAGCTGATCTCGTTGATGTAAGATCAGTAAAAAATTACAACGATAATGTGGCTCACCTACTCACGGTCATTGACGTGCTAAGTAAATACGCATGGGTCGAACCATTGAGGGATAAAACTGTACACTCGATGACCGAGGCCTTTAAACGGATTTTCGAGCGCAGCGAGGGTCGTTTACCTGTATACCTGCAGACCGACAAAGGCAAAGAATTTGTGGGCAAAGAACCACAGACAAAAATCCGATATACGTTTTCGGGTTACACGTAATCCTGATATAAAAGCCGCTATTGCCGAACGCTTTAATCGCACGCTGAAAGAACGAATGTGGCGCTACTTTACACATCAAAATACACGACGATCCATCGATATACTTCAACAATTTGTTTATGCATACAATCATGCAAGACACTCGACAATTAAAATGCAACCGGCTGCTGAGACTCTACATAATGCAAATGCCGCATGTTAATGCAACGCAACGCCACGGTTAAATACAAACGAGGCAATTACGTACGGATTAGTCGAACAAATGGCACCTTCGAGAAGGGTTACGAGCGAAATTGGAGTGAAGAAATTTTTCGAATCGACAAAGTCGTAAAACGACAAGGAATACAAATTTACGAGTTGCGTGATCTCGAGGGAGAATTAATCGACGGTTTCTTCTACACTGAGGAAATAACACCTGTGCACTCGAAGCGCCGGACGGCAGATAAAGATTTTAAAATCGATCGTATATTACGGACCAAAGGACAAGGTGCGAAGAAACAAATTTTCGTCAGTTGGGTCGGCTACCCTTCGAAATTTAACTCCTGGATACCTGCATCTAGCGCCTACGCCATCTGACAAACTAGGGTGCACGCGCTCACTCGAGACCGCCCGTCGTCGTCGTTACAACCTTCATTATGTACCACGAGGAAAATTTTTTTCTCGTATTACCGAGTAATAGCAGTATGCAATACTATCCCAATAACACGACAACGCATTTTATTACACAACTTCCACGTGAAGTAAATCTGCATGGTCAATGGGCCATGGGTTTATCGGAAATGCTTATACCCTGCACAACGACGCATTTACAGAGTGAAGACACGGTGATTCAGTGGAGACCGTATGATAAAGTGAACGATCGTGTGACTCGTAAAATACCGTATGGCGTATACAAAAACCCCGAAGAACTTATGGCTAAGATAAATAATGTTCCAGGCTTACGGGAGGCTGGTATACAAATTATTAATTCCGACGAGGCAAACGGTTATGCGGCTATTGAGGGTAAATTGTGGTCGGAAAAGTGTGGTACAAAAATTACACCATTGCACAATGTGTTACACATTAGCGAGAAGGTTCGACGTATACTGGGTTTCGATGTAAAACGGGGATGATTCCGAGTGGACAAACAACGAGGTTCAGTTCAACGAGAGTTCGGCAGGTATGAAAAACGGTTCATACCTACGATTCACCCGTGGAAGCCAGCGCGTGGCACAAACACCAGCCTGCATCTCTCGAGCTCTACCTGAACAGCTCTTTGTCTACACGGATCTCTGTATACCCTACACAGTGGGCGATACTCAGGCCGCATTATTACGTATAGCCAATTTGGATACAACACACTATACATATGGCTCGACACAAGTGAAATATTTTTCACCACCAAATTATATACCACTACTCAACAATTGTTTCCGCACCGTCGAAATAGATATAAGGGATCATCTGGGCAAACCAATAACATTCGAGTACGGGACGTTAACCCTGACGCTACACTTTAAGCGACTCACGTAGACCCGCGTACGAGCGAGCGCGCGCGCGCTCACTTTCGGTGCAATGGTGGCCCATTATACGGCATACTATGACAATCAAGTTGGTGGTGGCAGTCGTATTGGTAACGTCTATGTCGGTGCACCTTATCAACGAGGACACGGTATAGGACGATTTCTCGGCGGGCTCTTCAGGAGCGTGCTTCCACTGTTGAAAAAAGGAGCTAAAGCCGTGGGTAAGGAGGCTTTACGTGCGGGTCTACACGTTATAGAGGATGTCAGTGGTCATCATGTACCGTTCAAAGAGTCACTAAAACGACGTGCTGCAGAATCGGGAGAAAATTTGAAACACAAAGCTAACGACAAAATCGCTCTACTGATGAATGGTGCGGGATATAATAACGCGTTCGCGGTTCGAACGATGCAGTCGTTAACAGGTCGTGCACCTGCGCGTATCACGAGGAGAAAACGAACGACAAAAAGGAAAAGTAGCGGCCGTGCATCATCATCATCTGTGAAGAAAAGGCGAAAGAAGAAGAGTATCAACCGTAAAACTGAAAAGGGGAAAGTGACAAAAAAACGACGAGGAGGAAATACTAAAAAGAGAAGAAGACCCACTGTCACGGATATTTTCGGGAGTCTTTAAAAAAATGTCGTTTCTACATTCACACTCGTGTGAATGCATGAAGTCGGAGCTCGACTTATTTACGATACCACCAACACAGACATCCATAGAATCGTCACAGTATGTCCACTACAAACCCGTCTCCTCGCTCTCGGACGACGGCCCCATCGAATTCGTTATAACTGGCCACGGCGAGGAATATCTTGACCTGGCCCACACAATGCTTTGTGTAACTTTTTACACAGTCTCTTTAATCAGGTTGACGTGTTTTTCAATCAAAAACTCGTTGCACCACCCAATAATGCTTACGCCTACAGAGCGTATATTGAGACATTGCTGAATTATGGGCCTGCGGCAAAACAATCGCATCTCACGACGGCTCTGTGGATCGCCGACGACGCAGGTAACTTTGACGCACTTCCAGGCACGAAAACTAATATTGGTTAGGAGTTAAGGTCAAGGTATATAAAAGGTGGTAAAACCCTGGATTTAATAGGACATTTACACTGTGATGTTTTCAATCAGGATAAATTTTTGATAATTGGTGTGGAAGTGCGTCTACGACTCGTACGCTCGAAAGACGATTTCTGTGTTATGGAAGCACCAGTACAGGGGATTATACATAAAGTTAAAATAAATTATGTGACTCTGATGGTGCGTCGAGCAAAAATTAATCCAGGCGTGCTTATCGCCCACGCGAAAACTCTGGCCAGGACAACCGCGAAATACCCTATAACGCGTGTGGAAGTTAAATCATTCACTATGCATAGCGGTATTATAGGCGATACACTGGATAATGTAATACTCGGAGAACTGCCGAAACGTATAATCCTTGGCTTTGTCTACAGTAAAGCATTCAACGGAGACAAGACTCAACCCATTCAATTTCCAAAATCAATCGATAAATTATCTATCGCTCTACGTGGACGGACAACAAATACCGGGAAAACCACTTCAGCCTGAGTTTGGTGGTAACGATACATGGGTTCAGAGCTATCATACACTCTTCTCCGGCACAGGGATACATTTTCAAAACGAGGGATTAGGAATTGACCGCGACGCATACGCTAGAGGCTATTGTCTGTTTGCCTTTGACTTAACGCCTGAACTATCGGCAAACTGCTTCACACATTGGAATCTCGTGAGACACGGTAGCGTACGAATTGAAGTACGCTTCACTAAAGCTCTCAACACAACAATAAATTGAATCGTTTATGCGGAATACGACAATGTTATTGAAATTGATTCGGCCCGTCAAGTCATCACCGATTTCAGCGCCTGAGCACCGGTAAAGATAAAAATCTCACCCCACCAGTCGTCGCCACCGCTGACAAGCTGTTTCAGAGAGGGCGTAAACGGGTCCTCGTGGATGGTATTTAAGAGTCTCTACACACGTATGGTTGACAACAGTTCACAGCAACTTCTCATCATGGACGCTATAGTGGATATTCAAGCACTTTACGGAAAACAAGGTGATTTCCTGCCTAAGGAGGTTGCAGTGACCACTCTACAAGGTGATAATATCGGGCATTGGGTCGTTGAATCACCATACGGTTTTGGTGACTTACCAAAAGAAGTACAAAAAAGTAATAATAAACTGACGTGCTACCATCATGGGCTCGAGTGGGTGGATGGTGATACACCATTGTAGAAAGTTTATGTTAACCTGCGAGCCATGTGTCGCTACGCCATACGCACATACACAAGAGGATCACAAAAAGCCGAAATTCTACGAGATATACTTGGACGAGACATTATCAACATGGAGAATTTTGAGGGACCGAGCTTCAAGAAAATGCCGCCGTACGACACATGGTGTATTTATCACGGCATCGCACGGGAAGATAACGTGAAATGTGCATTAAACAACGTGGAGATACTAAAACGTTTTCTTCAAACACAGGTTGTCGATACGACAAATCCAATTTATACCGAACCGTTTGGAACCGTAGCTCGGAAGGACTGGCCAGATGACACACCTAAAAAGCCTGACCGTATCACGATACCTAGCGAGGCAGAGATTTCCGCTGCGAGTCAGGGGTATATAGCCAAGGTACCTACAAAGGGTGTCAACAGTATTACGCCAGACATCTGTGCCGGTACGGTTCCCACAGGTGACGAAATAGTTGCCCTTTTCCGCTCGACGACCCTAGAGTCGACCCCGCTACCACCACCACCACCGACACCACCACCGAAACGACAGATAACACCGACCGCAGCGCGTGGTGGGTACCGTCATCAGCATCATCATCATCATCATCACCATCAGCAACAGCAGCGCCGACGCCGTCCTTACCAAGGACCGGGGAGCGTATATAATGAACAGTCTGGAGGTGCTGGAAGCACTACAACACATCCCAGCTCAGACGAAAGGAATTTATCCGGCCGATCGTATCCCGAGTCGCTGGTCTAGACCCACTGCCAATACCGACGATCATACCAAACCAGGAACGCATTGGGTTGCCGTGTACGTTGACAACAATGGCCGAGGTATCTTCTTCGATAGCTACGGACTACCCCCTCTCGTTAACAAATACCATAACCGTATACGTCGAAACACCACAACTTACGAGTGGAATACAAGAACTCTACAGTCAATCAAGTCAGCAGTGTGCGGAGAGTACTGTGTTATGTTTCTTGATTATATGTCTCGGGGCTATAGCCTGGATATGTTTCTACATCTATTTTCGGCAAATAAGCTGAAAAATGATAATATTGTACGACGCTACTATAAAAAATTGAAACATTTAAAACGCAAAAGACATTATGCGCAAAATATGCGATCCAGTGTGTTGGAGGGGGGCGGCAATATATGCGATAAGACATCGTGCATACAAACATGTACTGCCCGTTTCGGGTGTCATTTGTAAACGCCGAATAAAAAACAAACAAAAATTCACGTCTCGTCATTTAGAAAAAATACTTTCACCACCTCCACAACCATCATCATCATCACCATCCCCACCATCTCTGCCTCCAGTATAAAAGAAGCCACACATGGCTCGATTAAACACACTTTCGAAAAAGCATCAGTAGCTATAACATCAAATACAAAATGGAGGTCATCCAGGGTATACTCGTGATCGACTGCGGTAAAGATCCATGGGAACTCACCAGAGAGGAACTGGCATATGTACCGAAACCTCTGCTTATACAACACTGGGGCGATTATATTCCTATTCTCTGGGATAAATTACCAGCACATATTCAACTGGACCCTGAGGTTGCATCGTACCAGCTCTGTATAGAGCATCAGGACGTACCACAGCTGTATATGGAAATTGACGGTAATCTTCCTATCAAGAGGGAATGCGTAACCTGCACACAACTAGCGGCAAGGCCACCTCCAGTGAACGATCTACCAAGGCCCAAACCACGACTGACTATTCCAAAAATCGCTCGCTCAACAGCCGTCTAAACACATTTGTAATATCTTCACAAACACACACGGAAAATTATGTATAGTGTTAATAATAAATCTATTTTGTGAGAAAATTGTGGTTTTCATTTAACGATTTACTGACCTGGATTCTTTACCCTCAAAAACTGCGCAGCAACAGGTAAACTTACCAACACTCAAAAAATCGCGAGTTACCGATCATAGGAGAAAAATCTTCGATACCAATGGAAGTTGCAGGACCGACCGATTTTACCTCGAAAATCTGACGCTCTGGACAAACTCTCAACGGCCAATCTGCGCTCGGGGAATTATGCTAATCAGTCCCACTTGTCTGAGAAAATACAGAGAAAATTCATCCGCGGAAGTGGGGATGGAGAGGGGATTTTGACATCCAACCATCGCTCGGGGAATTATCCTAATTAATCCCACTTCTCTAAGAAAATACAGTGAAAATTCAAACGAAGGAGTAGGGAGGAGAGGGGAGTTAGACATCCAACCCACGCTCGGGGAATTATGCTAATTATTCCCACCTATGCTTATAAAATGAGTGGGAGGGAGAGGGGATTTTCACGACTAATCACACCTCGGGGAATTATGCTAATTATTCCCACCTATGCTTATCAAAGGAGTGGGAGGGAGAGGGGATTTTTATGACCAATCACAGCTCGGGGAATTATGCTAATTAATCCCACTCTTACCCACCCCCGCACTACCAGCCGCGGGGGCAGGGTATAGGAAGGGGGAAAGTGTCGTCTCCCTATACCTGCCCCTTACTACTAGCGAGACTTATATTTCTACACTCGTGAACACCATGCACTAAACTGCACTATACGAAAAACGAAAAAATTTTAGTTTAATAACATTCCGAAACGCGAGAGCACGAATTATCACGCGGAACGGGAGCACACGTAGCGTCTATCCTACGATAGACCGCGAGAACCGAACTATCGAGCGTGACCGGACAGAAAAGCTGTCAATACGGGAGCGCGTAATTAGCTCGAGACGTGTCGTCGACGTCTCGAGGCAGACTGATTATTACACGTAATTCTCGATAGCGAAACATTATGATTATTTCCGAAATCCGAAATTACTCGATCCGATAGCTGCTGCCCTCTGACTCGAGCCACCTCTGAACTTTAACGGGAACGGAAATACGTAAATCGGTAGCATCTAACCGTGAGATCCTCCACGATCGTTTCCCTAGAGCATGGGGCGAGAACAGAGCATACACTACACCAAAAACATATCGAAGGAGTTCCTCCCTTGACTGCGACAAAAACTCTACTTTTGCTCGATCTCCAGCCCTCATCTCCTCTGAGGGCGCCGGTATTTCAGTCGTACTGTTGCCGATTTCGTGGAGGGGTCTCGTCGGGAGCTCTCCTCTGTCGGGCATCTCGTTTCGTCGAGACTTTCTCCTCTCGACAGATTTGAGCACTCCGACCTTAACTTAATCTTAAGAACTAAAATGATACAAATTTTTCTTCAGCTATACGGTAATTTAACGGAAGGGTGACTCGAGGGAGTCATTGAACGAGAACTACAACAAATGCACGACGATATATTTAGTGACCGTGAATTTGAAAAAATCACGTCACAAATGGTCTATGGTATATACGGTCCGTGAATATTTCATAATAATAATTGGTGATGTGAATAAGCATGAAAAAAATATTTTTGTAATTTTTTCACACAAGTAGACATTTTTTCGAATAAAGAAACTCCACAGCATGTTTGATATGCAAAGCGTTTTTACGTGTACCTAATAGTTTTTAAGTTATACTGGTTTAAAAAACAAATTGTATCTGTCTTATCTCGAAAAATATTGCTCAAAAAAATCTAAAAACAAAAAAAAAACAAAATACATAAGTCCCTTCTCGATAATGCGGAATTGAGACGAAGTTTCGATTTTTTTAGAGGCATCGATACTCTTTGACCGTTCGAAACGGGATGAAATGCCTCATGTACAAACCTAATATAAGGATAGGTAGGTGCCAGCTTATTATTATTTCCATTAGCACAATCAGTATGAATTTCTGTCAGGCGAAAATTACGATTAAGTGAGGGAAAAGTCGGGGTATGTTTGATATATATGATATATATGATCTACTTATGTTTGATGAGTTTGAAGCGTTCTATCCTTCTTAATAAAAAAAAAAAAAAACAAAAACAAAAATCAAAAATCAAAAATACAGTGCTAGGCTCCTAGCACGTCAATTTTAAAGCTCCTAGCACGTTCATTTTAAAGAACAGTCTTACAGACTGCTTATGTCAATTCTGCAGTACCTGAGGCTTTTTTTAACTGAAATATAACAAATTTTCAAGGATTATTGGTCCGAAAGTTATTTGCTGTCTCTGTCGCACTCATGGAGGTTTCGTCTACCTTGACGTAACTTTTTCCATAATAAGCTTAGCCCGCGTGTCTAAACAGCATAGCATCTTGAAGCAAACAAGTTGTAGAAACAGGCATCGCAAAGACTTTCCAGTGGAGATGCGGCACGGCCCGCCGGGTCGACACAGCGACTAGCTACATTAAAGGTTTTAAGATTCAATAATAATAATAATAATAATAAAATAGCAATAATAATACATACATACTTACTTACTTACTTACTTACTTACTTCAGGATATGCATTGTCGTTTAAACAGTAGCACGAACATTTTTCCCGTGAATATACTATATATTTTCTTTTGTTTCATTCTACACTGAACCTTGGAAATAGAAACAGAATAAGCATTTGTCAAATAGGCGCATGACGATATATTACACGTTTATTACACGTTGGCGTCACGACCTGCCCGCTATATGTTGTCAATGGCTTGTCGGTCGGGTACACGCCATTATGCTGTTTTCTCTTAGATGCTTAAGATAATCCTTTCATAAGGAACGGTATTCGATGGATATACAAATTTAATGTATGTTGAATACACAGCAAAAGAAGATGCGTACGGAAAAACAGATGTCGTTACCGGCACTTTACATGAAATAAGTGATCTTAAATGACAACAGTTTTGATAACCGCACTATTACCATTACATTTGTGAAATTAATAAATAATTCAATGTAATGGTCGCATAGCGATATCGCTTCTCCGAATCGTGAAACTGCTTACCTCAGCACTCTCACGGTATGGACAGAGCGCCGCGCAGCCACCGAGCGCGCAGCGGCCGCCCTTATCAGCGCGCCTTTGTACCGCGCGGGGACCAAGGACCCCGAGAGCGTAGGGGAACCCCTCAGTTTTTCCTCGACCACCCACATATTAACATCGTCACTCATTATTACTCTCCTCGAATAAAGACATTATTTCTACGCAACAGTTTACCTATTTATCGGCATCCTCCAACACCTGACCCATTACATCAATGTGTTAAATCAGTGCATGTCATAGTATGTTGTACTACTGGCCATGTCACACACGATAATTTTTGTAACAAGTGCATGAAGATAGGTGCTTTGCGTAGCAGTTTTGAGGGGTGAAAGTAAAAAAAATCTTCGAAGCGGCGAAATTGAAGACTGCGTGAAATTAGCCACTTTCGGCCCACGCAACAGTCATGCAAAACACTGAAACAAAACTTAGAAAATGTTAAACTCTCAAGCCATATGTAAAAAGTTTCGAAAGTTTCATGGCAACAAGAAAATTGGGACACACACACATACTGAAATTTTTTCAAAATCACTTTACTCGACGTTCCAGACTATCCTGAGCATACTGGCATGCAAATCTAGATTTTGTGTGTGTGTATGTATGATGTATGTATCTGAGTTTGGTGAGAACCTAACAAAAAGTTAATATTTCAGAGAATTTTAATTTGTGTTTGTCCTCATTGTTTCGTCATCTTCGTGATCATCATTCTACGTCGCCGTTTTCGTCTTTGGATAACAATGTGAGAAATTATTTTGGAGAGATAGTTTCATATGGACCACAGTTTTTGTTTTCATTAATAGAATTCAAAAGTTTTGACACTTATTATTGAAAACAAGGGTGCAAATTCGGACCTTCCACACTTATTTGTTTACTTCCTTACTTGCGTACCTATTCTCCACATTTCACAAAACTTCCTCTATGAGGAAGCCAAAATTGGTGACCACATTACCTCATAGTGGTAGTTCTGTGTAAGATGGTAAATGTGGAGGCAATGTGCAAGGTCCAACTTTGCAGCCTTTTTGCTTCCTCTTAGAGGAAGCTTTGTTTTCGTGAAAAATTATTTTAAATTATTACTTAAAATTGTTCAAAACGTCAAGAAAAGTAATCCAGAAAAAAAATGTCCATGCGATTGAATTTCAACAAAATCCGTAAAGCAGTTCTGATTTTACGTCATTTTGAAATTCTGTCTTTTTTTTTTTGCAAATGCTCTCGAGAACGGTTCAAGTAACTAATTAAAAATGTTGCATAAAACTTAAATAGAGTGTCAATGTTTAATACTAAATTTTGAGGAAATCGATAAAGTAGTTAAGACTTTATAGAAATTTGCAACAGTTGTAGTATTTTGCATACAACTTAAGTAGAGTGTATCAATGTTCAATATCAAATTTAGGCGAAGTCGATAAAGTAGTTAAAATTTTATACAGATTTGAATTTTTGTAATTTTATTGACAATGCTGTAACTCCAGAACGGTTTAAGCAGCTGATCTAAATTTTTGCATATCGCGCCTCCAGAACAAAAGTGTACTAACTCGAAAAAACAAATTGGTGGGAAATGAATATTAAAGAGGAAACCTATATATTTAAAATACCGGAAACGGTGGCGCACTAAATATTGCCTAATACAGGAAACTTTGTTTTCATCAAATTTTTCAAAGATTCCTCTATGAGAAAGTTAAAAGTGATATAAATGCTTGCTCATAAAGGTGAGTCTGTGAAAAAAGAAAAAGTAAATAAAGAAGCAGTGTACAAGGTCCTACTTTGCACCATTTTGTTTCTTCATAGAGGAAGCTTTGTTATGGTGAAAAAATTTTTTTTCGAGATTTTCATGAAGACGCGTTCAGAATGTCCCAAAACGTCTAAAAAACATATTTAGAAAAAATGTCCGGATGTGTTTGTGTGTGTGTGTGTGTGTGTCAGGCCTCCAAAATTCAATCCCCTATTACTCGAGGATGGTTAGACCGATGGGGCTGAAATTTGACACACAAGTAGAGTGGTTGGGCCTCTATGTTTAGAACAATTTACAAAATAATTGGGGCTCCCATTCAAATTTTATGAGACTTTGTCGTTTATCATAACGTTTTTCGAAAACCAATGGCCCTAAGCTCTCCGTAAAAATTTTAAACGACAACCAGAATGTTGAATAATATATTCCAATAAAAAAATATTATATTTTCATTGCAAAGTATATAAAAAAATACATTATGCCAAAACATCCTAAAACACCAGTAATTAAACAGGCCAATCCAACCTACATTTTATGGAAATTACGGTTTTTGAAAAAAAATGCATGATAGATGGTAAGATTATAGGCAAATTTGGAAACTGATATTGATTTCAATCTTCAGAAATGTTCATGAGCCCTAAAAACGTCGTTGATTATTCACTGGTGACTGTTCATTTACCGGTGGTTCATTCACCCTACTTATGATGTCTTATTATTTTTATTTTAGTCCACTTGAAGTGTGAAATACAAGGAAAAAGTTTATTCGCTGGATGTTAAGGTTCATTTTTATGCAATGAATCCGTACACGATGCGTCCGCGTAGCCGTAAGCCACATAAAGATCGAAATGGGCGACAGCACAAGAGAATGAAGCATCAACATCTGCAGAGTATTCTCTCAGCTTCTGAAACAGCGACAACTAATCGTACAGAGGTGGTATGTCCTACTGGATATATAGCAGCACCGATAAGTTCTTCGGAGACTACACCCAGTTGTAGTATATCCAATCGTACTATCGTCGGCAGATCTTTACCGGACAGGATTTTGCAGCGTTCTACAGTTATTAGAATCACGACTGATTCCGAATCCACCGAAGTTACCCAATCAGTCAATGCAATGGAAAACTCGACCTCCAGCAATGAGACTGAGAGTGATTGCGATATGTCATATCCTGAATCTATAACTTCTTGTAATGAAGACAGCGATTCTCCGATAGCCGAAGACACATTAAATCCAACTGAAGTGAGAAGCGATTTTCGTGAGAAATTAGCATCATACGTTGTCGAAAATGATTTGAATCACCAGGCTAATGATAATCTCCTTGCACTTCTTCGCTCACATGAATGTTTCGCAATGCTCCCAAAGTTAAATAAATCATTGCTAAGTACACCACGCCGACCTCCGACGGTAATGGAAGTACATCTAGGGCAATATTTGCATTTGGGAATTGAAAAGACGATAATCAGCATACTGAAAAGCGTGCCGCTAAATTGTCTTCCTCTCAGGGTCGAAATTGATAGTAACACCAATGGAGCAACTTTGGGGAAAGAAACAAGTCAAATGTGGCCAATACAATGCCGCATTGCCAACATAAAAAATAGTCCAGTCGAGATAATTGGTGTATATAGAGGCCAAGGTAAACCCTTCAGTGCGATGGATTTTCTTCGACCATTGGTAGATGAAGCAAATCAAATAATACGCGACGGTGGTGTATTGTATTTAGGGAACAGAAAATCAATAGTTCTCCGTGCTTTCATCGCCGACGCACCTGCACGCGCTTTAATATTAAACCATATGGGTCATAATGCGAGCAGTCCATGCTCAAAATGTACGGTTACAGGAGACTACACCAACGATCGTATGGCACTACTAGGCGTTAAGCATGCCCCACGTACTGACGAGCAATATCTTCGCCGGTCCGATGAAGACCACCATAAAGAAAGTGACTCTCCTCTATCGCTTCTACCGATCAGCATGGTATCGCAAGTGCCGTTTCAATACATCCTTTGTATCGGTTGTATGAAACGATTGCTTATGGCATGGGTAGACTCGAAGTTTACGATTCTGTGCAAACTCTCCGCCCATGAAATAAACGTCATTTCGATAGGGTTGAACCATTTAATTGCTTATTGTCCACGAGAGTTCGCTCGTCGTCCACGCAGTCTCATCTATTACCATCGCTATAAAGCTACTGAGTATTGGCAGTTACTACTATATACTGGCCCTGTAGTCTTAAAGGGCATTTTGAAAGACGAATATTATAAACATTTCCTCCTATTGCATACTGCCATGCGCATTCTATCATCGGTCTACCCAACAGAAGAACAGTTGCACTATGCCAGACTGGCTTTGGAATCGTTTGTCCGTCGCTGCGAAACGTTGTACGGCGCCAAATTTGTAACCTACAATATTCACGGTCTATTGCATCCTGTAGATGACGTTGAACTGCTCGGTCCTCTCGATTCGTTTTCCGCTTTTCCCTACAAGAACAGTATGATGATCTTCCGCAAATACTGCAGAAAACCACATCTTCAGCTAGCACAAATAGTCAACCGACTCGCTGAAAAAGCCCGATGCTTGAAGAAGAACGATCGCGTGCAAAGTCGATGCAAATCTCCAGTAATCCTGGAGAAACATACTGACGGCCCGATTCTGGTTAACACAACTGAACGTGAAATAGATCAGTATCGTTGCGTTAAGTGTCGAAACTTCACTTTATCGGTGAGAGCACGCGACAGAAGCTCCATATTGAACGATAACTCCATCTGGCTCCTAGAAAACGTTGCCGTATGCAACGAGATACATTTGATAGTCAAAAAGTTCAGTAGCGTTACCTCTTTCTACGCTGTACCCATTGTATGTACGACGTATGGTTACTACAAGTGTTCAGAACTCAACGAAGAATTGACGACATTACGACTTGCTGACGTCTCCAGTAAAGGATACGTAATACCTACTTGGTTGCCACGCCAATTTGACCAGAACGGTAAAGAATTGCCAGAAAACAGACAGTTTGTCGTTGCTGCCATGCCCTCTGAGTCCTACTATTGAGCAGTTGTGCTGGCAGGCCTACAATAAAAGGGACGACCTTCTCAATGGTGAGTCAACGAAACTGGAAATCTTGAAACAAATGTCTGCAAAGTACAACATTGCAGACATTTGTTTATATAGTATATAGTAATATGCTATGACGTGATTTTTGTCCACGCCACCTGCGCGAAGGCTAATCGGCGAGGGGTGTCGGATTAACGACACTTGAGCGGCGCACAATCGCTTGCAGACGCTGGCATGGCAGCTTTCTTTATTTGCTTTCTTTCTTTTTCTTCCACGCAGCTCTCTTTATCGGCTCCCTTTATTATCGGCTCTCTTTTATTATCGGCTCTCTTAATCATCGGCTCTCTTCTATTATCAGCTCTCTTTTATTCTCGGATTTGATTTTATTATTTGGTGACAGAATAATTGTAAGTTAGAAAATCCAGTTATGCGTACCGACCGTTTTGTTACCCCTTTCATCGGGTCTCACCCCAACAAGAACATCAACTGTGGGAAATTACCCTGCTCCAACCGCAGACTGGTGCCAAACGCCATACGCTCGCTCTGGATTTTGCCACCGCGTCGAATACTGGCTGTCTCACATCCGCCAACCATCGGAGAGGTCGAGCTATCGTTTGGGTTTTTTTCTTTTTGTTCACTATTAATTGGCTTGACAACCCAGTCTTTGGAAAATAAGGGCTGAGGAATCAGCACCGCAGACGGACGACAACCATCGTTATCCGTAAAGTTTGAATGCCCGGGGAGCACGCAGGAAAAAGACCGAAAAATTACTGAGTCACCCGCCTCCCTACGACTTACCAGCCTGGCGCTGGACCATCCCCGAGAGTTCGAAATGTCGCGGTCCGGCCACCCCGGCACCCCAGGAAGGAAGGGTTTAGGAGCAGCAGAGTTGGGTTCAATTGCAGCGTTGCATACAAAGATGTGAGTCCAATACCGCTGATACACTGAAGCCACGGTTTCCGGCGTGAGGAACTCCGCCCTCAACTCAAGTTGCCGCCGGATCCAAGGGGAAGACATTCGGGCTCCAACCATGCATGTAACTGCATCCAAGAGGCTGAGGATAGACGACCGACGCGAGTAATCAACTTAAAGTTTCCCTCCAGCAACACCTCGACGAAGAACTCAAAGGGAGAAGCGCGGCTTCAAATTTCGCGCCACGCCGCTAAGTGTCCCCCATCAGAACTATCGAGATGCCGCGAGGATCAAGGAATCGAAGAGAGTAGGAGGATAGAGCGTGTGTGTGCGAGGCAACCGGCGAGTGGGCGGAGTGGGGCGAGCCATTCGATATTATTTATAAATTAATTATGACTTATCTTTTTTTTCTGTAATATTACTTGTCTTGCGTGATTTCTTATACTGATAATTTCAGTTGTCATATCGCTCGCTTGCCTGGTGGCGTGCTCCGCGCGGAAGGTCACACCGGGTCCGTCGCGGTGTTTACACCGTGAGCGAACGATTCCCGGAATATTGCGACACTATCTCGTCCAATTTTGTCTGTTTCTTTCTGCTCACTAATCCTTCTTCGCTCTGCAATTCAACGTGCGTTAGTTTTACATTATATTAACTGGCTCTCTGATTCCCAAATTATTTCTTTTACGTTTCTTCATGCTCATGGTACTATGCTATCTCTCCCTCATATTTAATTTAATGGCTCTCTACTATCCGATCTATTCCGCGTATATTTAAGTTGCTCTCTACCCTACGTTATCTAATCTCTGAATTATTTCGCGTATATTAAGTTGCTCTCTACACCCTGCTCTCTAATATCCGCTTTATTCCGCGTAGTTATAAGTTGCTCTCTCTACACCATGTTCTCTAAAATCCAAATTATTTCACTTACATTTAAGTTGCTCTCTAACACATGCTCTCTAATCTCCGGATTATTTCGCGTACATTAAGTTGCTATCTACATCCTGTACTCCGATATCCGATTTATTCCGCGCCGTTATAAGTTGCTCTCTACCCTATGCTCTCTAAAATCCGAATTATTTCTCGTATATTTAAGTCGCTCTCTACGCTATGCTCTCTAGCACCCGGCTTATTTCGCGCATATTTAAATTGCTCGCTACTCTATGCTCTCTAAAATACGATTGATTTTACATGCGATTTGGTGGCTGAGTATGTTGCGCTCTCTCCCATTAGCGATTCCGTTCACCTATACTATTTTCTTTAACATTGTCATTATTGTCCTTATTGGTTGTCCATATCATAAATTTGCGTTATTTCATTAGAATGATTATTAACCTTATTATTTATCATTCATACGGGATATTTGCGTTTCTTTCATTGTCATTATTATTATTTTGCTAAGTTATCATCCCTAGTGAATATTTGCGTTTCTTTCATTATTACGGTTATTATTTATTATTACTATCGAGCCAGGGCCTCATCTTCACGACCATTGTATAATTTTTAGTTTAATTTATTTAGTTTTATATCGCCTCATGGTTCTATCATTCCTCACCCTTTGTTACAATCCCTGTACTCGTTATTGCGCCTCGAGACCCATTCTCGAGTGCAGCCCGAGGAAAAGTAATACAACTACTAGTTTCCCAAAAATTCGCGTTATTGTCACGTATTTGGTTCTGCCCAGCCCCTCTACCATATATCAACTCGCGGAGCCTGAGTTAGTCGCGGGTCTTATGGCTTTTCACCGCATCCTCGCGTTGCCCAGGATTGAGTCGCGCTACACTGGGGGCAATATAAGTCGATGGTAAATCTGCGGTATTTCGGTACCTGGCGTCCAGCTCCCATGTGGCGAGGAACTCGAATTCGTTGGCGTACAATTAGATTTCGGATTTCCGCTTCGTTAATTTGAAGATCTACTTGATTAAGCTTTCTGGTTTCGCTTTCGCTATGCTCGGCATCACGCGGGAATGAAGAGCCGGGGTTGTGAGCTTTCTCCGAACAGTAGGGGGAAAAATTCTTCACAATGCATAGTATATTGTCTGACAAGGGCCGAAAGTTAGTGATAGCGATGATTGTGAAGTTTGTCGCCGGAGCGTCAGCGAGAGCAGCAATCACACCTGTCGTCAATCGTCAACTATTAGCCGTGTTAAATTTCACACACGATATTTTTTTTAACAAGTGCATGAAGATATCGGTGCTTTGCATAGCAGATTTGAGGAACGAAAGTAAAAAAAAACACTCAAGGGGCAAAAGTGAAGACTACGTGAAACTGGCCACTGTCAGTAGCACGCGAATGTGCTGTACAAAAGCAATCCGAACGAAATCAGTGTTGCGGGTATTGGCCTTCCGTCGGCATTGTATTTATCTCAAAATGATTTTTAACGCTTCGCTCGCTGCCGTGTTTATAATCGTAATGCAATCGAGAAAGTACGAAAAGGTAATTGTTTTCAAATAATTTAACTTCGATTACTGACATAACAATTAATCTGCGTATGCCTTCCCTTCGTAACGTTCATCTGTCGTCATCTTTCATTCTAAGTGGAATTTACATTGGACGACATGGAACCCATCGGGATGCGTCTGGTAAGCAATCGTCATTCGGCTACCTTATAGTCACTCGTTCTATGTAGCAAGCATCAACACCAACTTAGCTACACGAATTTTCAAAGTTCTCAGAAAATTATGTGATTTCATGATTTTGAAGTATTATATACTCTAGACTGCATAAACAAAAAAACACTTTTTTTTCTTTTATTTTTGCCACATCATAACATCATCATAACATCATCAACTATGATATAATATACATAGACATAACATCATAACTATGGTTTGGACCCTAATATTAAACCTCATGAAAGTAGAGCTTCGGCAAAAAATATTTAGAGGTAGCTCATCGGCCTTGTGTATTTCCCATTTGATAAACACGTAAAAAATCGGATCTCCCGTTTAAATGGATATACGAATTGTTCTACACTATAGATAGTGCTCCGTTTTATAGCTTATACAATTCTCTTTAATCCGGAGTGTCGTAGAGAATTTTAGGCCGTACGGTGTCCAAGATATTTAAGTTCGCGAAAGTATGTAAATATGCATTTTTGCAAAACTCGTTTACCTAAAACATCATGCCATCAACTTCCTCGGTGGAATCAATCCAAAAAATGATGTAAAATTCACCAAGTGCATGGAAAATCATATTTGTTTTACATTACAATGTAACTAGATTTGTAATAATAATAATAGTTATAATTTATTATTTTATAAAAATAAATTTAATTTTCAAAAAATCATATTTCTGGAAGTATGCATCGAAATAATTAATAGTATAGGACCTAATTACCATTAACTTAAGTGCACTTTACGAAAAAAAAATAGTGGTACATAAAAATAAAAAATAGATATCGCGCTCGATTTGAAAAAATTTATCTCCCCCTATAATTTTTAATTTTCTAACCTCTCAATTTTTTTCGTGCTTTATATACTGTTCTCAACAATCAACCGTGGCAACATTTTTATATAATTTTTGCCAATTCTATAAAATCGACAATCCTAAAAATCATTATTTTTTTTCCGGTCCAAAATATGTTTTTAACAGTAACAAAAGGCATGTACTTGAATTTTTCAGATTTTTTTACTCATTATTTGCAATAGCTAGTTCTCTCGGCGCCCCTGCCCTCCTCTCCTCCCCTTAATGCTATACATGGACTGCCGAGTATATTTTTAGTATTCCTTTATTTTACTTCTAAAGGAAGACTTCTTAACGGTTTTTCATTCAATTTATATATATTTTGAAGATAAAATCTCAATATTAAATACAATATAACTCAGGGCAGTGTCAGGACCGTTCAGAAAATGATTGATGGGAAAACTAATTTTCTTTTTTGGACTTAGAAAAGATTATTATTTATCGCCAGAACCATCCGAATTAAATATTTATTGTCATTCTAAAAACTTATTGCAGAAAGAATTATTTATTTTCTTATTTTCAAGATTTTTTTTACGATTCAAGTAAATTCTAGTAATTCTTTTCCGAAATGGTCTTTTATTATAATATATATGTATGTATACATTTGTGTTAAGTTTGCTAAGAATTTGGCAAAAATCGAACTAGTAAAAAGAAAAAACATATGCAAACCAAGCATCCCATTAGGAGGAAGAGGAAGCTAGAAATATGTTTAAAAAATGTATATTGTAATTTCAGGTGCTCCGAAAACGAAACTGAGTCCGGTCATCACGTAGGATTTTTGTCCAACAATGGCGACCTCCTTAAAAGCTGTGAAACAGATATTTGAAGCAGGGAAAGGCTATATTTTGATTTATCATTTCTACTCACGTATTTGATGTTCTCATTTTCACTTCAGTGCTTAGTTATACCTTTTATAGTTTTATACCTTTTTCAGTCTTTCTTTTTTTAATATAATTAAGTAAGGGCTTTACATTTACATTTACATTTACTTATATTAATAAATAAATAACTCGTGGATCCTTAAATTTATTTCATTTATGATATACACTCGGGTGTTAAAAAAAACCACTTTAATTGTTGCTTAAAATAGATATTTAGTTGTATTTGTCCCTGCGATGGTTGTCCTTTTTATTTTAATTGACGGTGAGTTGTCCTTTAACCGATGATTGAAGAAGATGAGTTGGGATTTCTTAGGGTTTGGTTTCCACCGCCATTTGTTGAAACATTCTTCCGTTTGATCCGTGAAGTGTTGCAGTGTTTCTGTCGCTTTCTCTATATTCTTGTCGTGGGTTATCAGAGTTGTATCGTCGACAAATTTTATGATGTAGCTTTTGTTATTGAAGTATTTTGGGTCATTGTGAGAGTGGTGGTAAATATCAGTTAAAAATAATAACGATATTTGACTTCGATTGCATAGGACGGCCTAGTTAGTTTTAAAAGTCGCAGTAGTTCATAATTTCGTACATGGGTCCCGGCTAGGTACGTTCTTTACATGTTGAATATCCCAGAAAGTTCATAATCAGTCTCTAGGACTCATCATTTTTTTCCTTTGTTTAATTGTCGTTTAAGTGCTATAGCTTTAAGCAGATTAGAAGGCTTTAAACAAGTCAAATTAGTGCTAATTTCTTAAAAACTATTTTTATAAAGTTTTACGAATTAATTTACGACATTGAAGGATATGTATCAAAGAAATATTTTTTGAAAATGTTGCAAAGTAGAGCTTTGCACATTGCTTCCTCGTTACTTTAGAGTGTTTACAAAGCTACCTCAACAAGGAAGTATGATGATCAATTTTGGGTTCCTCATAGAGGAAGCTTTGTAAAGTAACGAGGAAGCGATGTGCAAAACTCTACTTTGAAACTCTACTTTGTTTTAGATAAATAAATAATTATTTCTCATTCTATAAAAACTTTGTATTTATTTAGTTAAACCAGAATAAGAGGAAAAGATTAATTTGTTTTAATTCAAAATAGCATACAATCTAAACCGCTTTATCGGTCATCACCAAATTTGGTACATAGCAGCACTGAATGTTATTTTTCGTCTGTAGAAAATTTCAGTTAATTTGGTCAGATTTAACGTGAGTTAGAGCAAAACGTAAATTTTTTCGAAAAATTTAAAAAACTATAAAAATTGAATCTATAGATTTATCCCATATTCAATATCAATCCTCGTTTAATATAGCTGTATTTGTAAAAAAAATATAAAGCTCGTAGCTAACAATTTGTGGCAACTAGGTCACATACAGACTTTTTTTATAAAAATTTTTAATTGACTAACAATTAAACTTTTGTTATCTTTTTTTTTAATGATCATAAACAAAGGTGTTCAAAACCTGTTAATTAAACAAAACCTGTTCCACATGTGTGCCAAATTTCAGCTCAATTGATACATCTGTTCTTGAGATATGTAGGTTTAAATATTGCATGCTAATCACACACGCACACCACTTTTCTATACCACTTTTCTCGACGTTTTGAACTATTTTGAATATTCAAACCTGTCGAAAAAAAAAATTTCACTAAAACAAAACTTCCTCTATGAGGAAGCAAAAACAACGAAGTGACGAAAAATAAAGCAAAAGCTAAATTATTTTAGATTTTTAGCTTTCACTAGTTAATCCCAGCGAAATCTACGATGCCACGACGTGGCGACAGGGGGCCGGTACTGTGTTGTCAGGGGAGGTGGAGGTCGTGTTGATACCGTGTATGTATGATGACGTTACCGTGGAGGAATTAGGAATACCACGGCAAGCCGACACTGTACCAGCACTGGGTCATCCGAGTGGAATTCTAGATTTCACGACATGCCACCAAGATGCCGGTACCGTTCTGTCACGAGAATATAAAATGATCACCTCGTACCGCCATCATGCCCATACGATGTCTGAACCATGAGACCAAAAGACCACGGCGAGCCGACACTGTAACGGTACGGTGTTAATTTTACGAAATTTGAGCCGTAACGGTAAGCTGACAACGTGCCGGTACCGTGACTACTCAACAAAATGTTGAGTCAACATGGTGAGAGTGCAACGTGTCGGCTCCGTGCCGGAACAAAAATTGTGAGCTGGCACGACTGTGCCATCGTGTCGCTACCGAGTCATGACGGCGTACATAAAGTTGCTACGACGTGCCGACACCGTGTCGTCATAGTGAAATTTAAGTTGGCACGGTGTGCTGTCTTCCTGCCATCACCGTGTAAACTCAAAAAAATTTAAGTTGGCACGTCGTGCCGACATTGTGCAGGCACTGCGTACGACGACCGTAATGTAGGATTTCACGGCAGGCCGCTACTGTGCCGGCACGACATCGTCACGACGTACCGACTTACTGTGCCGGCAGAAAATCGTCGGATGCGGACATACATCGTTGTTCTGTTATACGGCAGGGCACAGCATCGTGCTGTCACCATGCCGGCACTTGTCTATCTGGGCACCTATCTTTCGAACTGCAACACAAAACGTATTGTGGAGGCTTCGATATCGAACACAATGGCATGATACATTACAAAAAAACGATTATCATGAAGGGTGATATTTAGCGGCGCAGTGGCGTGAAGCAAGGTTTTTTTGAAACATCCAATCGGTATAATATTTTAAGCATTATTCTTTCTTACTATTATAATATTCTTACAAAGTATTTACATAATGTATGATAAATAAAATAATTTTAAAAAACGATTATTATTAAACATCCAATCGGTATAACATTAAAGTTAAAAAAAATGCAATTGCGCCTCATACAAATGCAGGTTCAGACTCACGGGCGGGATTCAAGCACCAGAGATGAGAATCTCTACAAGCACTCCACCGTGAGCACCCTGAAGTGAGCTACGAAAATGATATTTCGATATATTCCAATAGGCTATTTGTATCAGTTTGAAAAAATCATTTATTTATGCGAATCAATAATTTATCACTTTAATTTATGAAAAAAGACACTGGGCGCTAGTCACATAAACGACGTTCAAAATTTGGTTCAAAGAAATCGCTCAAATCGCCCAGATCGCCGTGAAACGCATAATTCCCGTCATTTGCCGGGCGGGGGGGGGGGGCAGTCGGGAGTTAAAAAGAAAATTCGTTCAATACTTCAAGGTTGTTCATAGCTTTTTAAAGGAGGCAAACAAATCATTGTAAAAAATAATTACCAAATTGTTGGGAGGAAGAATTGGGTTACGAAAATAATTTTTTTAATTAACTTTTATGTATATAACTTTATTCAATGAAAATATTTTAACAAAGTGAGAATTTTAATTTGTGTTCTGAATCTTGAAATTGGGCGATGAAGAATGTATCTTCGTCATCGTATCTTCGAGATGGAATAAAATAATCTTGCTTCCGATCTCAGATTATATTAGTTTTATTCAGGTTCTTTTGTCACATATAAATGCTTTGATATCAAAGAATTTATAGTAGAAAAAAATTCTAACAATTAATGTAAAAAATGATATCTTCATTTGTCTGTTCTGTTAAAAAAAAAGCCACCAATACCGGTGAACTGGTAAAAGAATTTTTTTTATGAAAGGATTCACGATTTTAATTTTTAAGAAATTGAAATTGCTTTGATAAGATCTGAAAAAATTCTCACAAATTCCTCATTACATATACAAATATTGAGCAGTTTCTCTTTTGTTTCTAATTTTCTTTTAACGTTTTATCCGTAAAAAGCTTTAATAAAAATAAAAGCGAAAGTCAGGACATTATGGGTCTAAGCTGAAAAATGTTGATATTCGACACAGGATTCTTAGATTTCTTTCAGATTTTCAAATTACGACCCTCTAATTTTTCTTTAAAAAATCATATGTCAGACCCAAAGAAATTTTACAAACTGTAAAAAAGAAATCTCAGTGGCTTTTACAGTCAGAATGACGATATAAAAAATCATAAACCAGATTGGAGCGGTCGAGGGTCAGACCCAGGTCGAATTGGTATGTAATGCCCTTTATAGAACCTTCTGTGGCATCTGGACTATCTGCCAATTCATGTGATAGCATCTGAAACAGAATAACAATATTTCCATAGATCTTTCATTGACAATCCAACGCAAAGGTTATAAATAAGTCATTATTATAATTTTTATATTTATACCAGTTAATTTAATTGTCTTATCTTTTCCTTTATTTTATAGCTCAGTATATTAATTTTTATGTTGACGAGATGTAAAAATTAATAATTTAGACTTCTTTTCATCAGTACTTTTCACTAACCACATAAAAGTCATGTTTAATGTTATATTCGGTTCGGTCTTCGGATCTTTCGAGTTTACGCGGCACTACTAATAATCTAATTGCGTTTATAAAAGTTATTAACTTATTGCATTTATTAATTGTATTCCAATATTCTTCGTTACTCGGCGTTGTCACTATTTTCCGAGTTGAATTTCAAATTTAGCCACTAAAACGTCAGTTGCACGGAAGTTGACAGCAGTGCCATAATTGATGGTTGCGTTCATATCGTTTCATTTCACCGTATCGTATGTTTTACGTAGTCACCAACCTGGAAGGTCCTGTAAATGATTTGTAAGGTTAGGGGCTACTAAAAAGTCCATAGGGAAATTTGAACAAATACGTATAGTGATTACGAATATTGTAAAAATAACTGCTGGAAAAGATATTTTATATGTTCATCTTGTGTTGAATAGCCCCTATTTTACGAATTACTGAAGCCTACATTAATTACCTCTCGATCGAAGCTCACGTTAAAAATAAAATAAATGATAACGAGGAACTAGCGTTACAATATATATAGAGCTGCCTCTTTGAACCATCAGATTTAGAAACTATGCCTCTACAGGTGTACTCTCTAAATTTTGCTGCGTCGATTATTTTGAAATATGTGGTAATTGAATAAAATCTCATAATTCATAATCATTAGACTATATCAACTCATACCAGTAAGGAATCACTTATGAAAAAAGCAAATAATTATTGAAAGACCTTGAAAAAACCTTGCAAATTACTTCCTCATTATTTAGTATCTTTGACAAGACCCTTTTTTTTACAAATCTAGCTCTATGAGGAAGTATGTTGATCAATTTTGGTTTCCTCATAGATGAAGCTTAGTAAAAAAAAAAAAGCTTTATCAAAGATACTAAATAATGAGGAAACAGTATGCAAGATTCTACTTTGCAGGTTTGTTTGAGCTCTAAAGACATTAAACAAAATACATTATGTCGCAAAATTAGAACCGTTCGATCGATCTACGGCAAATTTTTACTCAAACCTTGTTCTATGTGTAATCCATATGTAACCAAGTTTGGACCCGGTATCTCATAATTTGCACAAGTTAATGCAAATTATGAGATAGTGATAGTGATTCGCGTAAAATTTATACCCAAACGTTGTTCTGAGGCAGTCCACATATGTACCAAGTTTTATTTAAATCTGCTGAATTCTTTTTTTTTTTGGCGACAGTAATGTTTTGGTTTTTTTTTAAGTAAAATCAAATGTTACGCCAAGTATTAAAAGTGTAGCCATCCCATAACAAAAAGAATTCCTTGGTAAAAAATCTCTTACAAAAAAATGCCTTGCTGAAAAATATCTTACAAAAATATTAAACCGATTCCAACATATTAACCAAGTAACATATCTCGATAGATGTTTAACAAATTTAGATGTTTCTCTACAAAAAATTTGGCGTGCCAGCGTTTTGCCTCCGTACATAGTCCATTAAAATAAGTGCGGTACAGAAACTACTTTTACATATTCTTTTGAATATTATTTATTTGTCCCGAGAAGCTCGGCGGGGTATGTCAGAGCCCAGTAAACACAAATAATCTGCTTGGTTGCATGTTATATTACACTATGTTGAAGTTTGTATCGCTGGAATGCAAGGAAATCGAAAAATATAAAATCTCGCAGGCTTACCCCTGTTACGGGTGTTGTAATGCAGGTGCAATATTTTTTCTTCGTGCTCATAGTCGTTATGATAACTGTTTATATCTTGTATACACATTTGGGTTCATTACAATTAATTTTTCTCTTGATTCCGTTGCATTCCAACCATGAAAACTCAACATCATTATATTACAATATCCTAGTCAGCAATGTAACTGTTACATAACGATGGTGTTATATAACAATTGCATTGCTGAGTAGAAGATCGTAACATTAAAAGTACTATATTTCATTTGGTGCGAGAAACGCGGTTTTTCGCACGCGAGAGCGTGCGAAACTTTTTCGAGCTGAACCGAAAACTGAACTTTCTACGAATCTTAGTAATAATTGAAAGTCAGTAGTGGTCCCATCCTTATTTCAATGGACTATGTACGAAAGCAAAACGCTGGTACGCCATTTTTTTGTAGAGAAACATCAACATCTGTTAGACATCTACCGAGAGATTTTACTTCGCTAGTATATAGGAATTGGTTTAATATTTTTGTAAGAGATTTTTCAGCAAGAAATTTTTTTGTAAGGATTTTTTTACCAAGGAATTCTTTTTGTTATGGGATGGTTACACTTTTAATACTTGGCGTAACATTTTTCTTTTGAAAAAACATTTTTGTGCCAATTTGATGTTTCTGTTTAAAAGTTAGAACGTCATTAAAAAATAAAGCAAACTATGTTCTAGATATATATGTTTATTGAAAAATTAAAAATGTTCATAAGTCGCGAAAAGAATTTCAAAAAAATTAACTCGAGCTGCATATGAATATATTTGATTAATTCCAGCTAAATATAAAGATAACAATAAATATTTATTTACTACTATTATTCATATTATTAAAGTTAATACTAAAATATAATATATAAATTGGTGAAAAATAATAATAAATATAATTTAATTTAAATGTTATAAAATCTTCCTTTATTACTAATTTAATTGCATCTCTAAAAGGTTGTAATAATCCAATAATTCCTAATTTATTTGGACCTTTACGAATTTGAATATAACCTAACAATTTACGTTCTATTTATGTTAAAAAAGCTACTGATGATAAAATTATAATTATTACTAAAATTATTAAAATTAATAAAAATATTCAATATAAATTTAATTAAAACAACGACGAAAACGTGTATGAATCTAGTTCGTACGCAGCTAAAATAATAACTGTAGCATATTTCTGCATAGGAAAAAAAAACAAAGCCCCAACCCAATTCCTTTAAAGCTGGGCTGTAGGACTACGGTCGATGGCCCGTTGACAGCAATATAATTAATAAATATAGGAACTAAATGTATGTAAACCTATGTCTCCGTATACGGTCAATAAATATTCATTTTCTACTATTATAAAGATAAATAATGCAATAATTTCAGAAACATAGATTGAAAAATAATTTCTAATAAAATGCAAAATTAAATTAACATTAACTAGAATAAAATCAATTGAAAAGTTGCTCAAGTAGATGGCAAAAATGAAACATTTCTTTAGAATTTCTACAAAGCAATAACATGGTGATCACTGAAAACTGTGTGAAAAATTTCGTCATTATTTTTTACTAAATTATAATTTCGTCTTGACTATCATTTGGACTAATAGTGCTAATACGAGAATACAAAAATGATACTTTAAATTTTTTCTTTCTCATCACATACGAAGTATTGATATTAAAAAAAAAATTCGACTTACAGATTTTTATGGAAATAGTCGTTTTGAAGGTCCTTGATTCCAAAAAAAAGGATTCATTCATTTCTATCAGTAGGTCTGTTTGTGTGTGGTAGGTTCTGTCCAAAAACACAATAACTTTTGTAAAAACTTGTGGACAGCATTGAAATTTTATGTGTCTTCTATGTATAAAATGTTGTTTTGGTATTGAAAACCAATCCAAAATCTCCGCTTCTTCTGACATTTTACTTGAAACATGAAAAAAGAAAAAACTAAATTTGACATTTCAAGTAAAGTACCAAAAGGCATTGGTGTTTTGTTTTCAAATTCAATGCCAAAACTGTATTATATTCGTTAAAGATTCACAACAAATTTTGATCCAGTTCATAATCTCTATCAAAAGTTATTACTTTCTCATTGCATATAAACTTTGTAAAAGAACTGTAAGTACTGAAACTTTTGAAAAAAACTGCAAACAGCACTAAAAATAATCAAATATCTTACAGAAATTAAATGCAGTTTTGGTGTTAAAGTTGAAAATAAACCAGCCATTGGTTTTAGTATTTTACCTTAAATGGAAAAAAAGATGAAAAAAGGAACTGATTTTCACATTTAAGGTAAGGTATCAAAAGGCATGTGTTCTGTTTTCAACTTCAATACCAAAATCTATATTTTATTCATCAAAGACACACAATAAATTTTGATCCGATCCATAGTCTCAATCAAAACTTATTACTTTCTCATTGCATGTAAACTTTGTAAAAGAATGAAAAGCTTGGTAATTTTTTGAAGAAACTGCAAACTGCACTAAAAATAACTGTATATCTTCTAGGAATTAAGTGCAGTTTTGATGTTAAAATTGAAAACAAACCACCCATTGCCTTTAGTACTTTATCTTAAATGTAAAAAAGAAATGATTTTCACATTTAAGGTAAAGTACCAAAAGGCCTTGGTGTTTTATCTTCAATTTCAATACTAAAACTATATATTATTCATCAAAGATACACAACAAATTTTGATCTGATCCATAGTCTATCAAATGTTTTTATTTTTTTATGACATATTATAAACTTTGTAAAAGAGATTTGTCTGAAAATACAAAAAAAATCCTAAGGAGCTGATGGATCACAGAGAAACTTATGTTCTAACAATGAAATATAGTTTTTGTATTGAAACTTAAAACAAAACACCAACTCCTTTTAATTTGTATTGTTTTACCTTAGTAGTCACTCAAATGAGATGAAAAATGTAAAAACAGCTGTTCTTGTAAAAAAATGTGTATCAAGCAAAATATGAATTTTATTGCAGACTGAAAAACTAAATTATTAACACGAAAAGAATAATTTTAATCTAGAAATGCACTAATAATTATTCACACATAATGTTAAACGTAAATAAACACAAACTCACGGATGGGATTTAATGTTGAGATTATAATTACACATGGCTGAGGTTATATACACTTCTCGTTGTTAATCCTGATATGTCATTTTACAGTAAGGTCTCCTTAATATTTTCTTCTGACATCTCACTTCAATTATACAAATCTTCTGGCAAGGAAAATAATAAAAAATTGATTCAAACAGAATAATTAAATAAAATCCGCATTGATACAACTCAAAAATTCTTTATTTCTACTCTGAGAGATGAGAAAATTTCGTGTTGTGATCATGCCAGTAGCAACTTTTTTTATTTTGTTAAATACCCGGAATTTTATTATAACCTACAAAAATCCGACAGCTGTCACTATCAATTTTTTTTCTCACACTGACTAGACGACGGGAGCGTGCCGGTCGCTAGCCGACGACGCGACTTCTGCCTGTCGTTGCTATGTGTGCGCGTCTTTCTTTTACGCGTATACACACGTATATGCGAGGAGCCAAATTGTATACAGAAGTGTGAGTTCGGAAAAATCACGATATTTGCTAGATATCACCATTGCGGTAACCAGTTTTATTGAGAGAGATTTCAGTTGAAAGGGAAAAAAATATAAAAAATATTAGCGCTGATACATTTAGCATCCGCAAGGGGTACCTTACATAATGAGAGTTTACAGACGTAAAGTGTGAGTATGAAGGTAAAAATGCGATTGTGAAGTAACACGTCATGCACGTATATACGAGGGGACAAATCGGATGAAAACGAAAACTTTTTGAGAGAGTCAAAATTAAAACTTGCCAGATCTCAGCATTGCGGCAACCGATTTGATAGCAACTGGTCCCATTCGAAAGAGGAAAAGAAAATATTGGAACTGATATATTTGGGGTCCGCGACGAGTTGCGTCACATAATTCGAGTTGGCATTTCCTAGTAGACGAATAAGGGCCAACGTCGAGTAAAATAGAGTAGCGCTAGCGTCTCGCTTATTATATTTCAATTTTTTTTCTTTTAATATTTGGCGTCGAGTTATTGCTACCGCGACTGTTGATATTACAAACACAGTGATCGTTCATTGTACCAAATACATTTTTGATAATCAATATATTGATTATCAAAATTGCAGCCGAATGTCAAATTTAACATGAGTTGAAGCGTTTACAGACATTCTGAAAGAGAATTGAAATGGCAATAAAATTAGAACCTCTCTATTGATTCTCGCCAAATTTGGTGCAAATCATGGTTTAATATTCATCCATTCGTGTACAAAATTTCTGCCCGATATCACTTAATTTACAAAAGTTATAGCATGAAAACGTCTTTTTCATCATTTTCAAAATGCTTACAGCATTTTGAAAATGGAATTGGAATTTGAATATTCCAACCGATTCGCGTGAACAATAATCCCAAACATTAGTGTATGACAGCCCAATTGCGTGCAAATTTGAAGAAAATACATCTAAAATTACGTCAGATATCGTGCTACCATGGTAATTCGCGCGCACACACACACATACAGACATTTTTTATAAACCATCCCTTTTTTCGACGTTTTGAACCATTCTGAACGTTCTGACATGAAAATCTCGAAAAAAAAATTCACGAAAGCAAAGCTTTCTCTATGAGGAAGCAAAGTTCTAATGTCAATGAGCGCAAGGTCTGTAAAGGCGTAATACTAACCACGCTGTGCCCTTGAAGGAGTGAGGCCTTGCTACTACTAAACTGCGCTCGAGTCTCGCTTGAGCTTGAGCTGTAGCTTGAGGAAGCTTGAGCCCCGTGACAAGAGAACGAAGTTTTTGTATTGAGAAGTTTATTTGTATCTGCGATAACATGCATGTGCTCACGTATACACGACGAGCGACGACGAACCCCGAAAGTCTCGTCTAAATATAAAAATCAATAAAAGACCTGTATCTATCGCGCATGAGCCACCTGGTTCCATATTCGAGCTGCGCTATCCACCCTCTATGCATCCACACTTTTGTGAGGTTATGGCGATGGACGGCAACTTCTCCAGGTTAGATTTGTAGAAAAGTTAAGATTTTTCTCGGTACAACGCGAATTAACGAACAAGCCATGTTTGAGGGTGCGGTGGCCGCGGTTTTGAATCGCCTACTCGGCAGATACGTCGAGGATCTCGACACCGAACGCTTCAATGTTGGCATATTTTCCGGCGAAACCTTGCTGACAGATCTTAAATTAAAACCCGAAGCGTTGGTAAGTTTCATTTAATTTTTTTTTGTTTTTTTAATTTAATTAATTTGATATGAGGGAGAGGAGATTTTTCGACAAATATTACATATTGATAATTCGCAGTATCAACTGGGTTTGCCGATCAGAGTGGAAATCGGTATTATCGGCAAAGTATCACTGAAAATACCATGGACAAGTCTATTCACGCAACCAATTATTTTAGCGATCGAGGTGAATTTCATTAAATTTTTTACATTAAACAGACAATGGCGGTTGAAAATTTGCAATTGTTTTAATACTTAAATACATTTTTCTCTAAGGACATTTACATTGTCGCTGTACCCGCGACATCCGGACGATACGATCCAGAAATACAAAAGAGACTCATGAGAGCAAGGAAAAAAAAGCTTCTCGAGGATCTTGAAGGGGAAGGATTGCTGGGTCCAGGTAATATATACTTCTACCTCGTCGCATTTTAATTCACGACGCTCAAATCGATCATTTCATTGATCATGTTGCGCGGCAAATATTTAAATTTGTTGGGTTTCGCAACTATTCTTATGTCTCTATACATTTATGGAATAACATCCTTTTAATGTTAATCTTGCTTCCTCATAGATGAAGCATTGTTTTCGTGAACATTTTTTTTTTTTTTCGAGATGCTCATGTCAGGACACCCATAATGGTCGAAACGTCGAGAGAAGGGGTTTAGAAAAAAATATCTGTATGTGTATGGGTGTGTATGTGTGCAAAATTTTTTGTTAGTACGATAACTGTCATCATTTCTTATGTATATTCGTCACATTTGGTAATTGCGTACCAAATTTTCATGGGCAATAACGTATGGGGTTGTACATGGTGAGAATCGGTAGAGAGTTTTAAATTTAAGAGCATTACGAAAATGTTAAAAAAAGTCATTTTGCACTGTAACTTCCGTAATTACGATATATGAGGCTAAAATTTTGTATACAAATGAACTAACATTAAACAACGTTCAGTGCCAAATCTAGCGAGAATCGATAGAGTGGTTCTAATGTTACCGCAATTTCAATTTTTTTTAATTGCCTGTAAATATTTCAACTCCTGTAAATTCTGAGATATCCTGCTGATTCACGCTGATTTCACGACCATATACACGTGATTTCACGATTATTGACTATCAACGATGACTTTCGTCAAAGAAATGGTCGCTATGTTGATAAATTTCGGTTTTGCTTAATAAAAAAAAAAAAAATCTGTCGTGAGAAAAAAAAGCTGCAAAGTAGAACGTTGCACATTGCTTCCTCATTTATTTTGATTTTTCTCAAAGTCACCTCTATGAGGAAGCTTATTTATCAATGTTGGGTTCCGCATAGAGGAAGCTTTGTTTAAAATTTGTAAGTTATAACAAAACGTTATTTGTTAAATATTCAAACTCACATAAAATTTGTACTGCTTTACCGATCATCACCAAATTTGGTACGCAGCAGCGCTTAATATTATTTGTCGTCTGTAGAAAATTTCAGTTCATTTGGTGAGACTTGACGTGAGTTAGAGCAAAATTATTTTTTTTCGAAAAATTCGAAATCTCACAAAAACCGAACCTATTTGTCGAGTCATTCCAAATTCAATACAGATCCTTCTTTAATATTGCTTTATTTGTAAAAAATAATTTAGCTCGATAGCTACAAATTTGCGAAAGCTAGAGAACATACAGACATTTTTCTAAAAATTCAAAATTGAATAAGAAATAATTTTATGTTTGTATTTTTTTGAAAATGATCACAAACAAAGGTATCCACCTGCTCCACGTGTGTGCCAAATTTCAGTTACATTCATAAAGCCGTTCTTTAGGTATCTAAGTTTGAATCATCAACATCATTCTGCTTGCCGAGTTCTCTAGCTCCCGATAACGTAAATTGTAGTGTCACCAAAATGACAAGTAACCTCCAAGAACAAACCACACAACATACACACAACGTCATAAAACACATGACACTATGAAAACTTATACAATAAAAACTATGAGTGAATAGCACCCAGATCGGGGCCGAAACGTTTCAAGTAAAAATTAAAGAATTTATTCTTTAACCTGGCCGCCAATAGCCGACTATCCTCCATCTCGATCTAAGTTTGAATTTTGCATGCCGGCCACACACACATATATGCATATATTTTTTCGAAACCACTTTTCTCGACATTGTGGGCCATTCTGAGTACCCTGACATGAAAACATCGAAAAAAAATTTCACGAAAACAAAGCTTTCTCTATGAGGAAACAAAAAATGATGCAAAGTAGAACTTTGCACACCGCTTCCTGATTGAATTTCATTTTTCACAAAGCCACCTCTATGAGGACGTTCATTTATTAATTTTGGCTTTCTTATAGAGGAAGCTTTGTGAAAAATGAAATTTAATGAGGAAGCAGTGTACAAAGTTTTACTCTGCATCATTTTTAATTTCAATTGGCAGGACAGAATGGTCCAAAACGTTGAGGAAAGTGGTTTAGAAGAAGTGTGTGTGTGTGTGTGCGTGTGCGTGTGCGTGTGCGTGTGCGTGCGCGTGTGCGTGTGCGTGTGTGTGTGCGTGTGCGGTTGGCATGCAAAATTCAAACTTACATACCTAAAGAACGGCTTCATCAATCGAGCTGAGATTTGGCACACACGTGGGGCAGGTAGACACCTTTGTTTATGATCATTTTCATAAAAATTCAAACATCAGATTATTTTTTATTCAGTTTTTAATTTTTAGAAAAATGTCTGTATGTTCTCTACCTTTCGCAAATTTCTAGCTATCGAGCTAAATATTTTTTTTACAAATAAAGTAATGTTAGAGGAGGATCGGTATTGAATTTGAAATGAATCGACAAATAGGTTCGGCTCTTTTAAGATTCTGAATTTTTCGAAAAAAAATCATTTTGCTCTAACTAACGTCAAATCTCACTAAATGAACTGAAATTTTCTACAGACGACAAATAATATTAAGCGCTGCTGCGTACCAAATTTGGTGATGATCGGTAAAGCATTTTGAATTCTACGTGAGTTTGATTTTTTCAAAAACTTAACGTAAATCATAACTCACAAATTTTATACAAAACTTCCGCTATGAGGAAGCCAAAATTGATAAATAAATTTCCTCATAGAGGTGGCATTGCGGAAAATCAAAATTAACGACGAAGCAATGTGCAAAGTTCTACTTTGCAGCCTTTTTCAAAATTTAAGTACCTCTATATTTTTTGTAGATTCTTGTGCAACAACACAAATAATACCATCGCATCATATTTCCATCAAGTACAAAATTTTCGCTTACTTTCTTAAGTTTTGCGGAAGTTAGACCGAAAATCTAAATTTTCTGAAAAATTCAAAATGGCCTAAGATCTGAACTACTTTACCGATCATCACCATATTTGGTACGTAGCATTGCTGTATGTTATTTTTCATCTGTAGAACATTTCGGTTCATTTGTTGAGATTCGACGTGATTTACAGCAAAATTAAGACTTCGAAAAATTGAAAATTCTATAAAATCCGAACCGCTTTACCGATTGTTTCGAAATTAAGTATCAAACATTATTGCAGCATGTTTTCAGTTATGAAATGAGGTTTAAGATTTCTGCATATGCAAAAGAAAACTTCGGCAAGCTATAACTTTTGAAATATAATATCAAGAAAAAAACTGGTATGTAGCAAATGTTCGTTGACACATTATCTGTTGGACGATTACATTTTTTTTTTTAAAGTCCAAAATTAAGGGATTTATTCTCTCAAACTAGAGCTTCATAAACAGAACTGATAAGGAGTATCTGTTCGTTGTTGTATTCCTCGATGAACGATGTTTTTAATCTTTTTTTAATTCCAACAAAGGGAGCTGTTCTTATATGAATACTGTAGCAGGCCATAACTTTTAAGTTAAAGCTCTGCGGAAAAACTGAAATTAAATATATGTTCGTTGTCGTGTTCTCTGGTGGACGATTTTTTTTTAAATGCAAATTTAAGGTAGTTGTTCTTATATGAATACTGTAGCAGGCCATATGTCTTAAGTTAAAGCTGCGGGGAAAAACTGAAATTAAGAATATGTTCCTTGACGTATTCTCTGATGGACGATTTAACATATTTTTGTTAAGTCCAATATTAAGGGAGTTGTTATTGTACAAATACTGTAGAATGATATAACTCTCAAACTGGAGCTTCGTAAACAGAACCGATAAGGAGTATCCGTTCGCTGTTGTATTCTCCGATGAACGATGTTTTTAATTTTTTTTTTAAGTCCAAAATTAAGGGAGTTGTTATGATATGAATACGGTAGCAAGCCATAACTTTTACGTTAAAGCACCGCGGAAAAAACTGAAGTTAAGTAAGTTAAGTATCTTTTAAATGTTTTATTCGCTATTTTGTATTCATGAGTTTTGAGCTCAACTTCGTCATTAGCAACCCAAAAAACCCCCAAGTATTATATTTCATCCCAATCAGGTAACTTTTTGCATTGTGGTTCGCCATATTGGATCCGCAATTATGAATTTCAGAATTTGGAGTTCAGATTCGCGATCCGCGACCCTAAAAACCCCCGAGTACCAAATGTCGCGAAAATCGATCGAGCCGATCGCAAAATAATCGATGAACACACTAATGCGTCAATACCGCTGAAGGGGTTAACATGCCACATTGTTTCCGTCATTTTCAATTTCTGAACCTGGACTCCAGATTCGTAATCAGCAACCCCAAAACCCTCTACATAACTAATTTCATTCGAATTCAGCAATTTGTTGAATTTGGGTGGACTATATTGGTTTCGCCATTTAGAATGTGTTGGGATTTTTAATCAACGAAACAAAAAAATTTACTCACATTCAAGAAAATATATATATTGAAAAAAATGACTCACATAGACAAGAATATTGAAAAAATAATGAAATAATTACTAATACATGAATGCAATTTTTAATATTACTAGCCGATACGCGCGCTCCGTGCGCTTACTCTGTTCATTTTACATTATTTTTTTTTTTTGCATCTGTAATTTTTTTATTGTTATTTTATTATTATTATTATCACACTTTTATTATTATTTTTTTGCATATGCATAAAAACTTTATTAATTTATTATTTAATGAATTAAAACTAATTACGCAGTTTTATGAAATTGATTTATCTCTGCCTCAGCCACCTCATTCTCTACCACTCTGTTTCTGTCTCTTCCTCAGCATCTGGCTATACGACCATTATAAAAAAAATTGCATGATATTTAATGTTATCTGCATAAAATGGCATACTACATTTAATACACAAGTGTGATGTACAATTATTTAAGATACATTAAAAACCTTAAAACTACTTTAATTTTAATAATGTAACTTAATATTGCTGTAAAAGTGCATCAATTTTACATCACAATTGTTGATCAAATTTTGTATGCCAGACTATGCATAAAAATATCCAGTCCTAAACATAAAGTTACACATTTTTTTTAACAGCGTCCATTCTATTGCCTTCTATCTGCCTCTGCCTTTACTCCTGCCTCTCTGTCACTGTCTCGGTATCTGCCTCTACCTTCACTACGAACAAAAATACACGAAATTTAATGTACCTGTACTGGAAGTTTATCTGCATAAAACGGTATAATGAGCTTGATACACATGTGTGACGTATAATAAATTTACGATATATTAGAAACCTTGAAAGTACTTCAATAACGTAATTTATATTAACTATAAAAGTACAACATCAATTTTACATAACCATTGTACATTACATTTCATATACCGCAGTTTATGCATTAAAGTTCCAGTCGTAACCATTAACTTATAAATGTGATCGACAGTGTTTCGCTTTCTACCTATTCTTCTAACTCGGTCTCTTCCTCAGTATCTGCCTTTGCGTGAAATTTGGCGAATCTGTACTGGAAGTTTACCTGCATAAAATGATATATTGAATTTGATATACAGGTGTGACCTACAATCAATTTACATTATACTAAAAACCTTGAAAATGCTTTAATTTTAATATTGAATTTTGATTTTGCTGCAAAATTGTATCGAAAGACTACTGCGTCTCTTGATCAATTTTACATCACAATTATATATTAAATAATATATGATAGATTACGCATAAAAACTTACAGACACAGACATTACCTTGTAAATTTTGTTACCAGTGCCTCTGCCACTGCCTCTGCCTCTCCTCACTGACTCTTTCTCTTCTGCCTTTATCTCTATGTATTTCTCATGTTGCTACTCTGCTCTTCTGCAACCTCGACCAATCTTCAAAACTTGAGCGGTCGAGAACTGTCAAACTACAATAACATGATTAAAGCTGGTCGTCGGTTACCACCAATTTCAGGTAACAGGACAGCCAATCAGAGAACGAATAATCCGACAACAATACTTTTATCGAAAATGCGTGACGTTTAACCCACTGATTTTTTGAAGAGGGTTAAATGTTATAAATATAGGCAAGAGGCGTATCACAAGGGAAGTATGTGATTATAAAAACCCTTTGGACTTTGTTTAAAATGATACGCCTCCCGATTATATTTATAACATTTATAATATTACAAACTGCATTCGAAGGAGTTCATCTTGAGATTAAAGTGTATTAGGAATTATTTCATTATTTTTTCAATATTGTTGTTTATGTGAGTCATTTCTTTTCAATATACATATTTTTTAAATGTGAGTCAATTTTTGCAGTCGGGAGTTTTTTTAATTAATTTTTTTTATTTCATGCTTTGTAAATTTTTTATATTTATGTATATATATATATATAAATATATATATATTACACGATTCCATACAAAACAAACAAGAAAAAAAAATCGGATTAATTGAAATAATATAACACACTTATCATTCGTTCACACTTACAGGCTTTCTTTTTTTTTTGTCTTTTTATACACATCTATTCGCTACGATATTCGTCAGAAATATTATTATTATATTTTGTTAAATGAGTACTCATCTATGTCAAATTATTCTCGATTGGCTTCCTCGTTGGCTCTTTCTTATATCTCTGGGGCTCGCTGACATCCGTATGTGCATATGCAGAGTTGAATGTAAATCCACGGAAAAAGAATCTCGTACTTCCTCACTCGATAGAAATAATGATGATGAAAATCATGAGGAATGCCTCGTTTCCACGAATATCCGGGTGACAGTAGCACATTTACAAGTATCCCGCACGACGTCCCCAGAGAGAAAGAGGAGGAGTCCTCGTCATAATGGAGCAAGTGCTCCGTTTGTCCCCACTCTATTTACCGTTTAATTTTCGGAGCCTAGCTTTCGGGGCTCTCGCGTCGCCCATTAACTTGGCGCGATCTTTAAATATAAACTCACTATCTTACAGCTTTTTGAAGTTTTTTTTTTGTGCACATCTTATTGGGCGATATCCGATTGTAACCTATAGGAGCCTATTATGTTTCAACTGGAAATTTATTCATTTGATCGTTTTCTATCAGTTTCAATCTGAACTCCTAAGCAGGGTATACAGGTGCAGAATCCAACCTGACTACGAACTATGTATCTTGTTTCTTTATTATTATCACCTTTCACAAAGGTACTTCTTTGAGAAAGTATGGACATTTCCTGCCTTCTGGAAGAAGCACTATGTAATGTTCCACTTCACCTATCTTTCAAAGTGCAACAGAAAACGTATTGTGGAGTTTTCGATAGCGAACACAATGACATGATAAACTTAAAAAAACGATTATCATGAAGGGTGATATTTAGCGGCGCGTGAAGCAAGGTTTTTTTGAAACATCCGATCGGTATAATATTTCAACCATTATTCTTTCTTACTATTATAATATTCTTACAAAGTAATAACATAATGTATAAATATAATAAAGTTTACAAATATTCAAAGGATTAAAGTTAAAAAAAAAAGCAATTGCGCCTCATACAAATGCCGGTTGGGACTCACGGGCGGTATTCAAGCACCAGAGATGAGAATCTCTACAATAAATTATTTGACTCTACCGTGAGTACACTGAAGTGAGCTACGAACTACCGTGAGCGCCCTGAAGTGAGCTACGAAAATTATATTTCGAAATATTCAAATAGGCTATTTGTAACAATTTGAAACCAGAGCTTTTTTAAATTTTAGTCCGCCATTTTACATTTTTGAATTCAGAGTTCGGATTCGTAATCAGTGACCTAAAAACCCTTATGTGAGATATTCCACATGAAATCGGCCGAATTTGGGTGTTATTTGACCTCGCATTTTTTTATTCGAATGAAACTTTTCTTACGCAAACTATACCCAAAAAGAACATACCCGTATTTTTTGTTTGGCCAAATTTTTTTTTTCAAAATTATGGGATGTTCAATTTTTTGAAAAGACGAGTGCATGGCGAACTTCAAAAATTAATATCTCCGGTTCTATTTGTCCTAGGAAGATGAACCAAAGCGTGTTTTAAAATCAAAAGAATGAGGGTCCATAAAATAATTTTCTAGAAATTGTAAACTTGCAAATTATTATTTTTATTAACAATTGAAAAATAAAATAATTTTTTTCGAAAATTACGGATTTATTTTTTATTTTCTTATTAATTTCTTCATTCATCCGGTAACGTTTACAATTTTTTTTGAGATGGAAATTTAATGAACTATGTTTAAAAAAAAAAATGTCGAGAAAGGTCTTTGTCCGTCGCACGTTCACTGACTGGGAATAGTTTATTTTATCAAATAGTGATGCTACCGGTTCAATTATTAGGAAGCCATATCAAAATTCGAAAAGGGTATATTTTTATTCGGGCGTCGTCGCCAAATTCAATAAGATTGTCCTCTTCTTGCAATGGACTTATTATCCTTTTTCCGAAATTACTGGGTCGAAGAGAAATTAAAATGGTGCCCCTTCAGTTGTGTTGTTATCGACTGGTCTTGGGCTAGTATAAACGCCTGCTTGGATAGTTACTGACGTCTTAAGCTATTTGGAAGTCGTGTATGATCGGTTAATTAAAGGACTCATTGTGGAGTTCTTAACCATTCATCTGTGGTACGGTTATTTTATGAAAATGTTAGCGTTGTTTTTACACAAAAATAAAAGCAGTGGTGAAAACTGTCACTGTCGAAATCTTGATGAGTTAAAGTTAAACGTGACAGATTTCTGCACGACACTATTATCAGAAATGATATTCGAAAAACTTACTGATCGCAATACAACGGCTAGGTTCCGACTCATCTTTATTTCATACTTCAGAACGAGAAGCGACAGCAGAGGAAAGCAACATCAATTGCGAAGAATTATATTATCAGAATCGCAAGTTTTTTTTCGAAGAATTCAAAACTCTGATCGATGTTTTGAAACTGTCGCTTAATAGCAATTCAGATTGCACTGTGCAGGACAACGAATATCGTTCTGACGTTTTCGTTGAATAGCTTGTTGCTTTACGTTCCTTTCTGGACTGGCCTCAATATTCCTTCATAAAGGACTCCACGGAGGGTCACTACATGAACTCTTACGCTGAAAATTTATTCAGAATATTGAAAAAGTCGTCGCCAAATTCAATAAGATTGTCCTCTTCTTGCAATGGACTTATTATCCTTTTTCCGAAATTACTGGGTCGAAGAGAAATTAAAATGGTGCCCCTTCAGTTGTGTTGTTATCGACTGGTCTTGGGCTAGTATAAACGCCTGCTTGGATAGTTACTGACGTCTTAAGCTATTTGGAAGTCGTGTATGATCGGTTAATTAAAGGACTCATTGTGGAGTTCTTAACCATTCATCTGTGGTACGGTTATTTTATGAAAATGTTAGCGTTGTTTTTACACAAAAATAAAAGCAGTGGTGAAAACTGTCACTGTCGAAATCTTGATGAGTTAAAGTTAAACGTGACAGATTTCTGCACGACACTATTATCAGAAATGATATTCGAAAAACTTACTGATCGCAATACAACGGCTAGGTTCCGACTCATCTTTATTTCATACTTCAGAACGAGAAGCGACAGCAGAGGAAAGCAACATCAATTGCGAAGAATTATATTATCAGAATCGCAAGTTTTTTTTCGAAGAATTCAAAACTCTGATCGATGTTTTGAAACTGTCGCTTAATAGCAATTCAGATTGCACTGTGCAGGACAACGAATATCGTTCTGACGTTTTCGTTGAATAGCTTGTTGCTTTACGTTCCTTTCTGGACTGGCCTCAATATTCCTTCATAAAGGACTCCACGGAGGGTCACTACATGAACTCTTACGCTGAAAATTTATTCAGAATATTGAAAAAGAAACATACCTAAAAGCAGGTTGAGTCATCGATAAGCTCTAAAGACGCTCGAAGCTTGGCAGTGCAACTAAATCTTCCCCCATCCAGGCAGCATATCAAGCGAAAATCTCACGACTTCAACGCCAATCTCTCTAGTTTAACAGGGCCTGACTCAAGTGTTGTCGAAATGCCTTCAAAGGTCCCGAGACTTGACTTGTTCAATAGAAATAATTTTGACGTAAGTCCAGTAGACATGGAAGTGGAAATCTACGAAATTAACGGACTCCTCACCCAAGGCTCATCGAGAAGTGACATTGCGTTCGGGCAGATAGTTCCTGAAATAACTGTCCAAGCCGACTGTCGATGGTCCCCGAAATATGAACTCACGCGAACGTTGATCCAGAAACAAACAAAAAAATCGACTCGATTATACGACTCTCATTCCACTGGGAAACGCATTGCAACACGAGGTCTACAGGTCAACTTTCAACTCGAAGCGCAAAATTTTTCGAAAGAAAATAATCCAAAGGAAATCAGCTTTTATCCGAATGGAACTATCGCTAACGAAAATTATTATTTCGTACTTGAAGCGAAAAATAAGTATACTGTCGGCGTTTTCCCGAAAGTCATACTGACCAACACAACTACCGATATCTCAAAGACGAAGATTTTATAATGATGTACGGTAAGAGGTGGTTATCGAATTTGGTAATTGACTACTGCTATAGCTATATGTCATTCGACTCACAGTACGATGATCGGTTCGAGTACTTGGACTGTGAACTATCTGGTGACTGTATTGAGGAAGGTGTTACGTCCAGACGAACTCACTGAGAGTTCACACTTTCGGAAACGTAACGAAGATCTCTCTTTCGAGTCAAGGCGTTGGCCCTTTACTCGGGAACGGGGATCTCGCCGATACTGCCATTGGTAGGATGTGTAGTCGATAGGGAATTGGTGACTCAGAGTGTCACAACGCAAGAATTACATGCACAAATAATTGAAGACTATCTTTTACTCACACTTTATGTTTTTAATTTGACGAACGTTGGTTGTTACAGATGTATTACAAAGTCTTACGACTAACTTATTTTACTAAGTCTCAACCGAGCAGAAGGCTATCGGAGAGACTTTCGATGCAGAGCCATGTCCGCTCTGAAGAAGAGGTAGTTCAGCAGCGTATCGTTGTTGGTGGTTGAATAACTGATTAATAGAAAAATGCGCGCCCTTATATACTAAATCCGTGTTACAATTGTATGGTGAGGATGTCGTACGCCAGGAAATAAACTGTAAACATTTCTTGAGATGGTACATACGGTGTCCCCAAGAAGTCCTTACGATAGTATAGAGGATAAAAAAAGAGTACTAAAGAGAGTGTTAGATGATGCCTAGGTGACACTTTGTCGAGGCAAGTTTACATTAAATGTCAGAATGAATAGACATTGTACATATGGTTCCATAGTTTTACTCAGGTCTTATCGGCGGTAAAAATCTTAAAAGAAGGGCTACAGATATATTCGGGCACATTTCTAACGCTTCGCAATGGTATTACATGTCGGACTGAGATAATTTATTACTTATACTGGAGGTATGGATACGCGCCTCCTTAAGGGTTAGGCGTCTAAAGCAGGCGTTGAGTGAAGTTGGTGGTTACGTGGGACACGTGCACCGTTCGGGTCCGCGTGGCTAGAGTAAACATCTGTCGATGTGCGCAGTTGGTGCATAAGGATTCTTATAGCATACTAGAGATTTTACTTTTAGTGTTATTGTATATAGTTTTTAATTTTGATTATTGTTGGCGAGTTATGTGCGGACGTAACAAAGGAAAGTTAGCAGATATTGCTCCCGAATTTATTCGAAAGCGTAGACTCAACTTTGAGTGGAAATCTGGGATCTTTTTTCCATGTAGAGTAAATGAGAATCGTTTCATCCTATTCTACGTTGATTTGGAAATACAGTGTACCTATGTCCTTGATCGGATTTTGAAGATTCCGACGTTATCGACTTTCCCAAATAGGAGAATCTCAAACATTTTCATATCCTTAATTTTTGGGTCCACTCTAATTGCTTCACCAATTTGTGAATTGATGAAGCGATCAGAATGGACGATTTTTTAACAATTAAAATGAATCGTGAAAAAATACGTCGGAATTTTCGGCAACGGTGACTCAGACCCGAGTTACGATTTACTAAATTTCCATCATAATATAATGGTCGCTAATAGACGCAGCTTGAATACACTATCGTTAATAAAATCGACCAAAACCTAAATAAAAATAAAGTTTAGTAAATAGTGCAGATATTGTAAATATTTTTAATACTCCATATTTTACATCTTTATAACTTTTAATATCTTTTTTTATATGTTTATAACCGGTACTTGGGTCACCGGAAAACCGGCTCCCCGAGAACCGGTCACCTATTCCCTTAATTTGTTCTCTTAATTTTCGCATTCAATAAAAATAAAAAAAATCAAAATGAAAAAATCGAAATATAATTCATTTCAGTTTTTTCCGCAGAGCTTTAACTTAAAAGTTATGGCCTGCCACAGTATTCATAGACGATCAAATTCCTTAACTTTGGACTTTAAAAAAAAATTAAAAACACCGTCCATCGGAGAATACAACAACGAACAGATACTCCTTATCTGTTCTATTCACGAAGCCGTAGTTTGAGAGTTATAGCTTTCTACAGTATTTCTACAGTTCTCGTTCGATACTCGAGCGACACGGACGTGTTTTTCGATACGGTCGCGAGGTGTTTACATTTCATGCTTCTGTGCTTAACACGAGCGAAAACAGAGGCATTATACGGAATCACCCGACAAGCGTTTAACCATCGCCATCGGTCCGAGAAATACACACGTTCTTGAGATTCTCCCTCTGGAAACTTTCTGAGTACAGAGAGATCTCCAAATTTAGTACTCCAAAATGACGACACAAAAAAACAACCGCTATGCAACCGTGGCTTGAAATGAATTCTTCCCCGGTAAAGATAGGTAAAGAACAAATAATATTCTTATCGAAAATCTCAAGCAGCAGAATATGTGCCTATGTAGAGACGAAAGCTATGATGACTTAACAGAGAACCACAAGACGATCAAGATCCAAGGTCAAAGGATGCCGATTCGCCCGCTAATAACAATGAACCAGAGAGTCGTGTTCTCGAACGTTTCACCGATGATCCCACACATGAAAATAGAAAATGTTTTTAGAGCCAGGAACATCAACTTGACATCACAACTGCAATTCCTCCGTGCTGCAATGAATAATCCCGAAGGCTCTCATATACTCGGCTTCAGACGACAAGCCTTCGTGGCGCCGGACAACATGCCAAATCTTCCGGAAACGATACAAATTAGGTTCGATGACACCAGTTATACAATATTTGTATCAACAGACTCAACGAGCTGTTTTATATGTAAAAAAGAAGGCCACCTCGCGAAAAATTGCCCACAACGCGACACGGTTATCCCCTCGCCGCCGACCTTCGCTACGTCACCGGCAATCAACAGCCTCGAAAACCCAACAGATGAGATGGAGACTGCGCGACTTGTAAACACATCGACGCCATCTAAACGTCCTCCCTCAGAGTCCCTCGCTCTCGTACGATACAAGCGTAATCCCGAAAAACAAAGATTATCCGGCACTTTCAATACCGGCAAACGAGTTTACCTCGCAAACCCGCAAGAAGAAAACGCGTAAGGTAAAGAAAATAGCACAGCAAATCGACACAATACCCGAGCCTCTCGAAAACATCGAAGAAGAAATAAACACAAATCCAGCCGAGTACCCACTGAATTTTAAGCAATTCAAGAATTTCTGGGAAAAAGTCCGAAGTAAGCAAAATCTGGACGAAGTAGCAGTCGAATTCTCGTTGAGCAAAGCCAAACTGTGTGAGATGTTGAGAAGCTTATACCCCTTCGTGAGAAACCGTAGCAGTAAAAATCGTTTTAGCAGAGCTATCAAGAAATTTGAGTCAGATTCCACGCTACAAGGTAGCAACCAACCCAAACAACCAGTCTCAACAATGGATGACGAGTTTTCCGACCATTTCTTGGACCGATAACGAATACAATGAACATATTACAGTGGAACCTCAACGGCTTGTACGCCAGGCGTCAGTTCCTGCAACTGGTCCGAAACAAATACTCTTCTAACATATTATGCCTACAAGAAACTAATTTTAAGAATGAGCACTGTGCTGACATACGTGGATTTAATAAGTTTTTTAAAAACCGAACAAACTCTAGCCACGCTAGTTTGGGAATCACAATATACGTAAAAAAACAACGTCCCTAGTGAAGAAATCCCACTGATCTCTAATATTGAAGTTGTGGCTATCTCTGTCTCAATTCCTCAGACAGTTACGACATGTAACATCTACCTCCCTAACAGCTAAACTCTGACTTCAGCTGAACAAGAGAACTTAACAAATCAACTACCCAGACCACTAATCATAACAGGGGATTTTGATAGCCACAGTACACTGTAGGGTTCGAAACAGACAGAAGAGGAAAGACGGTAGAAAGATGGCTGGAAAATCCTGAACTAGTGCTGCTAAATGAGAATGAACCCACGCATTTTAACTGTGCCTCAGGATCGCTAAGCGCGATATATCTCAGTATATTCTCGGCAAGTATCTCCTACACGATAGAATGGACAGCCCACAACGATCTATCAGACAGCGATCATTTTTCCCTCCACTTAAACATCGTCCTGAATGCCCCCAGGGAACCCATTCTAAACATCACGCATTCCTGGAATTTCAACAAAGCAAACTGGACGCTATTCTCGGAAACGATGGAAGTTCTACTAATGGAAATCGATCACACGGAATATGGGACAGAGCAGATGCTGGATATCTTCCTTACCCAAATTCGCAAAGCAGCTGATACTTCAATACCGACAAGGAAACAGCGCAGAAAACACAAGGAAATCCCCTGGTGGAATAAGGAATGCGAAGAGGCTGTAAAAACGGCAAAACACGCTTACAATACATTCAAACGATAGAACGTTAGAAAACAAAATAGAACACATGAGACTAAGAGCCTGTGCTAGAAGAGTAATCAAAAGTAGCAGAAGAGAAATGCGGTGTTCGTTCGTGAAAACCTTTAACCATTCCAACAAATGAAATCTGGAACGGGCTTAAGCGAATCAAAGGACAATCAAGATCCAGCTTCACAACTTTTCTTAAAGATCCAAATGGGAATAACATCTCCGAACCACAATCGATGGTGGACCTACTCGCAGACACATTTGCCTCTAACTTAAATGACCGAAACTACAGCCCAGCGTTCGGGAAATTTAAATCCGACACGGAAAAAAGACCTAACTCGACAGGCATGCAAGAACCAGCAATGGAAGAGCCATCCCATGCGAACGACCATACCATAAACTCCCTATTTTCCGAAGAAGAACTCCAAATAGCACTATCGAAAAGTAAAAATTGGAGCCCTGGTCCTGACGGAATCCCTATGATCCTCGTAAAAAACCTCCCACTATCAGGCATTAAGTGCCTTCTCGGAATGTATAACCAGATATGGACATCGAACTCCTTCCTGCAAGTTTGGAGACTGGCTACGGTCGTCCCAACCACTAAGCCGGGAAAGGATCGCATATGCCCGAAAAATTATAGGCCGATTTCTCTGATGTGCAACATATGCAAATTACTAGAGAAAATGATAAATCAACGCCTTAAATGGACAATTGAAACTAACAATTGGCTATAACCTCTACAAAGTGGCTTTAGACAACACCGATGAACTACCGACCACCTGATGCAAATGGAGAACCTCACATGCAACGCATTCTCAAACAACTTATCGTGGACATCGAAAAGACGTATGAAATGATCTGGAAATACCGTGATATCGACATTATGAAGAAGAAGGGACTGCAGGGACATATCATCTGCTTCACGAAAAACTTCTTAGACGACAGATCGATCGAAATTCCATATCGAAGAAGACCAACACGCTAATCGGACTACCCCAAGGGTCGGTAATTAGTGTTACTTTCTTCCTACTCGCGATAGACGACATCCTCAGTAATATTAACCCGCCGGCGAAGGGACTCCTTTTCGCCGACGACCTTGCGATTTTGTGCTCAGGAAAAAATTTGTCCACGACATAAGAAATTCTACAAGATACTCTTAACCAACTTTCATCCTGGTCCAACAAATGCGGCTTAAAATTTTCTCAAACGAAAACGCAATTTATAGTGTTTGCCAAAGCCTGCTCAGCTAACGCGCCACCAGTCAAACTCTTCCTCAATAACTATAAATTGCAGAGGACGAACACGATAAAAATACTGGGGCTAACCTTTAACACCACTATGTCTTGGGTACCGCATGTAAAAATACTTAAATCACAATGTAAAAAGCAACTTGATCTCCTGAAAGCCTTAGCGTCCAAAAATTGGGGGGGGGGGGGGGGGGGGGGGGGGGTGGGAACGTGAAATCTTAATGATCACTTACAAAGGAACAATCAGATCAAAACTCGACGATGGGTGCATAATATACAGCTCGGCCTCAGAGCGCACCCTAAATATGTTGAATCCAATACAAACGACAGCAATTCGGTTATCAATTGGTGCTTTTAGATTCAGCCCGAACCTGAGCGTCTTAGCTAAAGCGTGCGAGTCACCAATCTCCTTGAGAAGGATGGGACAAATATGCTCGACTCTGAAAATAAAATCTCTCGCACAAATCGACCCAGCTATATTTAAAACCCGCCCACACCTTCCTAAACCTCTGCAACTGAGACAAGCACTGGCTGAGCTCGACTTCCCACCACTGAAAGTCGATTATAGAACCATAAACCCTCTCCCTTCGTGGAACTCAACGCGATCGAGCATCGACCTCGACCTTCATCTTGCGCCGACGAAGCGCCGAGATTAAACAATATGTTTCATAACAAATACGCGCATCACACGAAAATCTACACGGACGAATCTATAACAGCATACAAACGAGGGTGTGCTATCGTTCTGGATGACGCTGTGGTTGTGTACAAACTCCCAACCGCCTTTTCGATCTTTTCCTGCGAGGCCTTTGTAATTCTACAAGCTGTAACAACAATTGAAGAAGCTAATATCCTTGTTGCGACAATCTTTACAGACTCCTTGTCGACACTAATGGCCATAAAGAACGCTACAAATACCGTTACCCCAAATCCAATTAATACAGGAGAAACTTGTCAATGCGTATGAGTGAACTTGTATGAGTGAAGTAAACTTGTCACTCATTCGCATTCATACTTCGGCCAACAACAACTACGATTAAAGAAACTTGTCAATCTCACGAACGACAACAACCTTGGTCTGGGTGCCAGCCCACCAGAGCATTGAAAGAAATGAAAACGCGGACAAGGCAGCGGAAGCTAACATTAAAAAAGATAACATTAAAATCTCCCGACATGAACGCAATAGATCAATTCATAAGACTGTTCTGCGTAAATGGAAGGCTCTTTGGGCTGCAAGCCATCTGACCATCTGGTCTGCAAGCCGACATAAGGGAATCCATATGGGAGAAAACCCCTGATTTTACCAAGAGGAAAAAAATAAAGTGCAATTACACGGCTGAGAATCCGCCACACTAATCTCACGGACGTGAACCTTTTTCAAAAATCCCAAGTTGAAATATGCAACCTATGTAATTCCCAACTCTCAGTCCAACAAATTATAATAGATTGCCCCAAATATCAACCCCAAAGAGTTACCTTCCGACTTCCTCAAACTCTAAAAGACTGCCTGAAAGATAAGACTGGAGCCTCGCGAACGCCAAAATTCGCTAAAGAGATTGATATCTTATACAAACTATAGCTTAACACAAACCTGATGTACAAAATGTAAATCTAATGTAAACATGTAAAACACTAAGTAGTCGCCAATGACCTCATCAACGTTGTTGAGGCGACTATAAATAAATTTTTAAAAAAGTATTTATACAACAACTCCCTTAATTTTGGACTTAAAAAAAAATGTTGAATCGTTGATTCGTTGTCGAATTCATCAGAGAATACGACAACGAATATATACTTCATTTCAGTTTTTTCCGCGAAGTTATGGCCTGCTACAGTATTCATATAAAAACAACTCCCTTAATTGTGGACTTAAAAAAAAAATAAAAAAAAATCGTCCAATAGGTAATGTGTCAACGAACATTTGCTACTTACCAGTTCTTTTCTTGATATCATAATTCGAAAGTGATAGATTGCCTAAGTTTTTTTTTGCATATGCAGAAATCTTAAACCTCATAGTTATAAGGAACTATCTATAGTCTAGACGCCTGAGACGGTTCTGTGCGCTATTCTTGGTCCTCGAGATAACCTTATTGCATACGACACATTTTGATCGCCTGAACATGAAAATATAAGGTGTTTTGATGGAAACCCAGTTGTACAATTCTCTATCGCGATTGTTTATTAACAATATAAATTGTTATTTTTTCATCTGAAATATTTTTTTCTGTATAGTCCTGTCAATTTTGAGTCGGAAAGGTCGCATACAATTGTACTATACAATCCATATATCTGGAGCAATACATTTTTGAAAATTTCAATTAGACCAAAAGTGTTCTGCTTAACAAATTAGTAGCGTCGAAAATCGAGGTCGTAGACAAAAATTGAAAAGAACTTTATTTCGCCAAATGAATTAACAAATATGAAAAAAAGCGAACGTACAGAACCAAAAATAATTATTTATGAAGAGACGCGCAACGTTTTTTTTTTCTCTCATATTATACGCTCGGTCGTTCTCTCCGGCCGACTATATAAGTTTCCGTACACGACGGATAATTATGGTCGGCATGGTATTAGAAAGAAAATTTCTTCAGAAAAAAGGTCCCGTGGAAAAAAGGCCCGCGGAAAAAAAGTCCGGTGGAAAAAAAGTATGGTGAAAAAAAAGTACGATGGAAAAAAATACGGTCGAAAAAAAGTACGGTGGAAAAAACGGAGCCCCGGTGGGGTCCAGGGGCGAAGCCTTGGTGGGGTCCAAGGCCGATGCTCCGGCGGGGGGTTGGGGGGCGGAGCCCCCCACTATACAAATATACTTTTTTATATCGCGCACAAATAAAACTCAGTTCGTCCGGTTAAATAATTGATTAATTCACACGAACAATCATATATTATTCGTCCAAATAAATTTACAATCAATTTGCCGATTGACAAATAAGCATATATATTATTCGTCCAGATACAATTTTAATCATTTTGCAAGTTTTTATGGATGATTGATCGTATATATTTCGTCCAGATACATTTTTGACCAATTTGCAAGTTCAAATGGACGAATAATAGTATTTTATTCATCCAGATATATTTTTAGTCAATTTAGAAGTTTCCATGGATGAATAATCCAATATTGTACGTCCTGGTATTTGCAAGTTAAGACTTTACACCCACACAATTCCAGATGATTCATCCGAAGACCGACCATACTGAATATCATTCATGAAAACAACTTTCCTCTATGAGGAAGTAAAAGTAAGTATAATTAGTTTAGAATCGATTGCAATTACTCAAAGTAATTTTAATTGATTAAAAAAAATTACATTTCCGAAAAGTAATTTTAATAGGTTTTTAAATAAATTAGAAATAGATACACCGGACTTTTCTTCCACCGAAACTTTTTTCCGTGGACCTCTTTTCCGCAGTATCTTTTTCCACCAGACCTTTTATTCGCCGGATTTTTTTTCCGCACCTTTTTTCCACCGAACTTTTTTTCCGGGATTCGGTCGGCATAACAACTTTATGGCATTCGATAGATTTTCTCTTGCCAGGTATAAATATGAGGTAGCTGTTTGAAAAACCAGTCCTTCACTATGTTATAAACAAAAGTTTATAACAATCAAAATTATATTTTATTTTTTCCTCTCGGAATATTTCTTTTATACACTCTTGCCAATATTTAGTCGGAAAGGCCCTATGCAATTTTAAGCTACAACTTGTAGATCCGGAGCAATAAATTTTTGAAAGTTTCAGTTCGACCAAAACAGCTCTATTTAACAAATTAGTAGCTCCCAAAATATAGGTCGTAGACAAAAATCGTAAAGGACTCGTCAAATGAACCAAGGTATATTGGTAACCGGTCCTTTAATTGTTATAAACCATAGATAGTAAATACCTGAATTGTAATTGGTATGTTCGATCTCGATTTATTTTCGTCGTTGGATAATTGACAGTTGAAAAGGTCGCATACAATTTGCTCCGGAACAATCATTGTTGGAAATTCTTTACAAGGTTATACTTTGCAAGCTTCATTGAGATCAAAAAAATTTTTAAAAAAATGCAAAATATCAAATTTGATCCGTTCAACCGATTTGCCTCAAGTTTTCACTCAAATCCTGTTCCATGGTAGTCTATATTATGTAAACCAAATTTGAAGCCGGTATCTCGTAATTTGTGCAAGCTAGTGAGCGAACGAGATTTTTCAACAAATTCACAATGCCATCAATTTTCTACCACTTGACCAATTTGCGTCAAATTTGTATCCAAACATTGATCAATTATAGTCCATGTGTGAACCATATTTAAGATAAATCTGCACAATTTTTAAATATTTTTGCTTCCTAATAAAGGAAGCTTTCTTTTCGTGAAAAACATGTTTTTCGAGACTTTAATGTCAGCGTACTTCAAATAGTCTAAAACGTTGAGAAATGCAATTTTTAGCCAACGTCCGGATGTGTGTGCGTGTGTGTGACGAAAAGGACGCGTCGCATACACATGCACGCACGAACTCACACATACATCCGGATGCCGGCTAAAAATTGCATTTCTCCACGTTGTAGACTATTTTAAGTATGTTGACATTAAAATTTCGATTTTTTTAAACGAAAACATAGCTTTTTTTACGAGGAAGCAAAAGAGCTCGATTTTTCTTATTTTTCTTCAAATTTTAATTAGTCACAGGTTTTCAAAATGGAAATATTGTTAGCCCGATTTTTTAAATCTGAAAAAATTCTCAAAAATCCCGTGTCAGGGATAAAAAATGTTGACCCAGAATGGGTTGACATTTGCTACTATTTTTAAAAAAATTTTCTCAAAACAAATTAAGAACTTCTTTTTTAAATATGAACAAACTTTTTAAAACATGAAAAGACATTTAAACATATAAAAACTGAAAATACTTCACTATCAGATGTGGTTAGAATATTTCCATATGTATCACAGGTTTTTAAAGAATTTTTCCAATTTTTTTAGTCGTTTCATTGCTCTAACAAAAAATCAATATCGAATAAAAATGAACGAAAGCCGCCAATTAAAGAATTTTATATTATTTTCATTGATTATACCCGTTATTAGTTTTACTTTTTCATTAAAAGAGTATTTTGCAAAAAACAATGAAAAACATATATGCGAGATTTCAGGGTCGATTTAAATTGTTCAAACGGTCGAAAAATGTAATTTTTTAGCTCGCGCCCGGATGACTGAATGTCGGTGTGTGTGTAAGTGCAATAAAACCACTAAACGTCATAAGTCAATATTATTGACTTAGATAATAAGACAAACAATTATAATAACCACGAATGTTGTTACATTGTATTAAATATAATTTTTCCATATATTTGACAAAATTTATACAAAAATTTTACAGTGGTTCCACTGAGGAAGCTAGCAGTTTGTCTTAGGCAACCGTTTTTGAAAAGGTAGAAAACAACATTTTGCCCGAATTCGATTATCTTGGACATCATGCGATCAAAAATGTTATAAGAATTAAAGATAATTAAATAAGCTATCAAAAGTTACCACACAGAGCACCGACCATTGAGTTGAATTTTTTTTATACCCATCGAAACTCAAGATTCTATTTTTTTACATGTTAATGAAATGGGAAATACTATGGTCCAAAATATAGATTTGTGAGAAAAAAAGCTTTTTTGATCAGTCTTATGACCTTGTGATCATCCCCCATGGAAATACAGTATGTGCAAAATGTATATACATATGTATATGTATATATGTACTAGGAGGGCTCCGCCCCGTGCGTGCTTAACGCGCCAACCCGTACTTTATCACTTAATTCAATGTTTATTTTAATTATAGAATATTTTCTTTATTCAAACAAAGCATACAAGAAAACAATAAACTATAACTTTTTGAAATAAAAAATTGCGCTACTGCGGATGTTTTTCCTGCGGCAGCGAATGCAGCTGATGTGGCTGGAGCGGGGGGGGGGGAGTTAGATAGATATATATATTGTAGTGTGAATTTCCAAGTCCTGATAACACCACAAGCTAAAGTCCCGAGAACTGTTTCCTTTTTTTTATATGGGCGCCAGGCGCTTTCGCACCGGGAAGAATTCTCGATCTTGGAGGGACCAAGCTGCTTTGTCGGGCTAGTCGAAGCCGTCAAGAAATGTAGAGTAGCGGGTTTCAAGGCTATGGACTCGTGCAGTCAAAATATGAAATAAATAATACAAACTCAAATTGCGAGAATAACAAATTAATGATTTATTCAAAATTAATAAAACTCAGTTGACTCTAATTTTCCGCAAAATTTCCAAAAATGGTAACAACCATATATTCAACCATATATACACAACTGGCTTCAATCGGCCAAAAACGCACAACGCACTAACACACTAAGGAGCGGGAATTTAATAGAAGCCTAACAAAAATATTGATTAACACGGGATGGTTTCGATCGGCGATAATCAACCCCTATAGAGATAAAATACAATGCTACGAATTTACACGCGGGACGGCTTCGGTGATCCACCCGGAATCGAATATAATCTCTGTTTCCCGAATGCCCAACATACTATCAATTCTTCGGGAAAACGCGGAGATTTTATACAAATATTCGGACTTACCACATTTCCAAACAAATACCAACAATACGGGCCATTACCGAAACTTGTATATCTTTTAAACGAAAAAAAAACGATATAAAGAAAATGATCGCGCGTTTCTTCGCCTCTTTATCCTAAACGACACGGTCTTTCCCGTCTCTCTCTAACTCACCCTTACGCGCGCGTAGCGTGTATCTCTCTCGATTTCATGCGACTTTAAAACAATAATTACGCGACACTCAAACACTCTACGAACAAAAACTGGCTGCTCAATCCACCGGACAATAATAATATACTGCGGATCACTCTCAGACAACAATAACAAAAATCGTTCCCGCAAACCTAAAATATCGCGTACAATAAGCTAAACAAAATGGCAAACTCCCAGGAATTAACTGCCGACAGATTCTTTAAACAAATGCTAATTAACAATATCGCCCGAACAACGTTTAATAGCTAGCCACGCGGGACTACCGTCTACAATCCCAATCGATAGCTCGCGGGCAATATAGCACACGGGAAATCGCTGTCACGGCCGATGTAAACATATTAATACCAATTCTCAGACTTTAAAAAGAATACTAAGCGACAGGGCTGACCTCGACCGACGGGAGAAATAATTTTGCCCGATGTTCCGGGAATAAGTTTCATTTAGCGCAACGCGCCCCACGTGCCTCGGTCTCGGGAACTGCCAAGAGATCTGTCACTCACGGGGCACAAGCAATCTAATCCCTACGCTTCCCAAAATTTTGGCGGCGAATTCAGGCGGCTCACTCCGATATTCCGCAAGTGGTTACCAATGCACTAATTGCTAGCGCTTCAGCCGCGCGAAGTCTAAATCGAAAATAAGCAGCGCAGCGCATCGGGATGGATGACGGCATTGATTCTGGCAGGTCTTCTTTGCTGTACGTTGTTCTTTGAGTAGCGGAATATTATGCCACCCTCCCGAAGGACGTCTCCGGGAATAAATAGCTCTGTGACTGCACGGTAACACCTCATGGGCACAGAATCTCTTTGCATTCAGAACGCGAGGCAGGAACTATCGCAGGGCAGCAACCCTCCCCTCTCATACTTTCCAGTCGCTCGGCGTACATAAAGAATAACTAATATAAAAAAGACAACAATTAATAAATTATATTAAATAATTTATTGAGACCCTATGAATCTGCCGGGAGTTTTCGTGACGTGTGACGCTTTTCTGGGTTCTCGGGAACCCGCAAGTTTGCCACGTTACAATATATATAAACACTTATTTGTTTGAAATGAATATTTAAAAAAAAAAAAAATAATTGATATATTCGTTCAATTTTTCTCATTTACGACATGGTGTATAGATTTACAGTACAAATCAGTTGTATAAAATATATAACCGATATAATAAAAAATATATAGAATACGGTACAGTATAGCTATGTCGGCTGCGGACGCATCGGAAGTTAGGTTAGCTTGGCGAAGTCCGGGTAGGGAGTGATAGGAGGAAGGGTGGGAAGGGTCACAGAAACCCGTGTGAGTGTGCGCTGGAAGACGGGAAATAAAAAATCTATAGCCGGTATATCGTATATGTCTGTTATATATTTGAGATGTATATTGAATACACAATGAAATATATTCACTGAAACGTTTCTCCAACTGCAGAATAGAATTTAATACTATCTAACGTTTTGTAATATCCTAGAGTGGATATTCAATCTAAGTTCGTGCTCGGGACCTCGAGAGGAGTTTGTGATGAGGAGGAAATAACCTCAGATATCCTTGATGCCAGTCAGCAGGAATATTTTTTTAATATCATCGGTTATTTTTGAGCAGGAGTTTGAGATATATATTTGTATGAAGCAGGAGAACCTTGAATAATAAAAAAGGAAAAATATGAAGCTATGGTTCACGCTATGGAGCGGATGACCAAGCGTATCTTTTATTCAAGGCAAAATGAATTTACTTAATGTTTGCGTACAAAAAAAAAAAAGAATACGCCAAAGTTATATATTTTTGGTCTACGACCACGTTCCTCAGAGACAGATACAGTACGAGAACTGTCTTTTCATCATAGGAATCCTTCTACGTTGACATTGTGACCTTGAGAGCTAGAGGTTTTTCTTATATCAGGGAAATCCAAGGTAGTATCGAAATTGGAATCCTAGTGATGGAAGTTAGGAACGCGGAGGAACACGAAACTAGAATTTAAATAATTAATACAAATGCTTGTCAATAATTCTCGTTAATTGAAGAGCAGAGAACTTACATTGACTATATATAAAACTATATGACTATATATATGACTCTCTATAAAATTTATAATGATGAAAATTTAAAATGTCAAGAAAAAATAAATATTAAAAGAAAATAACCTCGTTTAGAAGTTTACTTTGAAAAGTTCTCAATTCACCGAGTGATTTCGGCTCTCTCCAGAAGCTCCTTTGGGAAACTCGATTCACTATCTCTCTTCAATATAAAGTTCGCGGAGATATTAATTCTTTCTTTTATTTTATAGAGAAATAATCGCGGAAGAAAAGAAAACAAAATTATTCTCGGTGAGAATTGTAGATTGCGGAATTCTCAAAGCATCGAGTGAATTGGGCTATCTCCAGTAGTTCTTTTATAGAAACTCGAATTTCTACCCTTCTGCGTTTGAAATTCACCGAGAAAAATAAATCGGGCTTTTGTTTACGTGAAACAGGTGTCCGGTACCTTTAAATCCTACTCTTGCTGTCTCGCGATCTTATATACTGCTAATCTTGTTACCAGGCGCACAAAAACTAGCCTTGACCCGTTAATCTGACTACCTATATTCATCGTACAGTAGCCGCATGTTATATAATCGAAATAATCATAATTGTCGGATGCAAATTCTTGAGATGGTCAGTAACGTCACCCTACAGGTATTAGTGGGCCTAGATGTTTATATTGTGTCTGAATTCTTATAGGTGTGAAATACACGGCACCGACGGACTGAGAGAGAGAATATGGCTTATTGCGAATGCGAGCGAGGGGCTATGCCTCACGCAACGCTATAGAAATAGCTGACACGGTCAAGCGTAAGCACGATGCTTGAGCGCAGATATAGGTCTAGAGTAGACGCGTTCGAGTGCGAGCACGATGTTTGGGCTCGAGCGCAAGTGTAGGTAGAAAGGAAGCAGGAAGATCGGAGAGTTTGTTTACCTCGGGAAATACGAAAGTATTGGAATATGCATAGGCTTTGACAAAATGTTGAGGCTTATGCGGCTATCTATAGGACCAGAAATAGAAGTAAAGAAAGACGAGTGACAATACAATATTGTGACTCGAATTTCTTAGGACTTCTGTGGTGAGACAATCTCACGACGGAAGGAAAGGTGGATAGACGGCGGCTAAAGCAGAGAGAACTAGAGCGGGAGCTGGGCGGGCTCACGAGAAAAACTTCAAGTTTTCACACAATGTGAAGACTTGCGGGCAAGCTGGGCTGGCTTAAAGAAATAATTTGCGAGTGTTCAAATAATTTGGGGACTCGCAAATTCGGAAAGTGACTTCAGGATACGGGTTTTCGATATAAAGTGAAGTGCCACTGTTCGGAGCGGTGGGCTTTTATACTGTTTTTCCCACCAGTCTTGGCACGCTTGATGTTTGGTAGTGTGTGTCATATGTTTACTGCGTTCTCTCTCCGCTCCGGGGTCTGTCCTCGTTGGCTGCTTCGAATGTTTGAACGAGCAAGGTTGTAACGAAAAGAGATTCCTCTTCAGTCGTAGTCTCTTCCGTTACATCACGCATATACTTTTTTCCATGCGGGCTTGTTCAAAATTTGTTGGATTAAACAAAAAATTGAACTTTCTAGGATTTTTTAAGATTATTAGTATTTCCCAGGATTTTTTTACGATTTCTGAAGATTTATAGGACTCCCCAAGATTCCTAGAATTTCTTACTGATTCTTAGGATTTCTCAAGAATTCTCGAATTTCTTACATATATCATGTATTATCATGATTTATATAAGATTTGAAATCTGGTGAAAAATATGGAATCATAGTGAAATCATTGAAATTGTGTGAAATTATAGCTGTGCGAAATCTATGAATTCATTCTTGAAATCACATGAAATCAAGGATCTCACTGAAATCATTCGTACATCCAAGTCAAAAGTAGGCAGTCCCTCGAGAAAACGTACTTCATTATTGTAATTTATGCCATAAGACTTTGCAAAAATTATCTAAACAATTCAGCACCTATTTGACTTGTTTGAAGCACTCCAACCTTTCCATTATTTCAACATGCATGCATTTTCATTTCATGTACTTGGTTTATAAATTTAAATTAATTCGGTACAGTAAACATGTTGTAAATTGCACAACATTTTCAACAGCGTATATTATTTATCATACAAGAAAGAAATTTTCGTAATTTATTATAAATTGTATAATCTTTAGGTTCGCCGTCCGGCAGCCTCTTGGATAATTTGATGATGTCCATGGTGAAGAATTTTCAAATAACGGTAAACAACGTTCACATAAGATACGAGGAAAGCTTTGACGATCGCAAGGTCGCCTGTGGCCTGTGCGTACAGAGTTTCTCAATGGCGACGACAAACAAGTAAGCTTGATTGTTACATATATACAATTAAAGTAATTACTATAGAAAAATAATAATGGTGCCCTCTTGAAAATTTCACAGCAAATGGAAACCTGGCGTCACCCCAGTAACATCCACGTCTGTTTATCAATTGATACGCGCCGAGTCGCTGAGCTTATATATGAACCCTCACGCGGAACCTTCAATTCCAAAATATCCGGAAAAATGGGAGTTTTCATATCTTCTTGAATGGAAGGCGATAATGAAGCGCTCGCTCCAGATATTTGGAATGAACAACAAAGATTTTCACTTTTGTAAGAAATTTCATTAACTGGCATTGCTCGTAACGTGCACTTTTTCGATGGCAATTACATGTAATTTCTTGTTGTTTAAGTGGTTAAACCCTTCACGACCAAGATCAAAGTAATCGTGAATAAAAGCACCGAGGGCCAAGTTTCTCGGATGTTGGTGGACGTAGTATTGCAAGACGTTGCTATGCAATTATCGGATGACCAATTTGCAGCGTTATGCCAGCTTTGGGAGTCTTATAAGCAAGGATCTATCGAAAGGTTTTACAAATATTTTTCAAATTTCTTCGATACTGCTAGTTGCTTAACGAAAACATTTCAATCTGCCTGGACTTTCATTATTATAATCGATGCTTCTTGTTTATCTACTATCTACGTTAATTCTTGAGTAGCTATATCTCAAAATCGGCTCATACACGTTTGAAGGAGGCTTTCGCGTTATAGTCAGTTCAATCGAGTATCAAGATTTCAAATATTGGGTTCTCCTAAGTATAAATAAACGGGAAATTCCTGCTTCCTATAACTGATTAATAATAATAGAAATCCTGAATAATTGCTTCCCCATAGAGGAAGCTTTGTTTTCATGAAAAGTTTTTTTTCGAGATTTTCATGTCAGGACACTCAGAATGATCCAAAATGTCGAGAAATGTGGTTTAGAAACAATGTCCGTATGTCACACTACACACATGTAGTGTGTAGTGTAATAGACAAAGCTCAAGATCGAATTCTTACTGGGCGCCAGTCCCGTGAAATAAAATATTACACGAAACAAATTTTATTTTTAAGAATCGAAAATGAGGCCAGCTCGACTCAGCTTCAGTCTCAGCGATTAATAGAGGGGCAGAGTTAGTTGTGGGATCTGGTGAAATAACTTTCAACTCCTTTTACATTAAGTGGCTGCACTCACAATGGCAAAGTTATTCCTCAACACAAATATCTCAACACTACAAAATCTCGAGCGCACAGTAGAGAAACTACAGCGTGTTAACGAGCTCAGCTTCGGCTCACTTAATCAATCACTTGAATTTCCACACAAATTCTTGCAAGCTACGCAACTCCAAGAAGATACGAAGAAGCGACACAATCAAAATCTATACTTTACTAAAATTCCTCAAATAAATTTCTTATCATTTATCGTGAGATCTGATCTGATCCATAAATGAAGTTATCTATTCTTCGATAATTGTCAATGCTAAATGATGCTGGGTGACTCGATATAATACAATTTCCGGGGTTACTAAAACAAACATTAGTTCAGTGCAATAACATAAAAGTTAAATATAAAATCCCGAATTTAGTCACGGCTCAACGGGTATTGTCAAGGTCAACAGAAGGTCGATCTAATTCAAATTTTGAGAGATCGGCCTCACGAATGATTCTAATTCTTCACGTTGACTTCAAATTATTATCCTGTCAACGATTTAATCTTTCACCACCGATTCTTTGTTCATCAATTATTATGCTCAATTCTAATCAATATTAACATTTTTGACTTAAATCTACGGACTTTCAGGAGCTAAAAATTATTAACAACAATAACAGAATGGAACTCCTTCCGCGATCCTTTATTTCTCGAGAAGCGAATTTAAATAATTTTTAGTACCGTGCAACGGTAGTTCGGCTGCGAATAAAAAGGAAGTTAAAATCCGGGTACGATAGCTTGCCGTAACGACGATATCGATCGAGTTTCTCAAACTACAAAAATCCCGCAACTCAATCCAGAAACGAATGGCGGTCTTACCAAATTTATGCAGTATCGGAAACCGGTAGGTAGGTGCCGGTTTCTTGTAGGACGAACACGAGATCGTCTCCGGAGACGACGTACTTATTCTACGATACGCTACGCTGAAGTCCTCGAGAATTCGTTAATTCTCGGCAACGTAGATCATCTCCCACCCCTTTCAGTGTTGCCAGACGGCGGGATTTTTTGACCCCCACTACGACGCCGGTGGTATTTATCCCGCGGAGGTAATCCCGTCTAGACGTGTCTCCTCGCTACTCGGGCGCACGGTTGGCCCCGCTCATTGTACCTCCCACTCCCTCGGCGCGCAACGTCAAAAATTCAAAAATTCAAAAATTACTTTCATATTGCATATTTTTGAAAACTACAACCTTCGATTTCGAGGACCGGCTAAAAATCGAGGGATGTCCCAAACGCACTTTTATACATCGTATATCAATATTTTATACTTTTCGAGTGCACTTGGACATTTTTTCATGAATGTATTTTAAAAAAATGAATTATTTCTATACGGCAGCAGGATTTGTAACGAAACTCATTTCATCACCATTTCTTTACAAATTCCGCTACCATCTAAAAACAATTTATATGCATTTATGAAAATATGTACAAGTGCACTCGAAAGTATAAAATGTTGATATACGATGTGTAAAAATGCGTTTGGGATCCCTCGATTTTTAGCCAGTCCACGAAATCGAAGATTTTAGTTTCCAAAAATATGTAATACTAGCGTTTATAGCGGCTCGCGCGCTCGCATGGTTGTAGCGCAAGCAAATATTTAAAATAAAAATATTAAGCTAAGGAACCCCAAGAGAATTAAAATTTGATCCCACACTTTTCAAATATTTTTCACAACCAGAACAGCGAGACTTTCATGTAATATCGAGTATTAACTATCTAAAAAAAATTATAAAATACTTTTAAAAACTTCCTCCAATTTCCAGGTTACAAAAATATTTTTAATTGAATTTATTTCCATAACATGATGGTAAATCGATTTGAAATGTTTATGGATTATTCATTAGAATACGTTCATAGAGAAACTATTTTATGCATCGTTATGAAGGTATTTTAATTTTAACATAAATTCTGTTCAGAATGTTCATATTATTGTTTCCACACCACTATGAAGTAGATTAAACGGCGCGTTTTTTTTTTCGTCCGATTATTTTAACAACTAATTGGATTTTAAGTTCAAGTTACCATTTTCAGATGTGTTTATAAAGATCACCTAAGAACCTAAAACAACCATAGAAAACTGTAACTTGAATTCAAATGGCAATTAAATTTACTATTAATCGGACGTAAGTTGTATCCCAGGTAGGCCTAATCAACTTCTCAGTTCATTTGACAATCTACTACAAATATAGTCATTGACCGTCAGCACACAACAACTTTCGCGCACAGTAATTGTTGGCGTACAATAAATAGTGGTGCACAACAACTGTTGGCGTACAATAAATAGTGGTGCACAACAACTGTTGACGCACAATAAATAGTGGTGCACAACAACTGTTGACGCACAATAAATAGTGGTGCACAACAACCTTTAGCGCACAACGGGCAGTGGAGTACAAAAATATTTGGCGCACGATGGGCAGAGGCGCTCAACAACTGTTGACACACAACAAACAGTTGACGTACCACAATCGTCAGCGCATAACAGTCGTTGGCACAACGGCCGTTGACGTACAACAATACAATACAAACAAAAAAGGCTTGGCTGCTACATAAAATTTATTGATCAGACCAACCATTTATTCTCAACAGTAGATGACTTAGCCTAATGCTGTTGGATAAACAATATTTTTTTGTTTTTCCTTCTGGTGTTAAAATATACAAATTTTTTCCATTTCCTACCCTGGAACATCCAACATAAAGTTGCCCATGAGCAAAACATGGATTCGTCAAATGTAGACCAACGACTTTAAATGATTGTCCTTGAGACTTATTAATTGCCATTGCAAACGCTAATTTTACCGGGAATTTTAGTCTTTTAAATTCAAATGGCATATCATTCGGGATAAGAGGAATTCTCGGTATGAAGATGATATCTTCTTTTGCACACTCTGTTAATATCATCGCTTCAATTACATTCGGTAGGAGACGTTTTACTATTAGTCGAGTTCCATTGCACAATCTCGGACATCTATATTCCGAAGAAGCATAATAAGTGAACCGACTTTAAGTACCAAATTATGAGGTGGCATTCCCGGGGGTTCTAATGAGTTTAAAAATCCTATGGGATAATGAACGATTTCATTCTCATTGACGACTGTATCGAACGATTTATACGTTTTCATTTCTCCTAGTAATTTTTGGATAATTTTTGTATTAATTTCATTGACGGAGTCATTTCTTGGAGCGAGTATTGACCGTTCTCTTAGCCACTCACTATCTTCAAAATTAATACGGATATTCGGGAAAACTTTTTCCTCTAAAGTGTCTAAATCGTCAACAACATTGTAAAACTATTCTGGGAATTGGATGAGGCCTTGATAAACTGGAATCTTTCCTTCACCAAGGTCGAGTAATTATTGACAATATCTTTTTGCAGAATCGTCCGCTTGTAAGCGAACGCGCATGTTTGTCGATAGTTTACACTTTTTAACATTTCGCCAAATGTAAGAATTCTTCAAACACGTGAGTAACTCGTCGGTCATAGTACCTCTTGATACTATCGGTAGAGTTTGACGAGAATCACCCGCCAAGACAAAAACAACACCACACATCACATTTTGATTAATTCGAAGGTCTTGTAATGTGCCGTCTAGAGCCTCTATGGCATGTTTATGAGACATGGTAGCTTCATCCCAAACGATAAGTGAGCACCTTTGGAGAGGTTGTGCAGTCCTCGCACTCTTGGTGATATTGCAAACTTAAAAGTTGAATGTGCCTCCTCCAAAAAGTAATGTTGCGGCTATTCCTGATGAAGCTACAACTAATGCAGTTCGTTCTTCACTCCGGATTTCTGTTAAAATTAAGTTCAGGAGGAAAGTTTTTCCCGTTCTACCTGGAGCATCAATGAAAATAACACTCGTTGTTATGGACTTTATTGATAATCGTATCATATACCTGTTTTTGGTCTTCCACTAATAAAGGTTCATTGATTCGCACATAATCTCACAGTTGATGAAGATCGTAACCCGCTTCTATTTATAATTCTTTTGGATGTTTTGAACCTTTACTTCGAAATGGAGTAGCCATTCCAAATTCAGTTAGATCTTTTCCGATCATGGAAAAGACTTTGTTTTCAACAATAATCAAAGCCTCATTGAATATCTGCGCGATATAATTTAAATTAGGTTTATGACTTTGTCTTCGCTTTGCAAAAAGGATATCTTCAGCAAAATCTTCTTTATACAACTCCCAGAGCGAATTCGGATCCGATGGAGCACAGGTTGTCAAGATAATTGCAAACAAATCGCGTAACTTTGATGGTGTGTTGCACGTCGCAGCCTCCTGTATCGTGGAGTTTATATAGTCGTCGTCTTCAAACAACAATCTTCTCTGGCACGCTTCCCGAAACGTAACATATAATTGATTGTCAACAGTTTTTAGATATTGAAACGATGTTGGGCCTCTTACATTATGAAGTAAAAGACGCAAGAAAAAATATTCAAAATTATTCGGGTGAATAGTATAAACTCGACCGAGAGCCTTAGACTCCTTTATGTCCGGATACCCTTCGACGGCTACACCTTGGATGCATCGCTTGAATTTTTTTGTTGTTATGTTCCAAACATAATATTTCGGCACTTCGCAATATAACAACGTTTTTGGGAATTCATCTTGCTACCACGATTCAAAAAAGGCCGTCAATGTCGTTTTTGGTGGTTGTTGAATACGTTCGAGAAGGTTATTTTCCGAGAAGTAGACCCGCTGACCATTCTCCAAATGAACACGGCTGGATGTCTTTCATGAATCGAAAAATTGAGAATACGTCATACTGCTTCGTTACTGCTGATGTATCTACCAGTTTGATAATTATGTATTTCATCAATAATGCCAGATGTTACAATAAAAACTGCACCATCAGGGCCTTTATTGATGTAGTTAGTGATGTATTTGATGGCTCGAACGGAATTGCAAAATTCAACATTAATATGAGCGTTGAAGATACGGGAAAGTAGAGGATCGTACGGTACAACCCAACTATTATCGATCTCGACGTTTTTATAAGAGTTCTTGATGTCGATACGTATTGACATTTTAGCACCACCATCTTCAGGCTTTCTTCGCCTATAAAGAGGATATCCATCATTTCCCGTTTGGGTTTCTTGTACGAAATCTCGGGGATATCTCTTGGTATATTTCTTGTCCTTCATACACGGTGAATCTGAATTCATACAACCACACGGACCATGAATCATGTTCTTAACAATAACATTGTAAAGTTCGGGATCTTTTTGTGCATCCGGTAACTCTACGCTAATTCCTTTTAAATTCCAAAACTACGAATATTTAGAACGTTTACAATTTCCAATTTATTAATGCAAGAGACTAAAAAATCGGACGGTCTAAATAGCGAATGACCAAAGTATTGAACAGTCAAAATAGCGAATGACCAAAATATTGTACGGTCAAAATAGCGAAAGTTTACGCAACTTTAGACGTTATATAGACGTACTTAATTAAATAAAATATAACCCTAACAAAAGTAATTGTGCTTAAAAAATGGTTACGATTGATTTAATTTCCTTCTGTTTGGTATATGCAGCTTCATTAAAAAAAACTGCAAATGTAGATATGGGTTCTCTTAAAAATTATTATTCTTTAAAAAATGTGGATATATCACGTAATCTGAAACCATTACCATAAAATATAATTATTCTTCCAATAGTGGTGTGGAAACGATAATATTCTAAATTTAATTTTAACATTCTGGTGCTAAAATTAAAATACCTTCATAGCGACGCATAAAGCAGCTTGTCCATGAACATATTCTAATGAATAATCCATAAATATTTCAAATCGATTTACCATCATGTTTTGGAAATAAATTAAATTCTAAGATATATTTGTCACCTTAAAATTAGAGGAAATTTGTTTTAAATATTTTATAATTTTTTTGGATAGTTATTATTCGATATTACACGAAGGTCCCGATGTTCTAGCTGCGAAAAACAATTGCCAAGGGTGGGGTCAAATCTTAATCCTCTTGGGGTCCCTCAGCTTGAAATCTTCATTTCAAATATTGACTTATAAATATGCGAGCGCGCAAAGCGCGCCAGCCACTATAATCGCTAGTAGATTTAATGGGAAGACCGATTTTCAAGAATGAATCGATTTTCAGGAACGCCGCCCAGAAGTCCCTCGGGAACCCCCCCGCGTCCCTCGGGAACAACCCATGATTCTTTGGGAAAATCCTAGGAGCCCCTCGTGTAAACCCCAGGAGTTCCTCGGGAAGACCCCAGGAGTCCCTTTTTAAATTTTGAATTTTTTAAAGTGGGCTAGCATGTATGCCGTCACCCACTGTGCGCTCGGGCGCGCGTAGGCTCCGCCCCCTACTGTCGACCGACACGCGTGGTGGGCAAGCCCAGCGAGCTGGCGGTACTTTTCAGCCGAGTCGTCTGGCAACACTGACCCCTTTGCTTTCGGCTACTTGTCGCTCCCTGTCGCGATTTTGGTGATACAGGGGGTCCTCGCACATGCCATTTAATTTGAATCGCGTCGCGGCAACGAGAGTCTACGCTAGAGAAGCACAGCACCAGTATGCAACAGCGCAGCCATATTGTCAAAATCGGTTGATACAGTTCTTGGCCTTCTGATGGTGGTCAGAGGAGTGAAGACTGGAGATGATCTCGTGAGGTGCTCTCTTCAAGAGCGCTACGTCATCCGCAAGAAATGGTCCAGGCCGTTGTTAACTCCCGCCTGTATGCTGTGGCTTTCAATTTCGATATCTCAGTTATGCAGTGACAGTAAGGTCACCGTGTGCTCGGATGAATTTATATAAAATAAATGATCCCCGTCGTAAAATTAATAAATTATCTAGCAAGCTATCAATAAGACCTGTTGGATCGCCTCGAGGGTTTAATCGCGAGAAAATATGTCGTTGCCGGCGCCGTCTCTCACGAGAGCTGGATATTTCGCTCTTTTGTGACTGACAGTATCACAATGTTAATGTGCACGTGTTCGAACCTGGCTGACCTTTGCGTGAATGAACTACAATCAGTTTTCATTGACGGCCAGACGTAACCATCTTCCGAGAAAAAACGCAGAGATCGGCTCCAGTGTCCACCAAGAAATGGTTGTTGGCATCCTTGTCGGTGACGAACAGTCGAAGGGACATTGGGCTTGAATCGCTAGTCACCATTAACGACCGCCCTCTTTCGTTTCCCAATTTCAAGGTGCACGGAGTCCTGCATTTTTTAACGTCGGTGCCGAACTTCCAATGGTACCAACAGAGACCCTTCTTACCATGTCCGCGTCCCGTTGAGCGTGATCGTGAGCGTAGCGAACGTTCTCGTCACATCGAGTCGCTTCTCGCGCCTCGGCCAACGATCGCTGCTATTTCCTGATCGAAAGCCGCCAGCTCCTGCGTGAACGACAATGTCATTTATGACCTTTCGTTGTTAATTAATCGATCAAACGAACTTACCTGTAAGTGATGTTCAATCGGAATTATATGTAGTGTCTCGTTCGAAATGATTACCAGGTAGTATAGCTACTTTCTGTATGAAGATGTCACAATCTTTAGAGTCTTAAATTCAAAAGAAACGCCGCTTCGGCAGCGCCACCATAGCAAGCGTCCCTTCCCGAACCGTTATATCGTTTAGAGTTCAGAAATTGAAAAATTTTTCTAGGATTAAAAAATAAACTGACAATTATCAGCCTGAATGTTCACAATGCATGCTGCACTCCTTGGGCGGGATCAAATACTGTACTAAACAGAAGGGGTGGGATGTAATCATTTCGAACGCGACTCTACATGTAATTCCAATCGAGCATCACTTACAGGTAAGTTCGTTTGATCGATTAATTATACTACGAGTCTCGTTCTGACAATTACCAGGTAGATGTTCAGAGAAACGATCGTTTATTTTTTATTATTTTTGTAATGTAAACACAAAGAACATAACTGTGTACCTTCCGTAAAGGATACAAGTTTTTTTTTTTAAATTCACAAAAGAACTGTTGAAGCAGATTCATCGCGACTAGCCGTTATCGGTCTATCGTAACATTTTGCGAAAACCAACAATTCCTTTGACCAGCCGGCCATCCTCTTGATTAGGTTAATATCGACGCCTCTCTTCTAGGCTGCCGAAGTTGAGGCATGCCTTACGCTATGCGCTGAGTAACTTGAATTAATACTACTCCGAACAAGGGTTGTTTTTTCCACCGACTTATTGTCGCTGGTTTTGCGGCTTTATAGGGGTTTTCGTCGTAATAAAGAGCGTCTTACAATCGCCTCATAGTGACATCGTAACTTCAATATATCTTTTCAGCATACTCGCTAATATAATTCCGGTCTTTCTCTGAAAAACGGAAGTATCAATAATGGCTGTCATGCACCCGGCCTTGAGGTCTTTATGAGATCCTTAACTATTATTTCCAATCTTTCCGTTGCATTTGTAATATTCGTTAGTTTAATGAAAGAGAAAGTTTGTACTCGATGTGCAGTTCCTATTGCTAAAAGAATCGCTAACTTATCCGTTAATTGACTTAAGTTGAGAGTCTCGAGGGGATAGAGCTTTGCCGCAGTCTTAAGTATGACATGTACGTCCCACGTTTCGTCATATTTTGGCTTTAAGGACCTCTGTCTGAAAACTCCATTAAAAAATCGGCTCACAAGCGGATCATACGTGACTTTTCCCTCGGATATCAAAGATATCGCCGCGTTCGCAGAGTTGAGCGTACCATACGACGCTCCCATCTTGAAACGCTGGGAAAGGAATTCGACGATCGACCTCGCACTTGCCAAATATGGGTTCACTTTCTCTCGTCTACAGTACGTCACCCACAAAGTCAGCAGGCTGCTGCACTGTTTTATTGTTGAGTCGGCCAGCGACGCCGTTAGAATTGCTATCGCTGCCTCTGAAAGGGTTTTTCTTTTATACGCCTTCTCGATAACCTGCCGGCAACTAAGCTGAGACTCCTCACCAGTGGATGCCGCTGTGACCTACATGGAGACAAAAGTAAATCATCTCAGGGATCGAATCTAATAATATCACCCATTACCAACGATGAAAAGATGAGGTACCATGGCTATACGTGCCAGAAAGGTACGACTAATACCCCGCAAGCATCGTCCAGTATCATTTTTTTTCAGGGTGTTTAGAATTAAGCAAACGGGAGGGATGCACAAAAAATGATAAACTTCTTTATTTTAGGGCTTCGGTCGATTTTTATTTACTGTAGTATATACGTTTCGTCTATTAGCGACCATTGTATTATGATGGAAATGTCTATAAATTAGAGAAATCATGAACTAATGTCTCCAGAGCCACGGTGGTGAAAGTGGTAACGCACCAGGCTAGAATTCTGGAGTTCCTGGTTCGATCCCGGGCTGTGGCGATATTTTTTCACGATTATTTTTAATTGTTAAAAAATCGTCCATTCTGATTGCTTCATTAATTTACGAATTGGTGAAGCAATCAGAGTGGACAAAAATTTAGTTGTTACGATTTACCAAATTTCCATCATGATACAATGGTCGCTAATAGACGCAACGTATACACTACAATAAAAAATGAGATTTGACCAATTCTGCGTAAAGGCATCGATAACCATTGCCTCCGGGTCTCTGTGCCAAGAGCACTTTGCGTTAGCTCTTGAGGCAAATAAGTCAATATCAGGATGGCCCAAGTCAAGCACGATTTTTGTAAATGCAAATTCCGCGAGCTCCTACTCGGTGTCTATGTTTGTAACTCGCGATTCCTCGTCCGCTCGACCATCTCGAACCATTGCCAAATCATTCGTGCTATTTCGTTTAATCCGGAGTATTGAATGCCCCCCATCCGATTTATGTATGAAATCGCGGTCGTATTATCGACTCGTAATAAAACTTCGCAGATTTATAAGTCACTAGCAAAACAGTGTAGGCCCATAAATATTGCATGTAATTCTAAGTAATTTATGTGGAAGGACCTCTCCGAATCCTTCCAAAATCAGCGAGCCCTTCGATTCTCACAAAAGGCCAGACAGTGAAGCGTCCGAAAAAATTTCCCGTTTGAAATTCAGACTTACTATCGGATTTACTGCGGTTGGTAAGTTTGCTTTCCACCAATTAAAATCGTCCTGTAGGGAATTGGGTAAAAACATCTGCTTAATTATCCTCATTGACGAGCAGAGCAAGATACTTCTCTCTTTCGAATCTTTTCGAATATACCCAACCATATCGAATGGCTTGATAACTTGAGGTTAACATACCTATAAATTGTGCAAACTCCGGAATTGAACACGACTTTTTCAATCTAAAACGTTCAACCCAGACTAGTAAAGTATTCCTCTTTTTTTTCAAGCGATTCTAAGTTCATAGTCTCTGAATTGAGAATAAAACCTAAATAAGCACAACTCATGCTCGGTATGATATTGCTTTTTATAATTTATTATAAACCCCAATGATACGAGCAACTTGATCGTCATCTCTACGTTTCGGGAACACGATAGAGAATCGCTTCCAATTCACAACATATCGTCCAAGTAAATGACAGATTCAGCCCACGGCGTCTTAAGAAGTGCACGACCGGTTTTAAAAGTTTTGTAAATACTAATGGTGCCGTGCAAAGCCCAAACGGTAGACAAATGAATTCGGATAAATTGTCACCAAATCTGAATCGTAAATATTTTCTACTACTTTCGTGAACGGGGAGTAAAAAATATGCGTCTTGCATTTCTAAATTGCACATGTAAGACCGGTGAAATATTAGTTTTGAAGCTGTCCGGATGTCCTCTAGCTTGAAATGCTCAGCGCACATAAAACTGTTGACTTTTTTCAAATTTAAAACAAAACGATGAGAACCGTCAGGTTTCGGTACCAAGAAGTAGCTCGAAATAAATTGATCTTTACATGATAATAAGCATTTACGAATTGCACCCAAATCCAATAAACGATTTAACACGACTTTATAATCCTCAGATATTTGAGGTGATTCGAACAAAGGGTGGAGGAAGAATATTCCCTTGCAAAGGTCATCTGTAAAGAATTATCTATATCCTGCTACGCATTCCAAAACGAATTTGTCGTTTGTAATAGATTTCCACTCGCTGTAAAAATGTCGTAAGCGACCAGCGATATTTTTTACCTCCACTATTTCTTCTTCTGGTACTGAGTCGAATAAGATTGTTTTGTTGCCCATCTTGTAATTGTTCTGGAACCTTACGATGGGCCTTTCCAGTTTCCCGAGGTCCAGTTTCCTGAGCTCGTAGAAGTCTGCCACAAAGGCGCCGATTTAGCCACCGTAGGTTGTTTTAATTCCAGCCCCACCTTTTCTATAGTCTTAGCCGACTTAATCTTTTCGGCTAAGTCTTTACCGAATAAAAATTCGTCTGAATTTAAACGCTCCAAAATAGATTTTACCTTCTTATCAAAGCAGGGATAGAGGCAATGCTTTCTAGCAATTAGCTCTTGATTATGAGCATTTGTCAAAAGCTTCCCTGCATCTCCCAGATATTCGAGCAAATGTCTCTTATCGACACCCTCTTCAGTTTCTGTCACTAGGAGAGTGAAGCCTGCACCAAGTGCTGACAAAGCTGAGCCGAGAATATTTTGCAAATAAACAAAATGCTTATCCCGTTTTATTCACGTTTCAAACAGAGAAGCAGCAATCTCTGGGTTTAACTTCGGGGCTTCGAAGGGACAGTTCCCAGTGCGAGGATATTTTCCCAAAAGTTCAGCTTTTGTTTCCTTTTTCAAATCACATCTTATCCAGTTGGTCCACTGTGCTGCCAATTAAGATGTGATTTGCATCTCTTTACTCTGTGGCAAAAATGCATCGGTGCCCATGGCTTCGAGCAAATTTTCATCTACGCTAGGTACAGTTGGCACCAGGGGATCCACTTCTTGTGATTCCTGTGTTGGCTTGACTACACCAAAACTATCAAGGGTTTCTGAATCCTCAGAAATATTATTATGCTCCGCCAAATCAATCATCTAATCTACAAGAACAAACAAAACTTTACAGGTTATGTTTGCCCAAGATAAAATAGCCTATCTTTCTTAAGCTCTCTGAAAGCTCTCTGAAAGCCTAAAAAGAAAAACATTTTTACCTCGATTTTTCGATATAGCTGCGGGTGTGACTGACTGTTGCATCACCGTGACTGGGGCCTCGTTTCCGAAATACGAAGGATCTTCTTTTCAAGTTTTTGCAACTTTCTGAGGAGTTCTTCCTTGGTGGGCTCCTCGCCTTTTGTGTTCGATGATTTTCCCATGCTTAATAACTCTTCTTCGTATAATAAACACGTTAAAATGCGGAGAAAGACTCTAGAGCTATGTGACTACTTCGCGCAGAAAAAACAATGATGGTTCGGGAAGGGACGCTTGGTATGGTGGCGCTGCCGAAGCGGCGCTTCTTTTCAATTTAAGACTGTTACGAGCCAATCGATTCGTACTGCTGTAAAGATTCCTCATTCGTTCGTTGAACGAGGCTGCCTAGCGAATAGAAATTCGATCCTAAGTACCAGGAAAACACTGGTAGAATTAAAATCTGAATTCACAACTACTAAATAAAACACTATGCGATTAGTTTAACACTTGTTTTTAATAAACACTTTTATCCTTTTACAACTTTATAAAACTCTTCGTTATTTTTAGATTTAATGTAACTTAATAGTAAGAATAATATTCTAATTTAATGATTGCACATTTGAAAAACACAAGACTCGACTACACTTTTATTCGCGACAAAAAACCGAGAATAAAACGATGTTTCCGACTCGGGAGTTGTCATGAGACTATCTGTTAGACGCCGTGACTCAAGAAACGCGATTTTCTCTCTTCCAAAAATATTGAAGTTTCCAAGATTCTATAAAGTGAAAAGTGGGGGTAGAAAAAGAGAAGTTAGCGAGTGTAACTACACGCGGTGGCCCAAGTGACCGGGGGTCGTGAGGCCGCCGATCTTGGAGGGCCGAGAGGTTCGAGGGGCACGGTGGCCGGCGTCTTTCGTGACATAAAACAGAACAAGACCCTTTAGGTAGACCCGGCCCATCTCGAGCCGCCGAGCTGTAATAAAACATTTGGTGACGAGCTACTATCGGCATGTGGCCGTTCGAGTACTAAAATACGCGACTACAGGGTTCTTTGAATATTGCTCTCAAAGGAGTTATATTTATTCTTGAAAAGTACAAAACTGGAAAGAGCCCTGTTTAGAAAAAGGGAAAAGAATGTAAAAGACTTTCTATTTAGAGATCTGCATGCCATATGACTGAAGGTCTTAATCCTCTTTTTAAAGATTGAGTCACGTCGCTTTCAAACACTGACATTTTCTCCATCTAATTTTACACGTGCGCTTTATTGCGACGTCTGCAAAAGGAAAAGCTTAAATCTTATACTATGTATATACTCTGAGTATTTTATGTACATTTGAGGAGGGACTCGTAATTTATCCTGGACCTCTCTCTCTTTTCTTTGTACGACTGTTCTGGCATTTACCCATGCCCTCAGGGAAACCAGGATTCAAAAACCTGAGGTAGAACAATGTAAATAATTATAACATTTATACAATTCAAAATATATAATTACTAAAATATACATTCGCTTATTATATAAGATTGTGTCAAGAATTGGTGTTGCAGGTTGCTCAAATCGCGTCTTTTTGGAGTTTTGAAAGTTGCACTATAGGTGGCGAATACGTGCCGAGCGTGCGCTCGTCACAAGACTTTAAAGATTGTGACATCTACATGCTGAAAGTAGCAATATTATCTGGTAATCGTGAGAATGAGACTCGTAATATAATCAATGTCTCGAATGACACAAGTCCTACTCAACAAGAAAAAATCAGCGACTGTTTACGATTTCGCGCGATCACGTCGGGGTCACCAATTTGAGGCGATTCGTGGGTGGTGGTGGAATGAAAAACCCTGATTTTTATAAAAAATCAAATTAAAGTATTTATTTATTGCACGTTACACTGTTGTTTGAAATTAGTATTTTTAATGGTCAACTCGTAGAAAGCATGTTGACTAAGCGAAAAGTCGGTCATGTTGTTGTCGCGACGCCGGTTCGTTTGGAACTCTCCAATCTTCAGGAAAAATTCCGACGCTTCGCTTGTCGAAAAAAAGGAAAATTATCAGAGAAAAGGGAAGGAAAGTTTTACTGAAAATTATTTAGAAAACCCGAGAGTGCGAGCGGCCCGTACGATGTGCCAGATGTGGCTGACAATAAACAGGCCTTGTCTCGGCGGAGACGCGACTTGGGCCCGGGCGGCTCTTGAGTTTTATTGCGGGGAGAACCGTGAGGCGGTTCTTCATTTATTGAAAATTCAGGAAAGTTAAAGAAAATAAATGTTGAAAAAGAATCGAACGTTTAGAAAGAAATATTGGAAGAGGTATGTCTACAAAGAAATTAATGTAAAATATTTATGTGCGGCTGAGTGTAGTGGTGACGTTGTCACCACAGAAGATACACAGCTAATTTTAGTACAGTCTGCAGTTTCTTCCAAAAGTTATTGCGCTTTCAGACGGAACAGACAGACATACAGATAGAAGTTAGTGAATGTGTTTCCATAAAAATGTGGAAATCGACATTTTTTTGGATTGCAATATTTTTTCTTTTACATACTCTGTATGTGATGAGAAAATAATTAAAAAGGAAGTGTTGCACATTGAGAATTTTTAAAAAGTTTTTTCGAATGGGTCCAAATTGCAAGTTATGAAGGTAATTTGCCTCCTTACATAAAGTTTGTAATATTTCGGTTAAGAAAAAAAAGTGTGAAGAAGAAAGAAATCACGATACTTGGGGTGTTAACAAATTCTCGGGGTCATTGATTATAAAAATCACTATATGGTGCCGATTTCGGGAATCTGAGCTTCATTATGATAAAACTAAAAAATGGAAAGTATAAAGACCAGAATCAAGAATTTGAATAATTCTAGAATGTTTATTTTAGGCATATGCAAAATCAATTACTGACATAAGCTAAAGCGACTAACGAAATATTCGATTAATTCTGCACTAGCCTTCTCTGCATTTACAAATAGATTCAACATCCTCTGAAAACATTAAAATAAATGAAAATTCGTAATTTGACCTAGTGATTAAGCTAATTTACTTAAATGCAGGTCGCTACTTCACCACAAAAGTCATCCAATGAGTACGGTGAGTGAGGATCCAAAGTCCTGGTGGCGATACGCGTGCAGCAGCGTTCTCGAGCACAGCATCAAACCCTACACCTGGGAGTACATAAAGACCCACAGAAAAAATTACAAGCTGTACAAGGAGACTTATATGCACACTTTGATGCGTCCTAACGACACCGAGCTTAAACTTGATTTACAGAAATACGAGGATACCCTTACAACTTTGAATATCATTATGGCGCGAGAACACGCGAAAATAGATTTAAAAAAGAGATCACCTGAATGTGTTACCGTGGAAGCAGGTCAAGGTTCGCATCTTAGATTGATCGTCAATTACGAAAAAATTATGGAACCCATGACGCAACCCGCCAGCCCTGAGAGCAAAAAACTCCCAGCCACCAATAGCAGTAACGATTTGGAAACTAAATTCAAAATGGAGAAAGTGCCGAAGCACATTGGTACGATGTACACTATTTATTAAATATGAGGCATGCCGAATCAATTCAGGCACCTTCAGACCTCATATGCCTAAATTACTCTGCTATCAGAGTATGTTCCCATATAGGTTCCTACATGAGACTTTCCTGAGCAAAAATAATGAGTCCAGGATGGAGTCTAGGTCGTCCAGAGTGGGGAATGGGGTTTAATCCGATCGCATTGTCCGTCGTAGAGTCCATCTTCACTGCCCAGACTCCATCTTCACTGCCCAGACTCCATCTTCACTGCTCAGACTCCATCCTGGATTGCCCAGACTGTATTCGGGACTGTCCAGACTCCATAATGGATTCTGTCCTGGATTCCATCCTGGACGTCTCATCTTTTCTACGCGGAATATACTTAAAGTTCAGAAGGATTCAGACACATGAGGTCTGAAGGTGGCTGGTTTGACCCGGAAAGCGTTATATATATATTTGACATTGTTCGGATGACTATCACATAGATTCAACGTTTTTAGATCGAAAATACAACTTTACTCTCGCCAATTGGTCTTTGAGCCTTTTTGGCAAGGCCCACGAAATTTTCGTCATGACTGTAACACAATTTTTAGCGAGTGTAGAAACGAGGCCCGAATTGTTAGCTTACAAGATATCTGCACGGGCTGAGAGCTTTGTCATCGAAGGGGTATCCGAGGACAGTGATTTGATTCCTCTAGTCACTGCCGACAACATCTTAACAGGTGCAGTACCATCTAGTGTATTTACAGTTCACCTTCTTTTACATAGAATTAACAACTATTTTTTTTTTGTCAAATGCAGGGAACGTCTTCGCCAATTTTCTGGCGATCGACTTCGAAAAAAACCCATCAGCTGTCGAATTCAATTACGACGTTACAGTGAGGCTTGAGGCCTTCGAAGTCACTTATCATAGCGTAATATATTTCTTATTAATAAAAAAAAATCGACACTATATTAAACGGCGGTGTGTCTCCTTCGATACTCATGCAGACACACACAGATACTTGCACACTCTCAGACACCCATAGACCTAGGTCGGTCTTACAGGGAACCTTATAAAACCTTATAAAAACCATGGCCTAGGGAGGGGGGGGGATCGAGCTAAAATAACCAGCCAGTAAATTCATAATTTATTAAAAAACTAGCAGACAATTGTGACTCGGGAGTTTCTCGCGGTTTTTTGCAGGTCGTCCGTAACCGTCACCAGGAGCTGATTTTTCTAAATCTTCCGATTTAGGGGCCCCTATTTTTGTAAGTCCCCCTATAAGATCACACCCGACTCTGATTTTTTTTAAGTCCTCCTGTAAACCCCCCTCCTTCTCCGAGCTCTGATTTTTCCAAGATCTCCTATGAGACCACCCGCGACCCTTGTTTTTGTAACTTCCCATAATGAACCTCCCAAGCCCTAATTTTTGTAAGTCCCACTTTTGGACCCGCCAAGCGCCACTTCTGAGTTATTAGTCACGTTATTAGACCCCCAGGACCAAATTTTTCTGTCTCCGTATTATACCCCCAGGCCTATGAGCGAGTGGAGTCCCCGTGAGTGATTGTGAGTGTCTGTGACTGTCCGTAACATTCTATAACTGTCTGTGAGCTCTGTCAGTGTTTCTAAGTGTTGGTGTGATTTCTAAGTACACATGCGTACTCACTGATGCTCAAGTCCATTTGCCGGAGTGTCTATGAGAGTACTATGTGCGTGTCCGAGAGTGCTGTGAATGTCTGTATGAGTCTGCGAGTATCTGTGAGATATAAATAACTAATGGGATTTTAATTGTATTTCAGCACGCTGTCCGAGAAATCGGCATGTTCTTTCAACGTAATAAAGCTCACGTTAAACACTTCGCGCTGAGCGTTCAACAAGTATTCCAGAGTACCAAGGAAACGCTCACGAATTTACTGAACTCAATAATCTCAAGAAGATTGAGAATTCATTTAAAATTGGACATAAAGGGGCCGTACATTGTTTTTCCAGAGCTCGGTTCACTTCAAGAGTTTGTACAATATAATAATAGAAACTCACAAGGCAACAATTATTCGTATATAACGGGGTCTCTATTGTTTTAGAGGTGGAAATATTCTACTCGTTGATCTTGGCAGAATGACTTTCAAGAGTGAATTGCAAGCTATAAATGTGCAGCTTGAGGATGCAACTCTAATGGAATTGGAAGAATTGCTGTATGATCGACTTCATCTCGTTTGGACCGACGGACAAGTTCTTATCTGCCACTCGGGTATTTCTTTCTTTCAACCATTAATAACCAACAGAAATTTTCCCAGAGGAAGAGTCTAAAATCTTGTATTATTGAATATATTTGAAAACTATTTCGCTACACAGGCGATGATTGGCGGGAGTCACGGAAGTGGAAAGATTCGGAAAATCATCTGATACCAAAAATACAGGCCAATGTGACTCTATCCTGTAGCATTAAACCCGACTATCGTCTATTGCCAAGGTTAATTTTATAAAAAACGTTGCAAATCGTGATTTAATTGTTATATATTAAGATGGACTATCAACACAATTTTCAGAATGAAGTTAAACGTTTCGTTTTCAAACGTCAAGTTCAATTTATCGAAGGGTAAGCTTTGGTACGTCTGCGTATTTCTCAACCAAATGTGGTTACCGAATCCGAAAGACATCGAAGAATTTCGCACGAGCCTAACGCGAGTTCGCGAGGAAACGGAGCAGAATGTCGCCTTCTCGTCGAAGGAATTGATGCGTGTAAGATCGATCATAACACTGGCATCGTTTATAATGGGTCGAGAAAAATCAGAGTACAGCACAAATACCATTCCTACGTATACCGTTACCGAGTCCGAAAGGTAAATATATTCACTAAGGTGTGTTATTTTTTTTTCCTTTTGCTTTCTCATAGGAGGAAGCTTTATTGTTTCATACCAGTACACTCACAATAGATTAATACGATGAAAAAAGTGGTCCAGAAAAATAAGTGCGTGCGTGTGTGTTTTAGTACGGAAGTGGGTTATCATTAAACATGGTTTGGAGTTGTATTCGGCTTAAATCTTTTGTCTAGTTTAAATTTTATCACGTTTTTAAATGTTTGAAAATTCTTTTTGCCTTCTATCTCGCACATATTACAAGATATAATGTATTGACATGGACGTATGATTCGTGTCGAAGATGACGAGAATACATCGAGTGATTCCAATTTAATGACAATTTGAAATTGTTTAAGAATATCGTTTAAAAAAATATATCTTTTGTAAATTCTAAACCATCGGTCTCCAATTTTCTATACAAATGTACGATACTCAATTATCAAACAAAAATTTCGTTCTAAGAACAGCGGCTGTCCTGATGTCTTTAGGTTTTGCATGTTTATAACAAAAGTATAACTGTCATGAAAAAAAGAAATTGGACATTTTTTATATATATGGGTAAAATTTTATGAACATTTCGACCATTAGTAAAATTAATTTTTTCTTGAACTTGGCGTAAATCGGTTTAGGAGTTCAAATTTTATGGGATTTTGAATTTTATAAGAAAAATACGTTCGTGCACTTGCTCACGAAAATTATGAGACATCTGGTTATCATTTCCTACATAAGTAGAATAACATCAAACTATGATTAGCACGGAATTTGGCGAGAGTCGATCGAGTAGTTCCAATTTTATAACAACTTAAAGTTTCTGAAAAATGTCGGTAAATAATCTACCTCTTCTATTTTGTTGTTAGAAGATGAAATAAGCCTGCAAAGTAACACCTTTTAAATTGCTTCCTCATTATTTTATATCGTCGACAAAGTTTTCTCTATGAGAAAGCCGAAATTGATCAATATATTTCTTCGTAGAGATGCCTTTATGAAAGATATAAAATAATGAGGAAGCAATTAATAAGGTTCTACTTTACAGGCTTGGTTTTTTGGTATATCCAGATAGATATGGATATATTGTAGCCAGGTGAACATGGAATATAATTTTCAGCTTAATCGGTTGATATTTACAGAAAATTCAAAGCACATTTGTGTTTATCATTTAAATAACAAGTATCAACACGGTACCATTATTTTCATTGTGAATAATTTAAATTACGAAATATCGGGTTGAAATATTGTACACAAACGGACTTACAGTGAATCATGACTGGTGCCAAATTTGGCGAGAATCGATACAGCGGTTCAAATTTTATTGCAGTTTTAATTTTTTTTTTTTTTAATGTCTGTAAACATTTCCACTTTTGTAAATTCTCAGATGTATGGCTGCCATTTACCACGTGAATTCACGATTATAGAGTATCAAAGACGAATTTATTTAAAAATTGATCAACATGCTTCCTCGTAGAGGTAGCTTTATAAAAAAAGGCTTTGTCAAAGATACTAAATATAATAATGAGGAAGCAATATGCAAGGTTTTACTTTGCAGTCTTTTTTTCAAAAACCTAACACACTCATTCACAATAAAGCATGAAATTATATCTAAACTCCAGATTTTAAATGAAAATGAATCTCTTTCTATTTTGCTTTCATTTTATTTTTTAGGAGTGTTATATCTTCCGAATTTAGTGAAGAAGATTTGGAACAATGGATGAGATCCATTAATCTTTCCGGTTTCGACGACAATATATCGCCGCACAATCACGTAGATCTTTTGCTTAGAATTGTTATCGGAGAGGTTTGTGAGGTTGTGTTATAATCCTAAAGAGATTGGATTTTTCTTTAAAATGATATTGGTTTATATTTAGCTTTCGTTCCACGCTGTAACTACGTCTGATGGCCGAGAAAAACCGTATTTGGTCCTGAGACTTTGCACGATGTATTTTGAAGCGGCCATAATGGAATACGGACCTGCCTTTCAATTCGGTGTTGGCAGTATCGTTCTAGCTGACAAAACTAACGCAGGAATTACAGGGTCATATCTCGAGCTGATATCCACTGACGGATCTTATGATGTCATCAGTGTTTCCTATCGAAAGGTATGTCATGAAAACTATTTTAGGCAATTCCCAACATTTTAGTCTTTGGTATTTTACAATATACAATGTGGTCTGCCGAAAAAATTTTTTTTTCTTTTGATCAGCTGACCCATGAACTTAGTTTTCGACCTTAGATGACGCTACGTAAAATTTGAAGAAGGGCAAAAAATGCCTCAACGATACTACTGCGCCCTTACTGGAAAATCCGCATTGAATAAAACAAAAATTCTTTAAACTCACAGAAAATGACCTAAATGTCGTATTCTGAAAAAAAAATGGCAGCTTTAACCAGCTAATTTCTCTGTTTTTGCCCAGTGGGCAGTGACATATAAATAAGAAGGAATTTACAGGAAGTCATTCAAAACGTTAGTTGACCTATTTTTATAAGAGCATTAAGATTTCGTTTTCCTTCACACGTCGTAATGCGGAAGGTACTTCTATTCAAGTCCTCGAAACTGCCCTTATACATATATTATACACGTAGAAGTAGCAGTTTTGGGGACAAAGCTACAAAAAATGAAAGAATGTGTACATAAATGAACGCACTGAATATTATTTCTATTATATTAGATTTGGGGAAGTTGAATATTTATCTAACTTAAATATGCCCAGACAAAAGTGCACGTTCTGAATAAATCTATATGCAACATATGGTTGAATGAGTTTGTTCTATTCCTGAAAAGAATCACGGCAGCAACCGGCGAAATTCTCTGTTTTTGCCCAGCGGGCAGTGACGTATAAATAAGATAGCTAAATAATTTTACATGAAGTCATTTAAGACATTAGTTGACTTATTTTTGTAAGAGCATTTAGATTTCGTTTTGGTTTACCTGTCGTTATGTGGTAGTTTCTTCGATTCAAGTCCCCGAAACTGCCCTTACACATATGGTATATACGTGGGAGTTGCAGTTTTGGGGACAAAACAAAAAAAAATGAAATCATATATACTCAAATGAACACGCTGAATATTATTCCTGTTACATTAGATATGGGGAAGTTGGGAATTGCTCTTACTTATATATAGGCTGAGGAAAGTGCAAATTCTGGACAAATCTGTGTGCCAAATGTGGTTCAATTTTTTTGTCGTATTCCCAAAAAATTGCCACATGAACCGGAAAATTCCTCTATTTTTGCCTCGTGAGCAGTGAAGTATAAATTGGATAGCTGAAGAATTTTACATGAATTCATATATAACATTAGCTGACCTATTTATGTAAGAGCATTTAGATTTCGTTTTCGTTTACCCGTCGTTATGCGTTAGTTTCTTCGATTGAAGTCCCCGAAATTGCATATGGTATACACGTGGGAGTGGCAGTTTTGGGGACACAGCTACAAAAAAGGAAAGAATATGTACATTAATGAATTCACATTCTTTCATTTTTTGTAGCTTTGTACCCAAACTGCCGCTCCCACGTGTATAACATATGTGGAAGGGCAGTTTCGGGGACTTTAATCAAAGAAACTACTGCATAACGACGGGTGAACGAAAACGAAATCTAAATGCTCTTACTAAAATTGGTCAACTTATGTTTTACATGACTTCATGTAAAATTCTGTAGCTATCGAATTTATATTTGACTGCCCTCGAGGCAAAAACAGAGGAATTCGCCGGTTCATGCCGCATTTTCTTGGAAATACGACAAGCAAATTGAACCATATTTGACACTTATTTCCTGTAGTACTTTTCATAGGGAACAAAAAAGTTCAAACGGACTATGGTCCTAACTGTTTTAGGGTCCGAGATATTTAATTTTTAATATTCCCATGGTTCGTCACTTCCACGGTAGGATTTGATTCCAAACCCTCTCTGATCGCGCGCACGGACTAGTATGTAGTATCGGTAGTTTTGAAAGCGGTTCTTAAAACTATCCATGCACATACGAAGGCAGTTTTGGGGACGGTCCTTGAAAGAACCGATACATATAAGTCAGAAATATTTGTATGGGAAGCTTTGGGGACCTGAAACTGTCTTTATGCATATGAAAATATTGAAAAAAACGTACATTTTTTGCATTTTTCATATGCGTATCGGTAGTTTTAGGGACGATCCTTAAAACTACCCATGCACATATACGCAGGCAGGTTTGTGGACTGTCCTTAAAAGCACCGATACATATAACTCAAAAATATATGTATGGGAAGCTTTGGGGACATGCCCCCGAAACTGTCTTTATGCATACGAAAATATTTAAAAAAACGTATATTTTTTGTATTTTTCATGTGTGTATCGGTAGTTTTAGGAACGGTCCTTAAAAGTACCCATGCACATACGAAGGCAGTTATGGGGACAGTCCTTGAAAGTACCGTTACACATATAAAATAAATATATGTACAGGTACTTTCGGGGACTGTCTTCGAAAATGCCGCTACATAAATGGAATTCCGAAAAAAATGTATATTTTTCACTTTTTTTCGTATGTGTAAAGGCAGTTTAGGAGACAGTCCTTAAAACTGCCACTTTATTGTTTAAGGTATATCTTTGACAAATTTAATTTTTTTTTCAAATCCTTTGGAGAGGTCACTCAGGACGGCCTTTTGAACGTTTCTGCAACGATGAAAATCGGTTTTGAAAATGTCCCCAAAACTGCCCCGTCACAAATATATATATATACATTATACGAGGTGAGGTGTGCAGCTGATGTACTTTCCTATAAAGGGGAATATACATTTCTAAATTAAACTTATTGTTAGACAAAGGATTTTCCATTCTGTTCTGCGAATATTGCCGACAAAATCGTGCTAGTTAATATAGAAGATATTTCTTCAGCGGAAATTGTGCATTTATATCTGGTGTCACAGACGTCCAGATGAAAAATATCTCTCCTGGTTCTAGTATATATATATATTGTGACGTGATTTTTTTAAATCAGCGTCACAAAAATCACAAGCAAAAGAAATTGCGTAAGTCACTACCGATTTTCGTTGCTGTGGATCTCGCTTTATCTTACCTCGGCTGTTTCACGTTATCGTTCGGCTCCCGTGCGCTCTCGATCGAGATATTACTTTCTTTTGTTTTGTTCGACTATTCTGTTAACCTTTTTTTTTTGTTCTCTCTCACCTTACGTTCAGTTTTGGGTCGAGTTTCTTTAATTTATTCGGTGGTGTGTAGCTCGAGGTAATGAGCAGCCCGAATAAAGGAGAGACTCGACGAGGGTTTAGTACGAATACGCAAAAGTCCGGTGCAATCCTGGCACCCCGACGGATAATGCAATGCGTTGGAGAACAGGCAGAGTTATAGTTTAGTTCCGGGCAAGGTTGGAACCCCTTGTGCTGTGTTTTTTCTTTTTTTTGATGACGCGAGGCCTTGTTTTCGCGCATTGATTAGGGGTTTTTACTTTAATACTACCGCGCTATAGTTTCTCGCTCTCTCGTTTCGAGGATCTCGCGAAATAGCTGAGAGGGCAGTAGTTATCGGTTACGATTCTCGTGATAATGATAATAATTGCTTTCAATGGTTCCCGTAGACAAATTAGTCTACCGAGAGGTGTCCTCGAGACAACTCGGACTTCTCTCGCGCTCCCGTGTTGTTATGGTTCGAGCCTATTGTTCGCGTTACAGTAGTGCCGTCTCACTCACGCTCACAGTACGGTCTACCTGTCTCGCTCTCGTTTGCGTTCGGCTATCGTTCGGATTTTACGTGTGCTATCCTCGATAGAATTTTGAACGAAATTCTTTTGAGTGGATTCTTCGGTTGAGACGTTCTAGTTAACGCTCTCGAAGTGAAGTTTACGTGGTGCAGTTCTCGTGCATCGTTGGATGCAGGTTCCCGTGCATTTTTGGAGTAATATGCAGTTTTCGGTGAGTTTTGAATTACAAGAAAATTATCGACCGCGTATAGATCCGTTCTCGTTTCGCTCTCGCTTGCTCGCTTCGATCGTTCGGTCTGCTGAGCGTTCTCGATGCACGTGTGTGCGGTCCCGTGGCTTTACAGCCAATTCTTAAGAGTTTCCGGTTTTTAAGATTCCGATTAGAGTTTTCGTGGCTGTTCTATTGACGTCGGATCGCGACCCTGCTACCATAACCCGCATCCTGAGTAATCGTGCATTTCCGCAACCGTTTGCGCTCTCGAGTGTTTCGGTGATTAGTTTTAGATTTTCGTGTTCGTTTCGTCCTTGCGGAGGTCGGAAATCGGTTCCACCGACCTCCAGTTTTAGCCCGGTTGTTAATACCGGCGAAATAAAATTAACTGGCGCCCCCGGGATCTCGTTGCACTCGCGGATGCAAACGGCCGAAGGTGACGTAAGTTTCGGTTTCGTGTTTTCTTTTTTTTTGCTCCCTTTGGGGTTTGAGCTTAAATTTAGTTTCGATTCCATTTTTTTTCTGTTTTTGAATTCGCGGTTATCGGTGAAAGAAAAATACGTCACAATATATATATATGGTGACGTCACATACATATATATATATATATATATATATTGAAACAAAAACGGATTTTTCGTTATATTTTGGGAAATATGAAACTTTGTTCGCAATTCGAAAAATCACAAATTTCTTCTTTGAGGGAAGGATGGTTCGTGTACGGGACTCGAGAGAGAGGATTTGTCTTTTTAGGATGAGGAGGAAACCTCAGAAATCCCAGTTGCCACAAGGCTGGGGATAATTTCTCATCATCGGCTATCGTATATGTAGATAAAGCGGTAAGGTATTTTAGGGTGTGTGTAGGATTTGAAATGATAATTAAATTTGAAACAAGTAATACTTGAGTATAGCAAAATTGGAAATAAGACTCGACTGTTCACGCAACGAGAAGGTGTCGATGCGAGGAGCCTAAGGCTCATGAATTAAAGAATTTACTTTGCGTATTTATTTCTTTTTTTATTTCATAAGAGAGAGTACGCACTCACTCTGAATAGCCCGAAGCTTCCTCAGAGAAGTACACGAGGGTAACTTCTAATTCATCATCGGAATTAGATCATTGAATGCAGAATAGACAAGATTCGAGAATAGGTGTTATGTGCTCAGATAAATAGATAACAGGGTACGTCCTACGGCTCTACGTGCTCTCACAGTCGGATTAAATCTTGGCGAGACTCGCACGAAATCGCTTAGTCGATTAGCAGTACGAAATTACGCAAGTCGTAGCTTTTATGGATCAGAACAGCGATCACGAAAGAACACAGAAAACAGCTGATCTGATTCTTCAGCTCCTTGCGACGAGGCGAAAGATGACAGGGTCAATGCCCTGTAGACAAATAACAGAACCGCGGAGATTACGAGTCGAAAGCAGTATTACCGTATCACACAGTACTGAGGTCTGCTATGTCTATAGTTCCCCAAAAACAAGTTTTAAATCTCCCAATACTTGCAGTGGATTATATAGCCTATGTGTTTGTCTCTATTGGTGTGTTCACAGCTGATTCCCGAAATATACGAATCTTCGCAGTCTCGGCTGTAAGATAGGTATAAGACGGTGCTATGGTTTCGGTTTTGTTTACTTCTCGATGCTCAGCGCAATGTCAAGGCCGAGCGTCGAGTACTGTACGAGTGTGAGCGAGATGTGCCACGATCTCGCTCGCGAAGATGCAAGTGTTAGTAGGACGAGAGTAGTATAGGTGTTCTAGCAGTAAGAAGGCCTATACACTCTCGGGGTGGATGAGTTCGGGATAGCGAGTGTCGTAGCAATAACAAGGCTCGCTAAAGGAATATAATAAGTGTGTCGAAGCAATATTGAGGCACGTATTCTACAGGTACGCAACGCGGGATGTTATACGTAGCGGGATTTTTCCGTGATTTCGATTAGGAAATGCAAGGATGAGATAAATGCAGTGTCGAAGCAATAACGAGGCTGGTTTATCCCTTAGTGATCACCGGTGTCGAAGCAATATCGAGGCCGATGTGGTTAGAATTAAAGGAAGGAATCTACAAAGATAGGTCTAGGATATACAAAGTGTCTCAGCAGTAGAGAGGCTTGTATAGACGGAATTTTAAGGAAAAAAGGTAATAGAAAAATAAATTCTAAGTCTAGAAAATGGTTGATAAGACTTAGAATGAGCTGGGCTGGGCTCAAGACAGAAATATCTGTTGTTAAAAGAAAATTTCAAAGTCCAGGGATAGATAAGAGAGAAGAGGGACTTAGAAATTTTTGAGTGAGCTGGGCTGTGCTCAAGGAAGGAAGATTATCAGTGGTAACTGACAATCAGGATATGTTAAAGTGAAATTTTGTTATAGATCTTGCGATCGTTTGGAGTGGAGAGTAAGTGGGCTGGTGGTCGGTGGGCCCTCGCCTTATATCTCGGCAGCCCCACCTCGTACGCTGTTACAATGACGTCAATGCTTCCCCTTGCTCCGGCCCGCCGCTTCGTGGCAGATACCCCGTTGTACAAGCGCGCTCCACGCGTCAAGCGAAAGATTGTCGTGGGGGGTATAGCGTTCTGTTACAATATATATATATATATATATATATATATATGTATATATATATATATATATATATACTGTTGAAATAAGCTCGACGACACTATTTTCCGTTACTACAGCTTTGCTCTAATTCAGTTGGTATAGAACCATCAGTCCTATAAATCATGATATGTACATTATACATTTGTACAAAAGATTGAATCTCAACCTCTCCCCCATAGACACCGTCTTTTGACACGTATTTTTTGTACATTTCCGAATCACTTATCTTGGTATCGTGAGATTCGTCTCCTATTATAAATGGCTCATAAAAGGACTAATTATTTATTACATTTGAAACGATTCTGAGCCTAACCTGTCTATGTTTTTCCTGATCATTGTATAAAAAATACGAAAGGGATCTCTGAAGAGACAGTTGCCGTCAGGCTTAATGTATTGATCTAGATTATAATTATTCATTTCCAATATCATATAAATTTGATTAATAATACAAACTTACTTGGCTGTTGTCTTAGTTCCGCTTTCTTATCAAGAGAATTATTGAATTTGATTTAATTTGACTTACAGTTTTGACCTTTGTCTTCAAGTATCCATCAGAACACTTAAAAAAACACGTATATAACACTCGTACTTGTGTACTTCAAGTATCCATCAGATACTTGATACGTACTACGTTGATGCGCGTTCGATATGTGCCACATTCAACGTTTAATGACAGAATCTCAAATGACAAAACGTCAACTGTTACAGACCACTTTAGAAAACAACTGCCTGAAAACTGCTATTTTCCAGGCCAACCCTGGACTGGAAGGGACCTCATTAAGGGACTCTACTATCGTTGCCGTACTCAATTTTTCTAAATTCAATCAACGATGAATGTAAGACACGTAAATAAAAAATAATAACATACATATACCCATAACTTATTCTATACCGATAATTATCCACTGCTTTGAATAGTGCAATGATATGGGTTTGTTAATTCTAAATGGTTGTAACTTGGCGCTTAATCCCCATATGATTTTTTTAATTTAACTTAAAAAAAAATACTTACATTTTTGGTCTTTGTCTTGAAGTATCCATCAGAACACCGCTTTGTACAGTGCAATGATATGGGTTTGTTAATTCTAAATAGTCGTAACTTGGCGCTTAATCCCCGTAGCCGTTATACATACGTTATACAAAGATATGATTTTTAAAATTTTACTTAAATAAAAATACTTAGATTTTTGGTCTTTGTCTTGAAGTATCCATCAGAACACTTAAAAAAACTCGTATATAACACTCGTACTTGTGTATTTCAAGTATCCATCAGATATTTAATACGTACTACGTTGATGTGTGTTTGATATGTGTCACATTCATCGTCTATCGACAGAATGTCAAATGATAAAACGACTTTTTGAAATTCTAACGTCACGGCGTGGCTAACGTCACGGCTTTCCCTCACGGCGCGGCTAACCGCACGGAGTGACTAATCCCACGGAGTGTGATTATTTTTATTTTCAAAATTTCAAAATATTTGATTTCATTTTTTTTTGAAATTTTTGAAATTTTTGAAATTTTTGAAATTTTTGAAATTTTGAAAATTTTCATTTATGAGCGAGCGGTGTGAAGTTGGTCATGGATCCAAATCTGTGGCCAACTTCACACACCCTCGATTCTTGTACACGGCGGCGGCGGCGAGATCTATATAATATAAAGAGATATACAGCTATAAAAAGGAATATTTCTTACATATGGTGCATTCCATACCAATACAACCTGCGTCAGACCTTCAACCTCTCGGATTTATTCCACATTTTTTTACGTTACTGCTCCAACTCTGAGAGGCAACCAGATTTTTATTAGATTTTTTTTTAAACATTTAATATAATTATGATTATTTAAAACCAAAATATTTTGTGTGGGGACCGACTGTAAACCTCCCAAATGTACACAAGAATAGGTCGACACATCGATGTACACAAAAGGTATACACCGATGAACTGCACAGGCAAAAAACTCTGCACAAAAAAGTGAATACCCAAAACTACACACTGGATAACCCTCGGCGACAGGTCTATACAATAGGTGTACACCGAGCGACTGTACACGTAGTCAGCTCTACACCAGAAAACTCGACACCGAAAATTATACAGCACTCAATTGTAAAATCTGTACACTATTTAATTATACGCAATGAAATTTTGGCACCGAAAATTCGCCACCCCAAAAAGTCGACACCAAAAACTCGGCACACTCAACGAGTGACTTTCGGTCATTTGCGATACCGCACCTTTGTGAAAATAAAATTTGACCGCATAATCAGAATCAGCTTAAGTAAATACATCTCAATAAGAGGGTCAAATGTATTCTTCTAAATTTTCTTTCGCCAAAAGAAGCAAGGCGTTTTCAACCGCTAGTGTCTGTCCGCAAACTCGAACCATTTGCCAATGGTTCATGAAAACCAGTGAAAATAGTAAAAATAGTCAACGGGACAACAAAAAAAGTTGCACCTACTATGAAAAGAGAGTTATCACCGTATTTAACTATGTGTTGATAGTTAATGTAACTATGAAAATAGTCAGCTGGATTAATAAAATATTATTATCACTATTAATATTTACCAGGACTACCTCAATTTCTCTCAGTGTGGTTATACTATTGGATTTGTGCTAAAGCTCACATCAGCCGTTCGTCAACATATGTGAAATAACTATTCTTCTTTTAAATTGCTCGAATAACGAGAAAAAAATATCCCAACCTTACAAAAAAAAAAAACAATTCTGTAAAAAAATGTGAAATAAATTTTACAAATGCGTAATTTGACCAGCTTTTTTACCAGAGATGTTCTCCGAATCATACTAACGAAATACAATAAAGTTACGGACGCAAAATTGAAATGGCTTTGTAATGGAGAATATCTTTGTAAGCCAGCAAATAACAACAAAATACCAATCCTCGAAAATACGCCCTTTTAAAAAAATCGATAACTTGGAAACTATTCATTTTAACGATAAATGTAAACAAAGTTTCTGTTAAGAATATTCCAAATATCAAACGAACGTTCATGGGGCCTCTGCAAAATAGTATGTATAAAAATGCGATGCACCTAGCGTAACAGCCGAGTTGATGTACATACATGTTAATCAAATCGGAATTCGAATAATCATTTGAGGCACCTCTTACAATTTTTTGCCGGCCCTCTAATATTACATGGCGTAGTTTGAGGTCCAAAACTAAAAGTTAATAGGGCAGCTGATCGAAAAAAAGATAACTTTTTTTTCGACACATCCTAATATACAACCTTGTTCTTGGCAATAAAAACGAGTTTGCGTCAAGGCAGCAATTACGAAACAACACAGAAAATATGGAATAAAAAATCTTTGTTCTTTCAGGTGAAAGCGAATTGTCCCGATTTTAGGTCTCACTTTCGTAGCATCGAACAATCCTTCGTACTGAATATCACGAATTTGAACGTCGTCTTTCATCGACAAGCTTTCTTGAAACTAAAGCACTATTGCTCCAGTGTGATAACGTGAGTACAAAGTTTCACTAACATTAAGTTGCATTTCCAACTAATTCCATTACCGCGTTCTTTCATTATTCTATCAGGCTACGATATACGAAGATATTCGATCTAATCGCCGTGATACAATACGGAGCCGGATTCATGAAAGAAACTGACAATGATCCGCCCGTACCGCAAGGTAAGATCTTTTATTATAAACTGTTAAGTAAAGTAAATGTTTTTTAACTCCCGGCGTTTTACGACGATCAGCTGATTTGAGCGATTTCTTTGAAACCAATGTTCTCGAAAACGGTAAAAAATTACTTAACCAAATTTTGAACGTCGATTCTGTGACTAGCGCCCAATGTCTTCTTCATAAATTAAGGTGATAAATTGTTGATTCGCATAGATAAATGATTTTTTCAGATTGTTACAAATACCCTATTTGAATATATCGAAGAGGTAGAGCGGTACCGATACCGCCCGTGAGTCTCAAACTGCATTTATATGAGACGCAATTGCTTTGTTGTTTAATTTTTCTTAACCCTTTAAAGCGTGGTGGTACTCACAATCAGAACATTCCAAAGTGTCCCACCCAGATTTTGATCATTCGTATATATATTGTAGAACTTGAAAATATAAGAGACACGTATTTTTTTCAGCCTAGATTCACAGTTAAAGGAGGGGAAGTTCGTCGGGAGAGTTAGCTGTTGGAAGCAATCATTTAAAAAATCTGAAAAAATTCACCTACATGCTTTTGGGTTCTGAAAATAACATATTTTGGACCGAAAAAAAACAAAGTTTTATAAGCACCTTGTTGTTAGTTGCTGTGGCCGTTATGAATAATTTTGATGGAGGTTTAATCGGCTTTTGGCGGCCAAATTGAAGAAATTAATACTTCAGTATTGTTACGTTTCGACCCTGGTCTGGGTCCTGATCACTCTCTTTATTATTCATGTAGTTATGTGTTATTTATTTTCATTGAGATGTGTTGTGTGTGTCATCAATTTTCTTGATCACCGGACTCTCTGGCCCATGTGGCCAAGCTTGCCGGGCTCTCTGGCCCAAGATAGGAAAATGTAGTGTGTGAAAATATCAAAACATCCACAAATCAGATGTGGATAACCTAAAAACTTGACACATGGGCCAGAGAGTCCGGTGATCAAGAAAATTGATGACACACACAACACATCTCAATGAAAATAAATAACACATAACTACATGAATAATAAAGAGAGTGATCAGGACCCAGACCAGGGTCGAAACGTAACAATACTGAAGTATTAATTTCTTCAATTTGGCCGCCAAAAGCCGATTAAACCTCCATCAAAATTTTATAAGCACCGCCGATTTTTTAGTTTAGGCAAAAAAATTATGTCATAAATCTGATACGATTGATTGTTATGAATAGTATACAAAGCATGAAAAAAAGTTGACAGGATGGAATATTAAAAATTGTAGAAATAGATACATTTTTCGAATCGAGGACGATATATTTTTTTTTTAATTTTCGTAAAATACAGTTAATTTAATGGATATTAGGTCCTATAATGTTAATTATTTCGATGTATATTTAGAGAGATACGATATATTTTTAATTAATTGTATTCCTACGTTTAATCTATAGTCATTCTGAATAAACACTAGGTCACAATAATTAATTTTCAGAATTTATGCTCAAAATTTTTTGTTTCTTTTTCGGTTCAAAATATCAAGAGACGCGGTTGCGTTTCGAGATAAGTACATTTACCTCTCTATAGTTACCGACCGAATCGACGAGATGCTGCCGCAGACTCTTTTTTCTCGAAGCAACTCGTTTTAGCAACTTATTTCGAGGTTACATATGTTATAATGATAAAATAATAACAATTTCAAGTTTTTTTCAAGTAAAATCAGATACTGCGGCTACACACTTTTCGATTCGTACCTTCAGTCATTACACAAATATCGTGATTTGAATCTCGAAACTGGTCTGAAATATTCCACGTAAAAATTTAGTGGTCGACCAGATTTTAATAAATTATTTTTACATTTTAGAACAAAAAAAAATTAGGCTTTAGTACTTGGCGAGTTAATATGGCACTATAAACATTAAATAATTAAACAATTGACTATATTCCAGAAGCTCGCCAAGTACTAAGGTCTAATTTTTTGTTTGTAATAAAATTACTAAATTATTTTGAATCATTTTCATTTGTTTCTACTTTTCAATCATTTTCTTTACCTCCAAATGCAAGGTTTTTTTCAACCTTCCAAATGCAAGTTTTATAACAGCAGTCCCCATGCGCAGCATAAATAAATTGAAAGCAGTTCTTTCAACTTGTCTAAAGTTGTCTGAAGTTTTTTACACATTGTGTGTTTTGGGGTTGTTATTTACAGAACCCAAAGGTATATAGGTGAATATTTTGAGATTTTTTGAATCATTATTTCCAATTGCTAACTGTCGCGTCTCGTTTGCAGTTTGTTTGAACTGGCCAAGGTCGAAAATCTTAGCATCAACAATTTGATGTTGACAAACGTTAGCGACTACCGAGTTACCGTATTTTCACTCGGTGTAAATTGTTTTGAATAAATGTTGTGATATTCCGGATTGATGAGTTGAGTTAATTATTTATTTACAAGTTACTAATTTGTACACGATAATATTTAGTTTAAATAATATTTAAGTTTTGCATAATATTTGTTTTACGATGATATTTTAATTTGAGTGAATACTTCAACAGCGGCTGATGCTCTGACTGTTGAGAAATATTTGCTAAGTCCGAACAGCAGTTGACTGTGACTGACTGTTCGACACTTAGATGTTGTGTCGTTGGTGACTTTTGAGGAACTGCACTGCGAGGATTTTTGCAGAGCCTCGCAGACTGGAAAAAAGGTGGGGATGGAAAATCTCAAGGATTTTGATTGGACTAAAAAATGAGTACGTGAGGAAAGGGTAGATGGGCTACAGGACCGGAATTTCCCAAATTGCTCAAGCGGACGTCTGGCCTGCAGATGTGGCGATTGTTTTATTGCACGCCGTAGTTTCTCCGACTGACCCATGGGGTCGGATTAGCGCGGTTGGCCGTGCTCAACAGCTAATTTTGGGGATTGGGAATTTTTTATTCTTTATTTTTTGTGAGGTGTGGAACATTTGGTCGCGGAATGTTTCCTTGGGGTTTTCCGCTTTCCCTAATGACAACGCTCACGTACGCACAAGACCGATGACGTAGAATATCTAAATTACTTTCTACTACAGTCAATTGTTAAAGTTAAGAAATTTTAAATCTAACATTGATTCACTAAAGAATTCATGCTTGCGTTGCGTGCGACGCAACACTAACTCTCCCGGCGAAACCCCTTCCCCTTTAAACGGTAAAACAGACCCACACAGTGTGACGAAAAATCGACAGCAATTTTAATTTTCGTAAAAATACTCGAGGGATTTAAAACTTTGCATAAATATATTTCATGACAGTACGATCCAAAAACAATATTGTCTGAAAAGGGGGTAAACGACTCTTGATTTTTTTTTTTTTCGAAAAAGAACGGTTTGATCAAAATAAAATAAAGGTTGCAAAGTCGAACTTAGCATATTACTTCCCCGTTTTTTGACCAGTCATAAACCCTCCTCTATGATAAAGTACGTTCTTTAGTTTCGGCTTTCTCATAACAGAAGCTTTGTGGGTGGCGGATCAAAAATCTTATGAAGCAAGGTTGGTATGTGCAAGGTTCGCGTTCACAACAATTTTTTTTTAATTACGAAAATGCAAATTTCTATAAAATCTTAACTACTATATCGATTTTACTAAAATTCAGTATAAAAGATTGATACACCCTATTTAAGTTTTATGCATAAATTTAGATCAGGTGCTTGAACCGTTCGCGAGTTATAGAATTCTCAAAAAAATCACGAAAATGCGAATTTCTATAACATCTAAACTACGTTAAGGTAGACGGCTCAGTTTCGGTCACGTTTAGAATAAAATCCCTAGTTTTCTACAATTCATAAGTGGGTTCTATTGTAATTTCGGAAACAGGTGGTTTTAATGTTTGTTATGAAGCAGTCCGAATATGATTCATCCATTACTTAAGGTAAATTAAGATGATCAAGTATTTAAATTTTCGTTTTAATAATACGAATTCACAGCCGAGCTTTCGTTTACTTTTCAACTCCTATGCTGCAGTTTCGATCGGGCTCAATTTCGGTTACTCCGTCACTTATATCCCAGCTTCGGTTACTCCGTAGATCCAGTTTCGGACACGTGTGTCGCAATTTCGGTTACTCTGTAGACCCAGTTTCGGTCACGTATATATAAAATTTGCTATGTCATAATAAAACGGAGATATATGAATGTAATTAATATAGTGAGTAATAAATTAGGACAGTAAATTATAAACAAAGTCAATTAATCTGTAGAAATTATATTTTATTGTATTATCTGTTATTTCAAAAGAAAATCTTCACGTTAATACCGAAAAAGATGGAATCAGTCGGAATTTGTATTTATACTCCTATGAATTTTTAATAACTTTCCGCTTCCAAAATTTGTAGTTGCACTTTTTTTATCTTTTTCGCAGCACGTGCTTCTTCTGAAGTTTGAAAAAAATTCAAACATAGTCCATAGAGTTCGTGCAATGAGTGACCGAAAAACTTAAACACTGAACCTAACTTGCGTAACCCAGTTATAGTCTGCGCAATGTTTTTCAAATTACTGACGTTATTCATGTAAGTTTTGTACTTCTCAATACTTACAGCATAATAAAATCCGAGATTCCGTACGTGCATTTCTCTTGTATGTCCAGACAAGGACAGTTGGTCGAAAGCACTGAAACGTGTGTTGCGCCACTCACTTAACAATTTTGAGAGGCAAATTTTCACGAACACATTCGAATTTCTGCATTAAATAAGAACAAAAACGTTCTTCGCTATGCACTCAATATTTGTTGTGATTGACGAAAACTAAACTAATTATGAATATGAATGTACGTTCGATGACCGAAACTGGGACAGTAAATTACGAAAATTGTGTGCGTGTGCGTGTGCGTGTGCGTGTGCTCATGAAAAGTGGTAAAGAAATGGGTTCAAGCAACAGATCGTAACTCTTGCAACAAACTTATATTGTGTGTTAATTCTTGATGCTCAATTTGAAAAAAATTGATAAAGTAGTTAAGATTACATAGAAATTTGCATTTTCATAAGTTTTTTGGCTGTAACTCGAGAACGATTTATGCAACTGATCCAAAAATGTTGTATGAACCTTGAATAACATCAGCTGTTGTTTTTTTGTATTGTTGCACTAGTAACTACCACAATAGAGAGATAACGCATTGAAAAACTGCTTATACAAATAAAAAAGTTGCAAAGTAGAACTTTCCACATTGCTTCATCATTAATTTCCATTTTTTACACAGCTTCCTCTATGAGGAAGCCAAAAACAATAAATAAGCTTCTTTATAGATGTATCTTTGTGAGCAATAGAAATTAATAAGGAAGCAATGTGCAAAGTTCTGCTTTGCAACTTTTTTCGAGGTTTTCATATTAATCTACTCAAAACAGTCCAAAACGTCGAGAAAAGTAGTTTTGAAAATGTATCTAAGTGCGTGCGTCTATGATAGAGGGACAAAATTTCATGGTGCTATAACTCCCCACGCGGGAAAGGGTAGTCTTAGAAGAAGTCTTCATAAGGGTCGTTGAAACTGTCGCTCAAATCTTGTAAAGAGTGTGCCGAATCTCAGAAAGTCTTTTATATCCTGGATAGAGTCTCAGAATGAGTAACGGATATGATCCGGAGCCGTACTTTTTCTAAGCAGAAAAAGCAGTAAGCAGTGTACCTCCACTGCGTAAGCAGTGTATCTCTTCTTTTCAGCTTCCGACATGACTATGTATGCAGTTTCTACATTGAACAAGGCTATGGTATATTGCTTCCAAGCCTCTCAGCAGACTGCTACTCCGCCGTGTATAAATGCATACCCAGAGTACAAGCGACGATCTACCGTGTTGACACTCCAGTGTGCGGCAACCATTTCATACAGGGTCCGTCCGATCTGCGATGCATCAGCACGTTGTCCGCTGTGTTGAACTGTCTCATGAAGTTGATACGCAATATTAGGCCTCGTAGAAAACGCGGGTTGCATGAAAGCTCCAACGAGACAGTTACAGTTTACAGTTTACAGTCTCCCGCGCGGAAAAGGGTAGTCTTAGAAGAAGTCTTCATAAAGGTCGTGGAAAGTGTCGCTCAAATCTTGGAAAGAGTCTACCGAATCTCAGAAAGAGTCTTTTATATCCTGGAAAGAGTCTCAGAACGAGTAACGGATAAGATCCGGAGCAGTACTTTTTCTCAGACTATCACTAAGACTAAACAGTTTTGGTCATAGTCTGAGAAAAAGTACTGCTCCGGATCGTATCCGTTACTTTTTCTGAGACTCTTTTCAATATATAAAAGACTCTTTCCGAGATAGTTGTTTTCTGCGCGGGCTTGCATGCCGAATCGTTCAAGTATGGCCTCGGTATTCTAACATTACGTTAAACATACGCTATAATCGCTATTGCTTTGCTGAAACTCAACTTCCAAACAATGATTTATTGACTCTAAATCCTTCATCTCGAATTACTCCGCCAGGGACGGCATTACTTCCTTTAGCCAATTCATGTCGTTGGTGGCAACCAAAATATCATCAGCATAGGCCATGACTATTTTCATGCGATTTTTTTTCGCGACGTGAACATACATGCATCTTGACCTGTTAGTTGCATGTGTTTTGTGGTTAGATGACGATACGATTGCAAGCCTGACTGTCATTGACATTGACTTTGCTACTGGAGTGTATGTTTCATGGAAATTCTCCCCTGGACGTTGCGAACACCGTTTGGTTACGCGACGCACTTACTTTTTTTTTGTCGGTGATCCGTTGGTTTTGATACCAAATACGAATCTGCTGCCAATCACATTTCGATTTTGCGGTCTCAGTATTATCGCCCCCGTCGCATTGCGTATTTGTGCGAGATATTCATTTTCCAGAGCGGTTCGGCAAACCACAATGTCTTCAGTTTCTTTAGCTTCTTGCCAGGTAACCGGATCGTGTGTGACGGTCAAATTACATTCCGCTAAGACGTCGTCACTACCCGAAGAGTCACCATCATCGCTTAACTCTCCACTGCTTCCACTATCTTCGTCTTTATCACCGGTACCTGTCAGTTGATACATTTTTCTTGGACTTCCAGCCGACCCGAAAAGCAACAGCATCGGCGGTCCCCTTCCACGTTTTATTGGACGGAGCCGAGATGGCAACCGTGTACTTTCCATTTTAGTCCCCGTGTCAAAACTCCTTGAGGAATATCCGATTGATGGCTTTGTTGTGGTTAGTGTTTTTTTACTGTCTTCGCCTGACGCAGTCTCGCCGGTCATACCTGGTACATTTTCCTTTTCCTACTGGAGAAATTCTTGAAATCCACGGTCAAAAACCGGTTCATTTATAAATTTTACGTCGCGACTCATGACTATCTGTCTCGACCTCGGTAATCATACATGATATAGTCTAGACGCCAGAGGGGGTTGTGTGTGCCATTCGACGTCCTCGAAGTAAGTTTGTTGCATACGATAGATTTTAACCTCCTGAGCACGAAAATATAAGGTGTTCCACTGGAAACCCGGTTGTTCAATTGTTTATCGCGATTGTTTATTAACAATATATTGTTTAATTTTTTCACCTCGAATATTTTTTTTTTAGGTCTGTCAATTTTGAGATGAAAAGATCCCATACAATTTTACTCTACAACCTATAGATTCAGAGCAATACGTTTTGAAATTTGCAATTAGTCCAAAATTGCTATACTTAACAAATTAGCAGCTCCGGAAATATGGGTCGTAGACAAAAATTGAAATGAATTTTATTGCGCCAAATGAACCGAGGAATATGAAAAAATATGCGTACACGTGCAGAACCAGAAATAATTACTTGTGCAGAGTCGCACAACGGTATGTTTCCTCATACCATACGCTCGGTTGTTCTTTCCATCCGGAAAGATAAAATTTCGTACACGAGGGGTAGTTATGGTCGGCGTAACAACTTTATGCCATAAAAGTCCTTTACGATTTTGCCTACGACCTATATTTTCGGAGCTACTGATTTATTAAGGTTGTTAATCACAAAACTCAGTTTGATGTCAGCTCTTTGAAATTGATACAGCACGTAGATTAATAGTTTCTGCATCGACTGGTAAAAGATCGAGACAACTAATAATCTTTATTTCCGAGATATTGAATTCTAAAGTTGACTCGAATTATCACTGAGATGCAACGGTTATATGGCGTGAGGCGATACCGGTCCCATTATTGACCCATATTTATGGCCAGATTGATGTCAGCCCTATAAAAAACACACCAGACATAGCCCAGGGTATGCAGATCACGATCATTTACGTTCGAGATATCATTATAAATGAAATAAGAGAGTAATCATCAAGAATATCAGGTAAAACGTCGAGAAAATGATGCGAAATCAAATAGCTCCCTGACAACATGGCAACGTCGCATCAGCTGTGAGCCGCGACAACGAAGCGCGCGAAATTCAAACAGAACACGCATAGAGGATACGTACTTTTTTATTCTCCTGGAATATAAAACATGTCATCCTGTAATCAATAGAAAATTCTGATAAATATTACATTTTTTTATAACAAAATAAACATCTTCCGAGAATAAAAACTTACATAACGAATTTAAATATCGAGGATTTTTTTGTTGCATTTTCTCTCGGACGTTCTTCGGACTCTCCGACATATCCTCACTGCTCGCCATTCTAACCTCGAACCGTGACAGGACGATCGACCGACGCGGTTACCAGATACGAATTCAGGCTCAGGCACCACGACCGCCAACCTCGAAACATTAACACTCGAAACTAAAACGCGGCGTTGCCAGTTCTCGCACGCTTATATACGCGAATTGAAACACAATTATATTTCTAATTTATCAAAGGCAATGTAATCGTATATGATTTTTTTGTATAAATAATGATAACTAATCGTCCCAGTTATCCGAACAATTACGTAGTGCCGTGTTTCATATCACTAACATACCACATTACGAAGTTGGTAGTGATGACGTCACCCAATGTAAAATCATAGGAGCTTCCCCTCTCGCCTCTACCCCCGCGGGGATCGTGATCAACAACCTTAAGTAGACCAGTCTTGGTCGAACTACAACTTTCAAAAATATATTGCTCCTGATCTACGGTTTGTAGCGCCAAATTGCATAGAACCTTTCCGACTAAAAGGTGGCCAGAGTATGTGAATGAAAATTCAAACATGAAAAAACAAAATATAATTTAAATTGTTCTAAACTTTTGTTTATAACATAGTGAAGGACCGGTTTTTGAAACAGCCACCTCACATATTTGTACTTAAAAATATCTTTGTTTTCTTTTTCTTTTAATGGGATACTTTCTTTTTCCTCCCCTTTCGATGATTTTTCTTTTTCTTCCTTTACTTTCAATGAACTTCTTCCTTATTCCTTCGATCGACTTCCTCTTTTTCCTTCTTTTATTGATGAATTCTTTTCTGTTTTCTTTTGCTGCAATGAGGTTATTTTATTGAGTGCCATTAGACTTTTCTTCTTTGACGAATTTTCTTCCATCGTCGTTTCCATCAGATTTACTTGAAATTTGTCTTGAAACACACGAATGAGCAGAGCTGTCATGAACTGTTCCAGATTGGTTTTTCAGACTCGGGAGCATCTGTGCTAAGCGTTGTGTCATTCCAGACAATTGTGACTCTACATAGCTTAAATCTTGCCAGCCATTATTTTGGTTGTTTTCAAAAAAATTCCGATCCCGTGTATTATTTCTCTTGTTTCCGCGCGAATAATTGTTTGGTTCGAAATGTGAATCATTTTTGTATGTATTTTTGCGTGAATAATTATCATATTGATAGTCATGTGAACAATTTTCATCTTGATTTTCGTACTGATTTCTGTGTAAATAATTATCGTACTGATTTTCATGTGACTAATTTTCGTATTGACCTTCGTGTGGATCATCATCGTATTGAGTTTTGTGTGTATAATTTTCGTATCCGTTTTGCGAATTATTTTGATACTGTAACGAGTTTTGAGCGAAGTTTCGCCGATTGTTCTTATGATTTCGTGGGCTTGGTGTAAGATTTCGTGAACTATTTTGATAATTCCGAGGATCTTGGTACTCTTGCGGATTTTCATAGTTTTGGTAAATCTGTGGGTAATTCGGTTGATTCTGATAGTTTCTTGGATTTTGATAGTTCTGTGAGTAATTTGATTGATTCTGATAATTTCTCGAATTTTGATAGTTTTGTGAGTAATTTGCTTGACTCTGATAGTTATTCTGTGGGTAATTTGGTTGATTCTGAAAATTTCTCGAACTTTGGTAACCTCTCGGGTTTTGATAACTTTGGTTTTGAAAATGTTGTGAATTTTGTCCGTCTAGAAAATTTTGTAAATTATTTCCAACGTTCTATGAAAGTAGTAAGGGGCAGGTATAGGGAGACGACACTACCCCTCCCTATACCCTGACCCCGCGGCTGGTAGTGCGGGGGTGGATAAGAGTGGGATTAATTAGCATAATTCCCCGAGCTGTGATTGGTCATAAAAATCCCCTCTCCCTCCCACTCCTTTGATAAGCATAGGTGGGAATAATTAGCATAATTCCCCGAGTGATTAGTCGTGAAAATCCCCTCTCCCTCCCACTCCTTTTATAAGCATAGGAGGGAATAATTAGCATAATTCCCCGAGCGTGGGTTGGATGTCTAACTCCCCTCTCTTCCCTACTCCTTCGTTTGAATTTTCACTTTATTTTCTTAGAGAAGTGGGATTAATTAGCATAATTCCCCGAGCGATGGTTGGATGTCAAAATCCCCTCTCCATCCCCACTGACTCGGTTGAATTTTCCCTGTATTTTCTCAGACAAGTGGGATTAATAAGCATAATTTCCCGAGCGCCGGTTGGATGTCAAAACCCCCGCTCCACCCCACTCCCTCGGATGTATTTTCTCTGTTTTTCTCAGGCAAGTGGGACTGATTAGCATAATTCCCCGAGCGCTGATTGGCCGTTGAGAGTTTGTCCAGAGCGTCAGATTTTCGAAGTAAAATCGGCCGGTCCTGCAGCTTCCATCGGTATCGAAAATTTTTCTCCTACGATCGGTAACTCGTAATTTTTTGAGTGTTGGTAAGTTTACCTGTTGCTGCGCAGTTTTTGAGGGTAAAGAATCCAGGTCGGTAAGTCGTTAAATGAAAAACACAATTTTCTCACAAAATTGATTTATTATTAATACTATACATAATTTTCCGCGTGTGTTTGTGAAAATATTACAAATGTGTTTAGACGGCTGTTGAGCGAGCGATTTTTGGAAAAGTCAGTCGTGGTTTGGGCCTTGGTAGATCGCTGGAGGTGACCTTGCCGCTAGTTGTGTGCAGGTTACGCATTCCCTCTTGGTAGGAAGATTGCCGTCAATTTCCATATACAGCAGTGGTACGTCTTGATGCTCTATACAGAGCTGGTACGATGCAACCTCAGGGTCCAGTTGAATATGTGCTGGTAATTTATCCCAGAGGATAGGAATATAATCGCCCCAGTGTTGTATAAGCAGAGGTTTCGGTACATTTGCCAGTTCCTCTCTGGTGAGTTCCCATGGATCTTTACCGCAGTCGATCACGAGTATACCTTGGATGACCTCCATTTTGTATGTGATGTTATAGCTACTGATGCTTTTTCGAAAGTGTGTTTAATCGAGCCATGTGTGGCTTCTTTTATACTGGATGCAGAGATGGTGGGGATGGTGATGATGATGGTTGCGGTGGTGGTAAAAGTATTTTTTTCTAAATGACGACATGTGAATTTTTGTTTGTTTTCTATTCGGCGTTTACAAATGACACCCGAAACGGGCAGTACATGTTTGTATGCACGATGTATTATCGCATATATTGCCGGTCCCCTCCAACACACCGGATCGTATATTTTGCGCATAATGTCTTTTGCGTTTTAAATGTTTCAATTTTTTATAGTAGCGTCGTACAATATTATCATTTTTCAGCTTATTTGCCGAAAATAGATGTAGAAACACATCCAGGCTATAGCCCCGAGACATATAATCAAGAAACATAACACTGTACTCTCCACACACTGCTGACTTGATTGACTGTAGAGTTCTTGTATTCCACTCGTAGGTTGTGGTGTTTCGACGTATACGGTTATGGTGTTTGTTAACGAGAGGGGGTAGTCCGTAGCTATCGAAGAAGATACCTCGGCCATTGTTGTCAACGTACACGGCAACCCAATGCGTCCCTGGTTTGGTATGATCGTCGGTATTGGCGACGATTGCAGTGGGTCTAGACCAGCGACTCGGGAGACTCCTTTCGTCTGAGCGGGGATGTGTTGTAGTGCTTCCAGTACGTCCAGACTGTTCATTATATACGCTCTCGGGTCCTTGGTAGGGACGGCGTCGGCACTGCTGTTGCTGATGGTGATGATGATGATGATGATGCTGATAACGGTACCCACCACGCGCTGGGGTCGGTGTTACCTGTCGTTTCGGTGGTGGTGTCGGTGGTAGCGGGGTCGACTCTAGAGTCGTCGACCGGAAAAGGGCAACTATTTCGTCACCTGTGGGAACCGTACCGGCACAGATGTCTGGCGTAATACTGTTGACACCCTTTGCAGGTACCTTGGCTATATACCCCTGACCCGCAGCGGAAATCTCTGTCTCGCTAGGTATCGTGATACGGCAAGGCTTTTTAGGTGGGTCATCTGGCCGGTCCTTTCGGGCTACGGTTCCAAACGGTTCGGTATAAATTGGATTTGTCGTATCGACAAGCTGTGTTTGAAGAAAACGTTTTAGTTTCCCCACGTTGTTTAATGCACATTTCAAGTTATCTTCCCGTGCGAGGCCGTGATAAATACACCATGTGTCGTACGGCGGCATTTTCTTGAAGCTCGGTCCCTCAAAATTCTCCATGTTGATAATGTCTCGTCCAAGTATATCTCGTAGAATTTCGGCTTTTTGTGATCCCCGTGTTTATATGCGTATGGCGTAGCGACACATGGCTCTCAGGTTAACATAAACTTTCCACAATGGTGTATCACCATCCACCCACTCGAGCCCATGATGGTAGCACGTCAGTTTATTATTACTTTTTTGTACTTCTTTTGGTAAGTCACCAAAACCGTATGGTGATTCAACGACCCAATGCCCGATATTATCACCTTGTAGAGTGGTCACTGCAACCTCCTTAGGCAGGAAATCACCTTGTTTTCCGTAAAGTGCTTGAATATCCACTATAGCGTCCATGATGAGAAGTTGCTGTGAAGTGTTGTCAACCATACGTGTGTGGAGACTCTTAAATACCATTCACGAGGACCCGTTTACGCCCTCTCTGAAACAGCTTGTCAGCGGTGGCGACGACTGGTGGGGTGAGATTTTTATCTTTACCGGTGCTCAGGCGCTGAAATCGGTGATGACTTGACGGGCCGAATCAATTTCAATAACATTGTCGTATTCCGCATAAACGATACAATTTATTGTTGTGTTGAGAGCTTTAGCGAAGCGTACTTCAATTCGTACGCTACCGTGTCTCACGAGATTCCAATGTGTGAAGCAGTTTGCCGATAGATCAGGCGTTAAGTCAAAGGCAAACAGACAATAGCCTCTAGTGTATGCGTCGCGGTCGATTCCCAATCCTTCGTTTTGAAAATGTATCCCTGTGCTTGAGAAGAGTGTATGATAGCTCTGAACCCATGTATCGTTACCGCCAAACTCAGGCTGAACTGGTTTTCCCGGTATTTGTTGTCCGTCCACGAAGAGCGATAGATAATTTATCGATTGATTTTGGAAATTAAATGAGTTGAGTGTCTTGTCTCCGTTCAATGCTTTATTGTAGACAAAGCTAAGGATTATACGTTTCGGCAGTTGTCCGAGTATTGCATTATCCAGTGTATCGCCTATAACACCGCTATGCATAGTGAATGATTTAACTTCCACACGCGTTATAGGGTATTTCGCGGTTGTCCCAGCCAGAGTTTTCGCGTGGGCGATTAGCACGCCTGGATTAATTTTTGCTCGACGCACCATCAGAGTCACATAATTTATTTTAACTTTATGTATAATCCCCTGTACTGGTGCTTCCATAAGACAGAAATCGTCTTTCGAGCGTACGAGTCGTAGACGCACTTCCACACCATTTATCAAAAATTCATCCTGATTGAAAACATCACAGTATAAATGTCCTTTTAAATCCAAGGTTTTACCACCTTTTATATACCTTAACCTTAACTCCTGACCAATATTGGTTTTCGTGCCTGGAAGTGCGTCAAAGTTACCTGCGTCGTCGGCGATCCACAGAGCCGTCGTGAGATGCGATTGTTTTGCCGCAGGCCCGTAATTCAACAATGTCTCAATATACGCTCTGTAGGCGTAAGCATTATTGGGTGGTGCAACGAGTTTATGATTGAAAAACACGTCAACCTGATTAAAGAGACTGTGTGAAAAATTATTAACAGGTGCTACTTTGTAGGGCGAGTCACCGGGTGCTAAAACTTTGAGTTTTACACAACGCATTGTGTGGGCCAGGGCAAGATATTCCTCGTCGTGGCCAGGTATAACGAATTCGATGGGGCCGTCGTCCGAGAGCGAGGAGACGGGTTTGTAGTGGACATACTGTGACGATTCTATGGATCGTGTTGGTGGTCTGTGTTGGTGGTATCGTAAATAAGTCGAGCTCCGACTTCATGCATTCACACGCGTGTGAGTGTAGAAACGAAAATTTTTTAAAGACTCCCGAAAATATCCGTGACAGTGGGTCTTCTTCTCTTTTTGGTATTTCCTCCTCGTCATTTCTTTGTCACTTTCCCCTTTGCAGTTTTACGGTTGATACTTTTCTTCTTTCGCCTTTTCTTCACAGATGATGATGATGATGATGATGCACTGCCGCTACTTTTCCTTTTTGTCGTTCGTTTTCTCCTCGTGATACGCGCAGGTGCACGACCTGTTAACGACTGCATCGTTCGCACCGCGAACGCGTTATTATAGCCCGCACCATTCATCAGTAGAGCGATATTGTCATTAGCTTTGTGTTTCAAATTTTCTCCCGATTCTGCAGCACGTCGTTTTAGTGACTCTTTGAACGGTACATGATGACCACTGACATCCTCTATAACGTGTAGACCCGCGCGTAAAGCCTCCTTACCCACGGCTTTAGCTCCTTTTTTCAACAGTGGAAGCACTCTCCTGAAGAGCCCGCCGAGAAATCGTCCGATACCGTGTCCTTGTTGATAAGGTGCACCGACATAGCCGTTACCAATACGACTGCCACCACTACCACCAACTTGATTATCATAGTATGCCGTATAATGGGCCACCATTGCACCGAAAGTGAGCGCGCGCGCGCTCGCTCGTACGCGGGTCTACGTGAGCCGCTTAAATTGTAGCGTCAGGGTTAACGTCCCGTATTCGAATGTTATTGGTTTGCCCAGATGATCCCTTATATGTATTTCGATGGTGCGGAAACAATTGTTGAGTAGTGGTATATAATTTGGTGGTGAAAAATATTTCACTTGTGTCGAGCCATATGTATAGTGTGTTGTATCCAAATTGGCTATACGTAATAATGCGGCCTGAGTATCGCCCACTGTGTAGGGTATATTGAGATCCGTGTAGACAAAGAGCTGTTCAGGTAGAGCTCGAGAGATGCAGGCTGGTGTTTGTGCCACGCGCTGGCTTCCACGGGTGAATCGTAGGTATGAACCGTTTTTCATACCTGCCGAACTCTCGTTGAACTGAACCTCGTTGTTTGTCCACGCGAAATCATCCCCGTTTACATCGAAACCCAGTATACGTCGAACCTTCTCGCTAATGTGTAACACATTGAGTAATGGTGTAATTTTTGTACCACATTTTTCCGACCACAATTTACCCTCAATAGCCGCATAACCGTTTGTTTTACGGGTCACACGATCTTTCACTTTATCACACGGTCTCCACTGAATCACCGTGTCTTCACTCTGTAAATGCGTCATTGTGCAGGGTATATGCATTTCCGATAAACCCACGGCCCATTGACCATGCAGATTTACTTCACGTGGAAGTTGTGTAATAAAATGCGTTGTCGTGTTATTGGGATAGTATTGCATACTGCTGTTACTCGGTAATACGAGAAAAAAATTTTCATCGTGGTACCTAATGAAGGTTGTAACGACGACGACGGGCGGTCTCGAGCGAGCTCGTGCACCCGAGTTTGTCAGATGGTGTAGGCGCTAGACGCAGGTATCCAGGAGTTAAATTTCGAAGGATAGCCGACCCAACTGACGAAAATTTGTTTCTTCACACCTTGTCCTTTGGTCTGTAATACACGATCGATTTTAAAATCTTTATCTGCCGTCAGGCGCTTCGAGTGCACAGGTGTTATTTCCTCAGTGTAGAAGAAACCGTCGATTAATTCTCCCTCGAGATCACGCAACTCGTAAATTTGTATTCCTTGTCGTTTTACGACTTGGTCGATTCGAAAAATTTCTTCACTCCAATTTCGCTCGTAACCCTTCTCGAAGGTGCCTTTTATTCGACTGATCCGGACGTAATTGCCTCGTTTGTATTTAACCGTGGTGTGACGTCTTTTTTCTCGCTGCTTGAACGCAGCATTTGTCATATTCTTCAATGCGGCATTTGCATTATGTAGAGTCACAGCAGCCGGTTGCATTTTAATTGTCGAGTGTCTTGCATGATTGTATGCATAAACAAATTGCTGAAGTATATCAATGTATCGTTGTGTATTTTGATGTGTAAAGTAGCGCCACATTCGTTCTTTCAGCGTGCGATTAAAGCGTTCGACAATAGCGGCTTTTATATCAGGATTACGTGTAACCCGAAAACGTATATCGGATTTTTGTAGAAACGGCTGTAGTTCTTTGCCCACACATTCTTTGCCTTTGTCGGTCTGCAGGTATACAGGTAAACGACCCTCGCTGCGCTCGAAAATCCGTTTAAAGGCCTCGGTCACCGAGTGTACAGTTTTATCCCTCAATGGTTCGACCCATGCGTATTTACTTAGCACGTCAATGACCGTGAGTAGGTGGGCCACATTATCGTTGTAATTTTTTACTGATCTTACATCAACGAGATCAGCTTCCCAAACATCGTCTATATTGTCGACATTGTAGTAAAGTCGTGGGAATACTCGTCACACGGGTTTATGTAATGTATAGGCGTCCTGCTGTGTTAACCAGTCATAAACTTTGATTGGATTATTTTTTGTATTACTTATTAGATGTCGTACACCTGAATAACTTGCAGGGTGTGAGGGTTTGTAATACGTCTTTTCGAATTTCATATTGTACACGAGAGCGCGTTCAAGTGTACACGTTTACATTTTAAGCCAATATTCAAATCCTGGGCGATGCGTTCTTCTCCCCGTGATAGAAGTCTCGAGAATACGTTTGCTACTGGCCTCGATTTGTCTATCTCTAGGTGTAACAGGTTTCTGCTTCTTCTTCTTATTCTTACAAGGTGTCGAAGTCGCCAGAGGTCTCTCTCGAGGATCGGTGGTGGCGACGTCGGCGGAGGTAACATCAGCCGATATAGTCACTTTTCTTTGTCGCTGCTTACGGCTAATTGGTTCGTACCATTGTAGTACTTTCTTGTCTTTCAATCTCTTTTCACCACGCTCGTAGTTTTCCTCAGCGTCGCGTCGTCGTCGTCGTCGCCGCCGTCATTGTTATAATACGTTGCGTCACTTTTCGGTCGTTTCACAGCAATACCCTCGTTGCCAATAGCCCATAACTCGTCATTTCCCACAAATTCTCGTAGTACAGCGCAAACTCGAAGACTCTGAATAAACTCACGTCTTCCGTTGGCTTTAAAACTTTTTCTCGCACGTATTGTGTCATTAATAAGATCGAGAATATTAGAATTGTGAATGAGCACTCCGTCAATAGTAACATGTCCCTCGTTGTTCCACTTGACACGCTGTGACACACACGGCGAGTTACGCATGTATTGCAGTAAAGCATGAGCCCTACGGCGATGATTTGGCGGCACGCTATTTAAAATATTAGACTCGTTAAAATCTTGATTTACCGGTTGCGATCGTGATGCTGCTGATGGTGTTATTCCAGGTAATGCTGGATCCGGTGGACCGCTCTGTGTCTCAACGAGAAATAAATATCTCTGCAGAACTTGTAGATACTCTTTCCACTTGGTGCCGTCATCGGGATATTTTTTCGAGTTTAAGATACTCGCAAGTTCAGCGTCGACTCGTGATACAGAATTTCCCGGTGTCTGTGCAGTTTTTTTAACTCCACCACCACTGATCATTGGTTCCTTTGCTACTGCTGCCACTTCCTCAGCCGGTACTAAAACCATTTTTTTTGCATGCTCCGTTTTTTAATTTTTCGGGGGTACTTCAACCACCGCCGTTGCCGCTAAACAGTCTACTAAAGAGCCCCGTGATAATGGGCGCCAACAAAAGGGGTAAAAACGCGCCATACCCTTTTTGCATCATAATACGTTTTTTCACGCGCCAGTTGAACCTGCGTCGTTTACGACCACTAACGCCATCTATACGTTTTTTCCAGCCACCATTCTGGTTTTTTCTGCTTCGCGGACAGGTCACCGATCGTAGCGGTGGCGCTAGTTGTCGTATCACATTTTTGAATTTTTTCAAACGTTTTTTCGCCGTTGGTTTGAGTTCCACCACACCATATAGAACGTTTAAGGCACATTCACAAATACACTTGACCAGAGATTCATCGGATGCCCGTAGCAGTGCTTTTTGCTGTACTCTATTCGCGTGACATAGAGCATTGAGTAGAGCATCGTGGCGTGGGCCGATCGGTAGCCGTGCAGGCCACTGCCGATTTTCTCGCTTCTTTACCATCGTACGGGCCGTTTTCACGATGTTTCCACAATGCCGACGATCGTACTACTAGTACACCAAACGCCACCGCAATACTCTAAATACCGGCAACGAGTACGTCATCGCCGTGATCGTTTATTTTTCGGTACGTAAACCTGCATTTGTGGATCGTCGGGGATTGTGGATTGCCGTTGTCGTGCAACAACGGCAATTATCTGGTGTCGATTGCTTCAGATCGAGGAGAAGATATCTGTGTGGTTGTGACGTGGCGTCGTGATAAGCCTCTGACAGGAATCGAGGATCTTCTGGATACACTTACCTCACGAGATGCTGTTTCTGCGCTCGGTCACGAGGATTTTTAAAAATAACGATATAATTAGCGTTTAGAGAAATATCTCGTTGCCCGTGACCTTGGTGGAAAATATTCTGGATTATGAAAATAACACTGATATTTGTAGGATGACTGCCTTTTGTAAATAAATCGACGATTGCATTGTTTGATGACTCGCGCTTCAAATCGTCGGTAATCACTAGCTTCGCGACGTCATTGTCATTTGAGTAATCCTCCGGTTGTGGCAGGCCTTCGTGAAATTCGATTGAAGGTGTTGTCGGTGAGCCATCTTTAAATAGCGCTTCAGTGTCACGGTCGAAATTATCGCCGTAATAAAAGAGAATGCGTTCAAAGAGTGTATCGCTCATTGCTTCTAAGTAACGTAGAAATCGTCGAACGAAAACTGTTTTACCGCAACCTGTTGGGCCGCAGATTAACGACGTCCATGGATGTTTCCAACGCACTTCCATTGGTTTTTATATTTAAAAAAAATTATTTTATTTTTATTTTTTCGTTTGACCGAAAACACTTACGCTGGCGACCTCTATTATGACTGCACTGTAAGGTTTCCCCGGCGGCGGCGGCGGCGAACCGCGCGATGGGTACACGTCACTGCACGCTTATAGAACGTGTGCGCGATGTCCAGCTTATATACGCGAGCGCGGTCGCGGGCCCCCACGGTCGCTCGAATAAGCTGCCGGAGCGAGCGATCGTGGTGAACAACGTTTACGCCGCAATCCCCCCACCGTACCAATCAACGCTAGCAGCAGCAAACTCCCTCTCTCTCCCTCTCTCTCCCTCTCTCTCTCTCTCACGCACGCACGCTCGCACATAGCAAGATACATTATACAACAATATTAAACTAGCTTATATTTAATTTTACATACCAATTCTTATTTACTATACATATATATATACGACAACGACAATGACGAGAGCGGCGAGGACGATAAGAATAATAACGTTATAATCGGCGCTAATCTTTGTAGCCAAATGGGAATGATAATGTGTGAGTAACGTGACGACGCTTACGACACACAACTCGACAAGTTTTCGTCTCTTTTTTGGTTATCACATCATGAAGGGCTGTTCTCTGAATTGAGGTGAAATTCAAGTTTATACATTCGCGATTCTCCTCTGGTAAATCCGACTCAATCATTCCTCTGATTGAATGGAAGTTTACCTTTCGAGAATTTGTGTAATTCAAAGATAAGCCCTTCACTTTGCACTCGGTTTTTATAACCTTCTCGGGGTTAGAGGCATTCACTACCTCGTAGCCATAAAACTTTGGACCACCAGATACAAACGATTTTATTAAGTCGGTTGGTTCCTTCAACTCGCTAGTCATATCCCGGAGAAGGTTACCAAGCGGTGGCACCCATTCACCTGCTGCACCGGTGCTGACAAAAATCACCGAATCTGTATCGTAATACAATACACGTCTTCCTAGCCGCTCGAGATAACTGTAGAGTTTTAGACGAGCCTGAGCTGTTGTGTATGCTGCGATGACCACGCTAGTTTGTGCAGAGGGCATCACGGCCTCGCCGATACACGACCAATTCGCGTACATCACGCAATCGTTAACCTGCAATAAACGATGGACCTCTTTGTCGTTATCGCTGAGAAGCAACAACAACTGTTCACGACTATTAACAACAGTTGTCTGGGTCAAATTTGATCGTTGTCCGAATTTACCCGAAAAAGAATTCAAACAGAGTTTCGCCAAGGCCCGCAGTCCCGGATTTTTTTCGATTTTATTACGGTCTAAACGTATACCCTCGGCACGCTCGTACTCTTCGATGTAGCGTGCTTTGGATTCCTCATCCGTGCACTCTGATGGCCATCCGCTAGCCTCTTGTTTAAGTCGCAAAAAAGTATTTATATATTCGACAAAGAGGCCTCCTTCGCGTAGTACCGGATCGTATTGAGTCATCTGGTAGGCCCAGATGATCGAGATTTTTTCTACAATATACCCCATCTCGATAGCGTTTTTAATCTCGTCCACGACCCAGGTACCTGTAAACAATCGGTCAGCCGTGTCCTCGTGAGAACACGCTGTCTGTGCTCTTTCCTCGGTGCAGGTACGGTACAGGGGAAATAGCAGCTTATCGTGCATGCGAACAGGTAGCACAGGGTGAAAGAGATACACACATCCTGTGAATCCAACGCTATACACCTGTATATAGCAGCTAATCGGTCTCACCCCTACCTTTTGACAACACGGGTGATATTTTGAGGGTCCCGGGCTTAAGCCAGCTTGGAAACTAGTATATATAAGAGCCCCAGCGATACTAGAAATCGGCAGTAAGGCCCGTGACTTCCGTAGAGACAGTTTACGTTATATTACACAGCTTCTTATCCACGACTCTTTGCCGAACGGTCTATTGTTCAACATGAGTCAGACTATCATATCTGAAGATCGGCGCATCGGTGATATACAACCGTCAACCATGTACCGTGTGCTGTCGGACGTTGAAAAAAAACGCCTTGAAGGACCCCTGATTCTCGGTACTACGTACGGCCTCAACCAGTCCGAGACTAAGAGGTTGAGCGTCGGCCTACAACCTCGATCTGATGGAAGTATACAACCGATCGTAAAACTACAGAACAATAACACCGCCGGTGGTATTGTTTTTGAAGCGGAGGAATGGACAATACTGCAAACACATCTACCCAATATATCAAAATATTTTGGCGATGGACAAAAGGTCGCCTGGGGATCGGGTTGGCGCACTCCAGCGCCTATATACATCTCCGACTGTGAGATCCTCTTCACCACTAGCTACGGCTCAAAATGTATAGTATTTGATCGCCGTGTTGAGGAGCTAATCAGTCCCACTTGTCTGAGAAAATACAGAGAAAATTCATCCGAGGGAGTGGGGTGGAGCGGGAGTTTTGACATCCAACCGGCGCTCTGGGAATTATGCTAATTAATCCCACTTCACTAAGAAAATAAAGTGAAAATTCAAACGAAGGAGTAGGGAGGAGAGAGGAGTTAGACATCCAACCCACGCTCGGGGAATTATGCTAATTATTCCCACCTATGCTTATCAAAGGAGTGGGAGGGAGAGGGGATTTTTATGACCAATCACAGCTCGGGGAATTGTGCTAATTAATCCCACTCTTACCCACCCCCGCACTACCAGCCGCGGGGGCAGGGTATAGGGAGGGGGGAAGTGTCGTCTCCCTATACCTGCCCCTTACTACTAATGAATTTCGATTCTGGAAGTACCTTTCGCGAGAAGCATCTCTATTTACGCCATTAAACCTATTTTCGCGCAATCTTTGCAGCGTAAAACATTCTGATGTTGCGTGAGAGTTATTTTGGTGGTATTCGCAAAACTTTTGTGCTTGTGGTGCGACGCTTGTTTGAGCGAATTGGACTCTTGCGGATTTAGGCGTTTTCCTTCTAGCTTCTGGTTCATCGCGCCCTCGGTCCAGTTCGATTGTCCTTCTCTTTTTTTGTTCGCGCTCGATGTCTATTGCTTCTAGGATTGCTTGATCTAGTGTTACAATGTTCCTTTGAACTAGCATATTTGCAATTTTTTCAAAGAGACCGCGGATGAACGATCTTATGATCTCTTGTTTCAATTCGTCTCTACGATTAGTTAAATACTGTTGTTGCGCGTTCGAATGGTATACCTCTTCGAGTCTTCTGAAGATTCTCTTTTGAATTTTTCGTGTTCGTGTTCCGTAATCGGCAACCGACTCATTATATTTTTGTGAAATTTTGTGCGATTCTGCCACGAGATCGGACAGTTCTACCGGTTTTTCAAAATTATTTCTAAGGTCTGTTAAAAGCTCTTCCAAATTCGCATAGTCTTTAGTCTCTACGTATTCCCTAGCGGCTCCTCTCAATTTAAATTTAACTACTATTAACATCATATTATCACTAGATGCGAGCGGCGCTGCGTCTCTGCACATACTAGTGAAGAGATGAATTGAAATACTTTCTCCATCAAAGTCAGGCAAAATACTATGAATGTCGCGGATTGATAGACCATTGCGGCCGCCATTGTTATTTTGGGGCGTTGTGGCTGTATACGTATAAAACTAGCTATGCCATTTTGTCTGAGATGACGCGTTTGTGTCATTGGCAAAATTTTGACAAAAAAAAATATATGTTTAAAATTTTCTCTCTTTGACAAAAGAATTATATACTCCAACTCTTTGAAGGGACTTACCTTTTTCCTTTTCCCCTGGGAAAATGTGTCAAGCTACCGAATACAATAAAAATATCTCTAAAATATCCTAAAGGTTATAATTTCCGACCTTTATAGAGAAAATGTTAACTTTTTGAAAAACGATCCGGGAAATTTGACTGTTTTTTTTTTTTTTTTAATAGTATCGTGTAGACATAAGTTTAATTTTTTACTTGGAGATTTTTTTTTTTTTTTAATTCTTTTATTTTCTTTTTATTTTTTGTTGGGGACTTGCATTTTCATTGTTAAAACTCTATATATCAGTTGAATTAATATTTCTGTGGACGTTTTGTATTAGAAAAGCAATTATCTCTTCTTAAGTCGATTGAGAAAAAGTATACATATGCAGTGTCCATATCTCTCAAAGTGAAGTCGACGTATGCCTGAATTTTATTGACGGCTTATAAGCGTGTTGCATAATTTTTAGGATGAAAAAATTAAAACATACTTACTGTGAATTTTTATGGCAAAATGGCAAATACTCTCTTTGACCAATCTTCCCAACTTTCTTCTTATCATTTGGTATTTACTTTTGGGTATCCTTCCTTTTACTGTATTATTCGTGAACTTCCTTCCTTCTATTATATTCTTTCTGATTCTTGGATTGTAAATGCGTGAGAATGTTGGATGATCTTCATGTTGGTAATTGAAAAAGTGGATGTTGCGCAATATTTGTTGAGTTGTCGATTATTATAGATTTTATCGCATTGAATTTTTTTTGTTAAATTTTTATTGTTTCGTGGTTTTTTATTTAAGGATTTTACTTTTTTATTGCAAATATCAAATAATGTCACTGTCGATTGTTGGCAAAATATCTTACACTCTTTTTTCACAATTTCTTTATTTACTTCACTTTTACTTACGTCGTCTAATAAACATTGTATTTAAATTTGATTGACTTTTATTTTTATTTCACTATCGCTATTTTTTGGCTCGAACAGAAAAAAAAAGAAATTTGTGTAAATTTCCAAATTTTAATGATCGATAGTTTCACTGCTGGTTCTTAAAATGTTTTTTCGACACCTCACTTGTTTCCGAAATATCACGATGTATTATTATTATTATTATTATTTTTCCTTTTTTTTTTTTTGATACGCCAATTGTTGTTGAAAAACTCGTTTCTTTATCGAAAATATGTATTTTTACTGTTACAAGAGAATGCGCCCTGGTCCGAAAATATTGTTTTTGGATGGTGTCAACATGAAACATATTCGTTCCAAATATCAATAAATTTCGTTGAGTGGTTTTATAAAAATAAAAGTTTCAGTTGATTTCCCGCCAAACTTTGTGGGGCAGTTTGACGTCTTAAGGCGGGCGGGAGAGTTCGTTGGGAGAATTAGCTATTGGAAGTAGTGATACAAAAAACCTCAAAAAACTCATCTGCATGCCTTTCTGTAAATAACATATTTTCGACCGAAAATTAACAAAGATTTTTTTGCACTGTCAACTTTTTAGATTAAACAAAGAAAATTATATTTAAAAATCTGATACGATTCATTGTTAAGAATTCAGTACAAAGCTCTAAAAAAATTAATAAGTCCGAATATTAAAAATATCCATTAAATTAGCTGCACTTTACGGGGAAAAAATATATATGTCGCACCGATTCGAAAAAATGTATCTCCTCCTACAATTTTTCATGGTCACAGTGTACGTGTGCGTGTGCGTGTGCGTGTTCCGGGCACAACAAATTTAATCATCCATAACTCACGAACGGCTCGGTGCATGGAACTCGAATTTGACACGCGGGTAGACTAGTAACTGTTCTTTAGTTGATGTAATTTTCAACAAAATGTATCCATATATACAGATTTTATAGAATTTTTTATTTTTCGAAAAATTGCGTGTTCGTATTAATTTTCGTAAAAGTTCGATGTAGCTAAATAGTTCTTCAGAACTGAAGACACGTTCAATGTTGTTTGGTCTTGGTATTGAATTTTGACGAAATCGGTATAACAGTTCGGATTTTACAGAATTTTGAATGTTCCGAAAAAAAATAATTTTGCTCTAAATCATGTCGAATCTCAATAAATCAGCTGAAATGTTCTAAAGACAAAAAATAACATACAGCGCTGCTACGTACCAAGTTTGGTGATGATCGGTAAAGTCGTTCGGATTTTACGGCATTGTGAATTTTTCAAAATGCTTAGATTTTCGCTATAACTTCTGCAAAAGTTAAGAAAGTAAGCGAAAACGTTGTACTTGATGGAAATATGATGCAACGGTATTAATTACGGAATTTTCGTTGTCATGTGTAACATAATTTCTTTTTTTATAGATAATACATTTTTAAATATTAAGAAACGTAATCATAAAATTTGAATTGCCCATTATCGTCGTCATGGCCGTCGTCGTGCTCATTGTCATGATCTTAGTAGTGTGATTTTACGAATAAACTACGCCCATCAAACAAACAAAAAAGGTTGCAAAGTAGAATTTTGATTACTGCTTTCTCATATAAAATTTGTTAAAATTAGAAAAGTTGTAAAGAGGAAAGTTGAAAATTTTTATTTTTCACTCAGCTTCCTCTAGATATTTATTATTTCGCAGAAGCCAAAATAATAAATATCTTTAGTGTATTCAAGTTGCGTCTATTAGCGACCATTATACTATGATGGAAATTTTAGCAAATCGTAACTCGGGTCTGAGTCTACCGTTGCCGAAGATTCAGTTGCCCCCGCTTCGTCTTCATCTCCTTATTGCTGTACACCGTTACCATTCTCCATATCCTCCCTCTACGATTATCCTTCTCTCCTGTATTCCTTCCTCCTCTTTCTCCTCGTTACTCGCCCGTACCTCCTTTAACGTCCTTCTGACCCGAGTCACCATTCCTCCTTTTGTCCTTCCCTTTTTGCTTGTTCTCTTCCCATACTGGCATCTCCACTCAAACTCCTTGGGTATTTTCTTTTTTAGAACCTCCCAGTTCTTTTCCTCTCCCATGTCTCCACCATGTCCACGCAGTCCCATTTCCTCATGTATTCCCAGAACTCCTTATCTTTTTTTCTCAATCCTGCTACGTTCCAGAATGATACCCGGATTTTTCTCATTCTTCTTCCTCGTCTCTTCCCTCACTCCCCTCTCCGCTCTTCCCTTCGTCCATCCCTTCCTCCTCAGACCCGGGCTTTACGCGTTTTACGCGTTGTTGCTGGCCGCTCCCCGAAAAACCCTTTCGTCTTCCAGTTGTTGCGCCTCATTGTTCTAGTGTACCCACTTCCCTTGTATCTGCAATTTTCTGTAGCTCACTACAGGTTCTATTACCTTCTTCCCTCTTTCTCTCTCCTGCCTCGCTCTTGCCCTTATCCTCGTCTGTACCTCGCGTTCCTCCCTCGTCAGGTCGTAATCGATGTACACCCTCCTGTTCCCTAGTTTCCTCTTCTATCTCATCACCTCCTGTTTTCCTTCCCAGTCTTCCATTTCTACGATTATTTTCTTTCTCTCTTCCATTCCTACCGTCGTAATTCCCTTTATCTTGTTTCCCACCTTGAATTCCTCTTCCATAAACTTCCCTACCATATCTCTTACTCCCCTTCCCTCTGTGACCAGTCCACTTATTACTATGTTATTTTTCCTCTCTCTCTCTCTTTTCCTGCTCTTCCATTTTTCTCTTCATCTGTCTGACCTCCTTCCACGGGTCTTGCCCTTCTGCTACTACGCAGCTGGCTTACCGCGATGACCCTTCGTTTCTGCTCTCCAGTCTCCTCATCACTTCATTGACGAATTCCTCTCTTCCGGTCACTGCCTCTTCCGCCCTTTCGCTCTCTAATTCCATCAACCTTTTCTCCAGCGCCACCATCGACTTTTCCAGTTTTATCTCCCGTTCTTCCCACCTCTTTTCTGCGTTCTTCACTCTTTCTCCTAGTTCTCTAATTTCTCTTTTTGTTTCTTCCCTTCCTTCCTTTATCTCACACGCGACTTGTCCTAATTGCCTCCCCAGCTCACCGATTATCCTTTGCGCCGTATTGTCCACCTCTTTCGCAACCTGTGTTTCCTGCTCCTCTTCCCCCTGTCCCTCCTCTTTTCCCATACCCTCTAGCAGCGGCGACCTCACTACTATGGAGCTCTTTTTGAATATTTTCCCTACGTCCTTCTCTTCCTCCACGCTACTATCCATCCTGTCTGCTACCTTTCGTTTCCCGTCGTTCATTCCTATCCATTCAATTAGCACGCCATCCGAGTTGGCCCTCTCTCGTGCCATTACTGCGCTACGCGACGGTCTGCCCCTCTTTCCTATGCCCGACGCTTTCGACGTCACCGCCGCGCCGCTATCCCTCCCCAGCCTTCTTGCGCCTGCCGCCTGTGTAGCGAACGCTTCCTCCTCTGACTCTTCCCCTCTCTCGTCCGCCTCGTACTTTTCCATGTCTCGCTGCTCCGCTTATCGCGCTCTCGATGTCTTCGCCGCCCGTCAGCTGCTGCCCTCCGTTGCTACTTCTGGCACTTCTTTGCTCTTTTCCTTTTCGCTGTCTTCCTAACCCCCTTATGCCTTTCCACCCTTTCAATTAGCTTTGCTTGCTACTATTTTCCTATTCGGCTTACTCTTATATCTCAAAACTTGCCTCTTTTCCTGCCACACTTATTTCTATCTTACCCCTCTACTTCTACCTTTTCTAGTCTATCAAACAATTCACACGCTAATCACTTTCCATCCACTCACGCTCCGCACCTCTAACCAAGTCCCACAAAGGTTCTGTTGCTGATCATATCCCATATTAAATAAATTAGCCAAGTAGGAACATTTTTTTTGGATTAATTTATATAATAGCCCGTTTAGCCAGATCGAATCAAAGGCTTTTTTTTACCTACAAGTTGGTTATTTCCAATAGCATTATTTAGGTCAGAGAGAGGTTTGTGAATAGCGTGAACTGTGGAGTGTTGATACTCAAACCCAAATTGATTGTCAGGAATAATATTATTTCTGTTGCAGAAGTATGTAATTTTGTTATTGATGACAGCCTCATACCTTGCTAATACTTGGTGTAAGACTTATAGGTCTACTACTAGAAGGATCATGTGGGTCCTTGTTTTTTTTCAATAGGAAGAACTTTTGCCTTCTTCCAAACTTTAGGGAAGTAGTGCCAGTTCAGAGCATTATTAAATAAAATGACGTAAGCATGTAATATTTTATTAATTAAATGTTTTAGGATGATAGACGGAATGTTATCAAGTCCACTTGAGGTTTTATTCGGCAAGAATTTAATAATTTTTTGCACAATTGTAATATTGCAAAAGGGATTTATTAATGCATCCTCAATTCTAGGATTAGATGAATTATTTGCATCGGAAAATTCCGATAGCGTTCTATTTAAAAATCTTGAGGAGGAAAATTCGGTTTTTAAATTCTCAGCCGCTCTATCAACAATAACTTTTATACTTTTGTTCTCGTTTAAGTAACGAGGTGAATTAATGAATTCTAAAAAGGATCCGATTATATCAAGCTTGTCCACTGAAGCGGTAAATATCATTTTATTATTAATTATTTGTTTGTTAGTTGGGTCACATTTACTTCATTGCAAAAGCGCTTGATTAGCAAGAGGTATGTGAATGTCATCAATTTTAGCTAAATTTTGTGGCCTGAATAGTCGATTTATTTTTGGGAAAAAAGCTTCAGGGATTCGGTAATCGATTTGTTTTATTTGGTTATTCCAAAAATTTTCAGAAGCCAGTTTAAACTCCGATTGTAGAGGGTCTCTTACTATTTTTAAATTCATTTTTGCACTTCTAGTAATTTCTAACCTTGACGTGGGATCGGTAATATGTAGCTCAGGGATCGGAATATCACCAATATGTGATTATTGATAATTAATTACTCCGGTAATTATCAATCGGGCCTAAAAATAAAAGATTATTTAACTAACTGATAATTAATATGGGGCAATTTTTGATTATTTCATTATTAATATCGACCATTATACCATTATGTGATTATATTGTCATGAATAATCAATATGGATTTTTCGAAATCATTTTTCAATTTCGATATCGGGACTGAAAGATTTCCAATTACTTTATTTATCTATAACCATAGCTCAAACATTTTCAATTACCAAACTAATCGATATCGGGACAGAAAAAATTCTGATTACTTTATTTATCTGTAACCATAGCTCAAACATTTTCAGTTATCAAAGTAATCAGTAATCAGTGTGAATAATTGATGATTACTGAATTAATGAAATTATCAAAGTATACGAGTTCATGATTATTGCATTAATGAAACATTGAACAACAATTTCCCGTGATTATTCGATTAATAGCTAATTCAGATGGCATATTGATTGGTTGGTTAATGTAATCAGTAATCGACATGCACAAAATGTGTATTCTCAATTAATCGGTAATGGGGACTGTGGATTCCTCGATTAATTTGATAATCGATAATCCAAGGTAGATTATCGATTACTGCACGAATAATCGTCGACGTCATTCTTCGATTATTGTTATATTTGTTAATGGACCGTGGGAGAAGATGATGAAAACAAAAGTGATTAAAATGAGATGACCCAAGGGAACAACATCCGCGAAATGAGGCTCATAGGAGATGAGGCAACAAGTGAGTCAAATTAAAGAGTGTTCCGACAGAGGATTCAATTGAAAACATGCATAAAAATAACCATAATATTAAAAGTTTTATTTTTTCTTTTCTTTTTATAATTCAGTAGTGCTCCACACAGCATTCGCCCTGCACAATATCCTTTTCTCAAAGTTTACATCTGTCAATCGGTTGAATTTCGATACGTCAAACATGGTGGCGAAACTAAACATCCTCTCCACCGATGCAGAGGAGGGAAGCAAAGTGTTAAACCGAAGATATACACATTTTATTGTTGGATAGATGTGTAACATCATCAAATCTTTCTTTTTGTCTTCACAAAATCTCCGAAATTGCATTTCGCCTGTTCCAATGTCTAAACTTGCTTAGGCGACGAACGCTGCTGCCTCCTGTGGACCAAAATTGAAGTCGTCATCGTCGTCGACTTGCATCAAAGCCTTCTCGGGTTCTGATGGCTGGGAACACGAAGCAATTGCACTCCTAATTGCAGTCATTACTCTATTTTGAGCCTCCTTCTCCAGACATGCCAGCCATCTCAATTTAAATTGGGGATGGACTGCCGCTGCTATAGCACTTTTTTCCCCTTCCTCAACCACATTGAAATAATTTGAGAACCTGCAATTGCAAATTATTATTGACAACAGAGAAAAAGTAGTAATACAACTTGATTAAAGTTTCTAGACGGGATGTGGATTAGGAGATAGATCAGGAGTTGGACTAAAAAGTTTTTACACCGATAAAAAGTTGTAATCAACTTTAATTAACCCATTCAATAGGATAACGCACGAATCATCCCCAAGACACTCACACCGACATGATTTATGTGTTATCCTGTTCAATGCATTAAACAATCTGGAAATATGTGATAATTTTGGGAACTTGTGGGATTACTGCTGAGAAGTCCACATTCTACAGGCACAGCGTACTCAACTCCTTACATTTAACACCTTTACTGCTTAATCGACGCATAATTCTCTCACCTCGATTGTAAACTGTCACACAATATTGTAAGCAAAGGCTTACAGTAGACAAAATCTTTTTCCTCCAAACTTCTCAATTCATTTCTCGTGGAAATGAGAGTGGGCAGCAAAAACCCATATCCAATATTGCCCTGCAAACGATCTAGATCCTTGGCAATTGGTGTTGTGCAGAGGACGTATTCCTCCAAAAAACTGAAAATCAAATTTCATAGATTAGTATGCCCATTATGGAGTTTCTTTGCAATGTTATATAATTCAATGTTATGTACATAAAATCACTAGCCGTCAATGAATCCATGACTTCCAATGTCTCGAGCAAGCCTAGAACTTTTTCTTTGATTTCGACCAGTTGTTTCAAGGCGTCATACAAAGAATTCCACCTTGTCACAACTGGACGTTTTAAGGCTTGCCTTAAACATTTAACGATCACCTCATACTTTTTTGGGGACTTCGTCAATTTCCATAGTCGGCTGCATTTCTCAATAACGTCTGTGTACGTCAGTCGAATGCTTTCAATCTTTTGAATGTCTCGACTGACGACATTACTCGCGACTAAATGCAGCGAATGGGCGACGCACCTTTGATGAGGAGGAAGCAAACGTGAAGATAAGCTTTCCAAGGGAACGCGTTCGATACCTTCACGTTCTGATAATTCTTCCTCTTCGGCGCCTCCCTCAATATAATCTGAAAATTCAAATTATTGACATTATATATCCGCCAACAGGCGAAACTAGGAAGACGATCTAGGGGTTAATAGAAAGTAAATAAAAAGCTGTATCTCAACCCCAAGTGACATAACCTATCACGATAATACTCAAAATGTTATAAGCTTGCGAATTTGACAAAGCCCTATTTAGAGGGGAATTCATATCGTATTTCTTTAAGGATATGTCCCCGGTACCCGAAACTTTTTTCTTACACCCATTTTACTGTCTTTTTTTCTAAAGCTTTGTGAATTTCCATAAAAATGAAGGAAGAAAGGGTAAGAAATGGGTAACTCATAATAACGAAAAAATGCACATTTTTACGTGCCAATCAATTGAATAATTTATAATAAATCTCGAAATAATAGAAAAAATGGTGAATACGGGGCAAACATCCATAAATTAGATCCCGCTCAAGAGATACGAAATCGGATATCAGACATCGAAATGGGATCTATTTTTATCTATTTATTTTATATTAGATGGAGAACAAATTTAATGTTTGAATGTACCTTCATAATATATGTTGTCCTCAAAATTTACGCCAAATGCTTTGAATGCCTTAACGATATTTGAGCCATTGTCGGTCACGGTACCTACGAGTTTACCTCCATCAATACCGTATTGCGAGTAAATATCGTGAAGCAAATTCGCAATGCGATCATGAGTATGAGCTTCTGGAAAGCGTGTACACACAAGGGCGTAGGAATTTCTTTCCAGTGTTTTTGGATCGAGCTTTAATAATTGAAAAGTTTAATTCCGAGTAGTCTAAACATTTTGCATGATTGAACCATAAACTTATATTGAAAATAATAAATTATTTCATACACATTGGCACAAACTGATCACAATTTTGATGATATACTGTTAGATATTTTTTAATAAGTGACATTTACACAAAAATTCTAGGAACATTCGTTATTGAAAAAGGAAAATGTTATAAAAAAAACACTAGACAACTTAAAATTCAGTTCCGTGAAAAGTAATAAAAATTAGGCAAATTCAGGGTAATTTATGCATGAATTTTCTATTTTTCGAAAGATTAGCTCAGCTTGATATTGAATATTTATGGTTTAATTGAAAATTCACGTGATTATGGAAATTTTCGTTTTGTGTCTACTTGTTTTGTCTTTTCTTGTGTCTACTTGATACTATGTGAAATTAGAAAGTTCATAGGCTCTTAAATTAATTTGAATGTTACTCTTCTGAAAATGACTACTAGATTTTTTATACACTTCCAATTTTCTTGTAACAGTGTATACAATTATTTTAATGGAAATTAAACAAGGGAGGATATTCACCCAGGATACTGTAACCCCCATAAATCGATGATGGCGACGCGTCCATACATCAGCCGTTGTGCAGACATATTGAATACTTATAATATTCTCCTTAATTTTTGCCATTTTATCTCGAAACATATCGTTGGTTCGCATTTGGTACGATTTTGTAGATAGAAACCGTAACTGCTTTCCACCTGCACTCTTAATACCTAAATCTAAAACACGTATTAATAACAATTACTCTGATGTTTATCATTAAAATTATCAATTTTAATGGGTCATTAACCGGAAGAAGTTAAAATTTTTTCCGTTGTTTTTTGTTTTGACTTCATTTGAGAGATCGGTTTGCTTTTTTGCAGAAGACTTACCTGTAAAAATCTTTTTGAATGCTGGGGATTCAACAACATTGAACGGCGTCAATGTTTCCAGGATGAAATTGCAAATGTTGTTGTCCATTTTATGTTGGTCAAATGCACATGTCATCCTCTGTTCTTTACGAGACACCCCGTCATGAAGATGACTCTTTTTCTCAGCACAATACAACTCAAATTCCGCAACCCTCTTGCTATGTTTCGCCTGAAAAATTGGGATAGTCAGAAATGCTCAGAGTAACCACATGTTTCCGGGTATAAGAATGGCCTAAAAAATGGCCGTAAAAGACTCTAAAATTGAAAATTAAAATAGAGGGCATGTCTGGGACTACGTATCGAATCTAATAAGCAAAGTAAAATGTCTAATTATTACAAATAATGGAGATATTCAACATAATCATCTCGCGCGAAGGACTTTTCTTCAACATTTGCCACATTCATTCATATGCAGGGAAGTTTTATTAAATGAACCGATTAATTTTGAAACACTAGTGGAATTTGTCGGCTTATTTTTCCCATCTGAATTTCGACCAATACGAACGGCGCAAATTGACTTGATCGTGGAATTACGAAAGTTGACAGATATGGCTTATCCGGTAAATATTTGTAATGTGATGTCGGGAATGTTTTTCGTGGGGAGGGATGGCCAACTCGGCTACGAAGCGCGGTTGTAGGAACGAAAGACGCGGTTTACACGTTGCGAGTCCAAAAATGGACGTTTATTAAGGATCGCCGGTACAAATGTCGTCGCACAGAGTTTCGGGCTTACTGACTAACGAAATAACGCGGGAGGTGTTTTTAAGGAGTTGGTCGTGGGAAAATGGTAGTGGAGGGAGGAATTTTGGGAGAGAGTCTGGAGACTTCGACGGGAAGACAGGCACACGTGTGACTGGATTCCGGGAAACGCGGTTGTTTGACTAGGTGGACGGTGCATGGGAAACTAGCGATAAAAAGAGTCGCGGCAAAGGAATTCGGAAAAAGTCACGTAGGCCAGGCAAGTGGAGGCATTGTAATGTAGACGATAACAGCTGCGTCTTGGGGATCTATGATGCGCGGCTTCGAGCTGAGCCGAGGGTCAGGAAGCGATAAATTAGGTATGTAGGCCCGTGGGCCAGAGATGCGGAGAGTCGGTAAAATGAGGGAAAAAGTAGGGACTGGACAGGGACTCGTTACACCTCCCCCCTTATTTTAGAAAATTCATAAAACAAAAAAATGAATTTTCTCAACGATAGAACAACTTTGGTGGCGCTTATAACTTAAATAATCCCAATATGTTAAATTACATTCGTGTCGGAGTAACAATTACAAATATACAAGAATCTACGGAGTGGCGAGTATTATTGGAACGTAGAAGGTTTACAGGGTCATAATTGAATTTTTCTGAAATACAAAAAGCTTGCAGATTATTACTACTGAGAATGGTGAGGATTCGAATAACATTTGACCAATATTTTCAATAGTTGTGACGCAGGATGAGGTATTTTTTCTTTAATATTTTCTTGATTCGTTAATTTATTGTGCTGTTTGTCGTTTTATATACGGCTGCAGTTGTCTCAGCATTTCTGAGCGAGTTGATCCCCTGGTCTTCACGATATGAGATGAAGATGTTCCGGGATGCTCGGTACAGCAAATGATCGGTTTGGTCGGCCTGTTGATGCGCTAGGCTTTGTCGGAATGAAAATATGAACGGTGTATAACCGGTGACCTGGACATAAAAGAAATATTAGTTTCGGAAGTAAGGTTTGAGTTTATTGACGTGAATTAATTTTCTCCTATTCCTTAGCAATATTTCATAATTAACATCAGACATTCGATCGAGTATTATCGCGGGGCCTTCCCACTTCGGAGCGAGTGGAGATTAATCTCGTTCTTGGGCAACGAGAACTTCATCACCCTTGTTGAAAATGGGAGTAGGTCGATGGATGTGAGCGTCTTGGTTGGCTTTGTAACGCTGCTTTGCTGCAACCAGGTGGTCACGTCCTTTCTTCAGAATTCGTTCGTGGTCCGCGCGTAGTCCCTCGAAGTATTCGTCGATGGTGGCATTTGTTCGATGAATGGGGATGCTGTTCGGGACATTTGGTTTCCGTCCGAACTGCATCTCAAAAGGTGTGAGTCCGATGCCTTCTTGTTTCGCCGTGTTGTAAGCCATGGAGACGAATTTTAATTTCTTGTCCCAATCTTCGCGGTGGTCGTGAATGAGAGCCTTAATTTGTTCCTTAATCGGTCCATGGGCTCTCTCGAGACTGCCATTGCTTTGAGGATGGAACGTTGTAGTTGTCATGTGTGAGATTTTGAAGAGTTTCTCCAAGTGTTTAAACGTCTGGCTGATGAAGTTGCGACCTCCGTCGGTGAGAATTTTCTTTGGTGCGCCGTGAATGTAAATAAAATGCTCGACCAGTGCATTTACGGTTGCTTGAGCATCCTGTGTTTTCAGGGGAATCAACGTGATATATTTTGTCAGTTGATCTTGTACGGACAATATGTACTTGAATCCGTCTGTTGATTCTGGAATGGGTCCCACGAGGTCTAAAGCGATTTTATCATTGGGTCGTTCTGGCGTATCTGTGATGACGGCCTCTGCCTGCGGTCGTATACGTACCAACTTAATTTTCTGGCACGTGTCACACTTACGGATATAATCCTCGATGTCCCTCTGCATGTTTGGCCAGGTAGCAACGGCCTTTATGCGGTCAAGGGTTTTGGAGATCCCGAAGTGTCCAGTAGCCTTGGTGCCGTGATGTTCCTTAATAATGCGCTGGCGGTCTTCCTCAGTGCCTGGCTCGTATAAATCTTTGTCGTAAAAATACAACAGTGGGCGGTGTTTTCGTGATGACCAAATGAAATTAATCATTTGTTTTATGCGAGACTTCGTTCCAGGATGAGCGCGAAGATGGTCGCAACCTACATTAATTTTAGTTGCTTCATCAATTTTTATTAAAGCGTTTGCCAACCGATTATACCAGTCGATCTCGTCTTCGTTGAAGTCCACGTGCAAACAATCGACAGCGTCGGTTGGAGAGTCCACTATCTTCAGCGCCGGGATGTTCTTTGGTGGATGTTCATCACTAATTTCGAGCACCAGAGGGATGTTCTCGCAGAGCTCAAATTCCATATATAGCGGTGGGTCTTCTACTGATGGTTCTTCCTGTGGTAGTTCCGCCGGATTATCGTCGTCCGTTTTGTTGTTCTGTGGGGCGATTTCATTTTCTTTCAAGAGCTTCAATTTTTGTTGTCCTCGGGTGGTCACTGCGTGAATTCTGGACAGAGCGTCTGCGTTAGTGTTGAGGGAACCTTTTTTATAAATCGGCTCGTACTCGTACTCCTCTAGTTTCATTCGTAGGCGCATTAGGCGGCTGTTAGTTGGAGGATCAGTTGCCTTTAAAATCCAGATTAGCGGTTTATGGTCCGTGACGATTTTAAATTGTTTTCCGTACAAATATTGACGGAAATGCTTCGTTGCCCAGGTTATCGCGAGCATTTCTCTTTCTGTGGTGGAGTAGCGCTGCTCCGCCTTGTTGAGGGTGCGAGAGGCATAGGCGATCGGTCGGTCCTTTCCGATCGGTCCCTGCGATAAGACAGCACCGATCGCGTGGTTGCTGGCATCGGTGGTCAGAATGAATTCCTTTGTGAAATCCGGGTAGAGCAACACAGGTGCGGTCGTTAGTGCCGTACGTAAAAGTTGGAACGCTTGTTCTTGTTTTTCACTCCAATTCCACGCCGCATCCTTTTTCAATAACTCGGTTAGGGGTTTCGCAATTTTACTGAAGTCTTTAATGAATTTACGATAGTACCCCGCGAGTCCAAGGAACTGTTTGATCTGTTTCGGCTTTTTTGGTGTTGGGAAGTTCGCGACTGCTTCTATTTTCATTGGATTTGGCTTTACTCCTTCCTCCGAAATAACGTGTCCTAGAAATTCCAATTCTGGTCGAAGGAATTCACACTTATCCGGTTGCAGTTTCAAATCTGCGTCACGTAGGTGGCTTAGAACATCGACTAGTTTTTTGTTGTGTTCCTCCAGTGTATTGCCGTAAATGATTATATCGTCGAGATAAACAAAACAAGTGTTGCCGATCAGGCCGCGCAAGGCGTTGTTCATCATTCGCTGAAACGTTGCAGGTGCGTTTTTGAGACCGAAAGGCATCCGATTGTAATGGAAATGTCCTGATGGTGTCGAGAAGGCTGTCTTCTGTTTGTCTCGTTCGTCCATCGGTATCTGGTGGAATCCAGAGGCGAGATCGAAGGCGGAGAAGTATTTGGCTCTTCCTAGTTGATCCAATATTTCGTCAATGCACGGGAGGGGGTAGGCGTCGTGAGAAGTCTTCTCGTTGAGCTTTCTAAAGTCGATGACAATTCGCCACTTCTTCTTCCCCGATGCATCGGATTTCTTCGGTACAACCCAGAGTGGGGCGTTGTACGGCGAGTCGCTGGGCTCGATTAGCTTCTGCTCCAGCATGTCGTTGACTTGTCTGTCGATTTCTTCCTTGTGTACCGGAGGGTACCTGTACTGCTTGACGTTTATCGGAACGTCATCCGTCGTAATGATGCGGTGTTTGACCGCCTTCGTACCTGGGAGTGGGTCGCCAGGTAGAGCGAACACGTCAGGGTAGGACGACACGATGTCCCACACCTGTTCCGCTAGCTCAGGTAGCACGTGCTGCAGGCGCACGTTTTCTTTGAGCGTTCGGATTCGGTCTGCCGTATTGTGCTCTTTAATGTGGTGAATCCCTAATGCGTCCGTCGTTGCGTCTTGGCGCACCTCCGGCGGTGAGAGGGTAGGTCCATTGAATGGTAGCCCACGCACCAGGTCCACGGTAAACCGTTTAGGCTCTTCCGAGTCGTTTATTACTGGCACTCGGGCTTCATAGTCCTTGGCTTCGAACACACAAGGCACTATGGAATCTGCGTTTTCTTCGCTGGTAATTGCCGGTCCATTCGCGATGTTTGTTGGTACAGAGATAAAATTAATTGATCTTGCTGTCACTGTGATCATTAATGGTTCAAAGCTGAGTCGTTTTCCGTTGAGCTGCAGGAAGTTGTCCTTTCCAATACCGATGTATGTCTGATATTTCTCCATAAAAGGAATGCCAATCAGTCCATCTTCTTCAAGGGGAAAGTTGTCTGGAACGACGTGAAAAATTTGTTTTCGTCCTTCGTATTCCTGTTGCGTAACGAACAATGATTTATGTAAATCATTGCCCATCTTGAACTCGGTGTTCACTTTTTTGTCAACCAGTGAGGTTCCTTTGAGGTTAATAAGTTTGATGAGGTTGATGGCAGCTCCAGTATCTAATAAAAATCTTCCTGGTCTTCGTAGGTCAGGCATCGAGAGTTCGATGACTCGTTTTGCTGATGCAATGGAGTTAACTTGGGGGATAGATCCGATGTGTCGGTTTCCTCGGTCCCTCTCGTTGGTATGTGCTTGAAAAGGTGGACGAGGTGGCGGCTGATCTCTTCGAAAATCTAAAGGCTGTGCAGGAGTGTTCGATTTTCGTTGTGTCTCATACATTTTTGTGCGGCAGTCCCTTTCGAAGTGACCTGGCCGTTGACAATAATTGCAGGAAGCCTGGGGACGTTGCGTTGAAGCTGAAGCGGCGGGTGGCCTGCTCTGCGAGCGTCTCGGGTGTTGTTGCGTACTTGGGTTACGCTCAACGATGTTAAGGTTCCGTGTCATCATTTCGCGCGTGATATCGTAGGCTTCCGCGGCTTGAGCTTTGGCGATGGCTGCTCGGATGTTTTCCGGTCGTTGTGCGCGCACTTCGGTGGAGATTTCCTTTCGAAGTCCCAACAAATACTGCTCGAGGCCCTGCTCTCTCTCGTATTCGATTATTAATTTTCGTTTACTCTCGTTTGGCGTAGAGTTAGCGAGCACGGCGAGTACTTGGTTTTGTACTTCGAGGAATCGGTTTGTAAATTTCGAGACTGTTTCACTCCTTCCTTGAAACATGCGCGAACGTTTGTCACGGTAAACACTAACCGGCTGTAAGTTACCGAATATAATGCGGAGTCCTTCGTATAGTCGCTCGTACGTGTCGACTTCGTACTCCTGCAGTTCACGCGCCGCGTCACCCACTATTTTCTTCGCGATTATCAACCGACGCAGATAGTCTTGTCGCGTCACTTGTTGTCGAATGTCTTCGATTGACGCGATGAATGCCTCAACACCAATGTTTTTACCATCGAATTCTTTAATAAGTTCGATCGCTTCTCTCGGCGAGATTTCCTCGAATTGTTCGTCGGATATTACACTTTGCGGTCGCGAAGGTTCTTCGTGTTCACGCGCGGCTCCGTCTCTTTCACCTTGACGGTCGAATACTTTGCTCATCGCGTTTTTGATAGACTCGTTTACGTTAGAGAGCGACATAGTGTTCGTGGTTATGGAGCTCGAGTCAGAGTCAGTTGCAATTACAGACGGTTCACGGTAATGAGTAAATGAATTTTTACTCACCGTTTTATTCTGATGATCCAGCGTTGATTTTGACGTCCTTGTAGACTCTCGGTGTTGTCGATCGATCCCAAGCTTCTAACACTTTGAGCTGGCACACCCCACACTTAGCACCAGTTTGTGATGTCGGGAATGTTTTTCGTGGGGAGGGATGGCCAACTCGGCTACGAAGCGCGGTTGTAGGAACGAAAGACGCGGTTTACACGTTGCGAGTCCAAAAATGGACGTTTATTAAGGATCGCCGGTACAAATGTCGTCGCACAGAGTTTCGGGCTTACTGACTAACGAAATAACGCGGGAGGTGTTTTTAAGGAGTTGGTCGTGGGAAAATGGTAGTGGAGGGAGGAATTTTGGGAGAGAGTCTGGAGACTTCGACGGGAAGACAGGCACACGTGTGACTGGATTCCGGGAAACGCGGTTGTTTGACTAGGTGGACGGTGCATGGGAAACTAGCGATAAAAAGAGTCGCGGCAAAGGAATTCGGAAAAAGTCACGTAGGCCAGGCAAGTGGAGGCATTGTAATGTAGACGATAACAGCTGCGTCTTGGGGATCTATGATGCGCGGCTTCGAGCTGAGCCGAGGGTCAGGAAGCGATAAATTAGGTATGTAGGCCCGTGGGCCAGAGATGCGGAGAGTCGGTAAAATGAGGGAAAAAGTAGGGACTGGACAGGGACTCGTTACAGTAAGTATATACTTTATTTATTGTTTATTGCTTAGCAACGACCGGGGAAATATCCGAAGTAAATCCGGCTAGGTTCCTTCATATGAGGCCAAATGCGTTGTTTCCATCGGTCGAAATTCCGATGTGAAAAATAATCACGTAAGCAAAATTAAAAACTAGGAGGAAGTATTGAAAAGCCAGGATACATTCGAAATGAAACTCTGTGATTGGCTGATGAAACCTCGAATACTGTGCTGTGATTGGCTGAAATCCGAGTGAAATAAATCATCAATGTAGTAAAAAAAAGCAAGTTATTCTTGACTGCTCGCGGTATTGACTACACATCTTTAAACACGTAAATTGTAGTGGAGTAGGGAAATAACTATGATGGTTGCAACAATAGAATATTATCGGAAGTAATATTACCTTCATGTGGGATTTATAATTTGAAATACTGTGCAAAACTCCTTTGATCAAGTGTGGTTTCGAGTCGTCATCGTGTTTGCACAATTGGCATGCCGCATAAACCCCCTTTGCAAACGAAGAGCTCGCCATGTCTGGACGAAACCATGTTCCATCCAAATATGGTCGTGTAGCACACTTTGTTTCCAGGCTGGGTCCCTCAATTACATCACCCGCTGGTAGAGGTGGCGTCGCAGCTCTTTCCATCGCAACTTCCACAATGTTTGCAGAAATCGACATATTGGAGCTGTCATCTAGTGCAGCATCCAAAGAGTCACGACTCTTCGACCCAGACATTATTCCCTTTGGAAATCGACAATTTTTTATATTTATCTTTAAATTTACTTGGAGCAGGAAAATATACTCAATTCAAGAATATTAATATACTGGAATTATAAATATCAAGATTACCGATTCCGCTATCAAGATTAATCGTCTTGATTCGGAGACTTTCTTCATCAGGATTAATATTTTCCTAAAATTTCACCCTTAAAAAAGACCGGAAAATTGTAACGACGATAAAGTTTGATATTAGAATACGTAATTTATATACCGGAATTGGTAATTTATATACCAGAATCGGTAATTTATATAGAGCAATCGGTAATCTAGATATTCTTAATTCAAGTATATGAATATTCTTTAATTGAATTTTTTTTATATGTAAAGGTGAAAATGGTCAATCAATTTCATTATAAAATCTATACAATCCTATGAATTCATAATTAACTAAGGAAAATCGATTCCTACATTTACCATTCACAAGGTGCCCGGGTCACCTACCCATACTGACATACTCGAAAAATATTTTTTTTGTTTTAAACTATTCTATCTAATTTCCAAGAAAAATGAGAAGTTGAAGGATTAGAGCTATCATAGTATAGGACAATCGATACTTACCGACTTAAGTCCCACTATAAACCAGTATAGTAACCACTTTTCACTCTTTTCACTGTACACCTACTGACGAAGTGTCAACCAAGATGGTTCAGCAATAACTAGAGTATTTAGTCAGAGTCGTGGTTGGTTTAACATTCCTTCAATGGAAGAAGGAAATCTCGAAAGTGTGCGTGTTGTGTTGAAGGGTATAAAAACAAATATATTTCGACTCGTAAGTGTATGCGTCGAAGAATATCAAAACAAACCTGGATAAACCGCGTAGGAATTCCCTTACCATCGCCTGGATCAGAGGTTTCCATGAGCGAAAAATTTGTTGTTGAACGCGTTGGCAGGAAACATACCGGTAGACGTTGTTGGAGAAAACAGTACGTGAATTTCAAAATTCGGCAGCCATCAATGGTAATTCGACAAATATTCAATTAATCGTTCAGACTGATTAATGATTAGTTGAATTAATTGCCATTTCTGATCAGTGATTACGAATTACACGAATAATTGAAAATATTAATTCCGAGTTATTGATCTTTTTAATCACAAGAAAATGCATTTTCTCCATGTTTGATTGGATGAGAAAATAAAAAATTGTCAACTCAGATTACTCAATAATAGAGTAATCAACCAGTTTTGACTGCGATTATTTATTGTCGAACTAATCGAAAAAAATTTCATCCCGATTATTGATTGGCGGAATAATCGAAAAACTTTTTCAACGCGATTATTTATTGACGACATAATCACAAACCTTCCTACTGCAATTACTGATTAAAAAAATATCAATTATCCAAACATAGTAATTTTTCGAATACATCAATATTCAGTAATCGAATCGATAATATTACTGAAAACGTTAGGTCCGATCCCTATTACTATTAAATAAGCTACATTGTAGCTTATTTAATAGCGATACTAAGAATTTTTTATTTTTTGTAATTTCGTTATTTTATTATTTATGTACTTTTCAATACTATCACAGGGCTTTATTTTAGGAACTACATTATCTATGGCTTTATTTATCACATTATTAATTATTAATAAGTTATCATCAATCTCAGTTATCGTTAAGTTACGATTGTTCTGAATTGTAGTGTTATATAATTTATCTAAATCTTTTGAAATTTTTTCCATTTAGTAGCTTTGAAGTTAAGTCGTTGTGTATCATTAGTGGAATTCATATGCGGAAGATTGTCATTAACAAATTCGAAATTTAACGATATAGCTGCATGATCACTATCATAAGGGAGTGTTGGAGCTTTCTCATTTATGCAATTATTTATTATCAGTCTTGAATCAGCAAGCCAAATATCTAAATAAGTATGGGCTGGCTTAAATGTTGGGAATAATCGTGTAATTATTCTTAATTTATACCTGAGATTGTAATTTGTGTCCCATTGATTTAGATATTTGCCTCGTCAATTATTGGCTCTATCACCCCATGCTTTTCGTCGTGCGTTAAAATCACCTGCCATTACATAATAATTATTTTCGTCATATAGCTTCAATAAGTTAAATAAATTATCAATTTCATCAACAAATAAGTTTCTATTGTCATTAACTGCATATATGCTAAATAAGAATAATTTTTTTTCCCTATTAGTTTCAATTTTAATAATTGTGAATTCAATAATTTCATTTTGAGCACAGGATGGATAATTTACTATTTCATTATGCATGGTTTTTTTAAATGATTATTGCTGTGCCGCCTCCTTGAATTGAGTTGGGTCTATCAGTTCTTATAATGTCATAATCTTTTAATCGAATTTTATGTCTATCGTTAAGTTTAGTTTCAGATAAAAATACTATTTCATGATTATGTTTTTTTTAGGAATTCTAATAATTCAAATCGGCGGTGATTAGAGACAATAGAATTTACGTTAATCGCAGCAATACTAAAATTAATTAACGAGACAGAATTAGCCATTTTTTAGATATAAAGATTAAAAAATAAACCCGATTTTTTGAGTATTCGCGATCATTATATTATGATGGAATGTAGAGTGGACAAAATTAAGGATTTGAAAATGTTTGAGATACTCCCATTTGGGAATGTCGATAACGTCGGAATCTTCGGCAACGGTTGACTCAGACCCGAGTTACGATTTGCTAAAATTTCCATCATAATATAATGGTCGCTAATAGGCGCATCTTGAATACACTATCGATAATAAAATCGACCAAAAACCTAAATAAAAATGAAATAAATATCTTTCTCATATAGAGGTAGTTTTGTGAAAAATTGAAATTTTCAAATTTCCTCGTTACAACTTTTATAATTTTAACAAATTTTATATGAGTAAACAATGTGCAAAGTTCTACTTTGCAACTTTTCTTAGTTCAGGTTCGTAATCAGCAACTCCCAAAGACCTGCGCACCGGCAATATTTAATTTCCGAATGTTGAGTTCAGGTTCGTAATTAACAACTCCAAAAACTCCCAAGTATGAAAAGTATTTAAGGAAAAATGTATGCTTCGAAGACTCGAAAGCTTTATTGAAGATTTTAAAAAATGTTGTTTCTGTGTTGCAGGGGCAATTAAGCTGAGTTATTCGGCAAGAATAAATTCCTTCGTTCTTCGATTGTGCGACAAGGATTCCGATTTTCTGGAATTGAGGATCATCGGTGCTGAAAGCGACTGCATTTATAATGCTAATCAGAGGATGATACTGAGGGCGCACTTGCGAGGCTTAGTGATCGATGATCTACGAGAAATAACGCTTTATCCCAAGGTACTCTAAAAATATGGTGCAGTAATTCTTTAAATTAAATTAAAACCATTTTTTCGATATAATTCAAGGTTATGACAACCGACGAAGATGGAGTGTTCGATTTCAAGTACGTTAGGCATTCGCCGAAGCTTTACTCATGTTCGGATATCGGAAGCAGCCGAGACGACGTCAAATCCGACGGTTCCTTTAGACTTTCTGTGGGAAAAATAAATTGTGTTCTTCATTCTGAGATGATAATCCAATGTCGAGTAAGTATTTCCGCGAGAAAGAAAAAGATCAAGGGCTATATTAGGGTGGTCCAATTTTCACAATATTTTGTTTTTACGGGACACCCTCCAGAACTGTTTTACATAATGAAAAACAAATCCTCGTAAGTCGTTGATAAGATTAAAAAAATAGTTCGAAGTCGCGACGGAATTTTCCGTATATTTTTTAAAAATTTCTTGTGTTTTAATTCTTTTCAGTGAACATTTTCATGGATATCTTGACATTTTTTACATTACATGAGTCCGCTGGTGTTTTGGTGGTACTTTCGGAGTACGAAATAATGACAACTGCGAAAAATGGGTGCTGTGAAAGAGAAAATTAGAGGACGAAAACATATTTTTTTTAAATTGACAAAGCTATAAAATTTCAATCCCTAAATGGATTACGTCAAATTAAATCCCAAACCTTGTCTGAAAATAGACTACTTATAAACCAAATTTCAGATATGTAATAAATTGTAAAACCTGGACCAAAAACAATTTTTTTCTTCATAAAAATTCAAAATGCCGTAAAATTTTAAACTCTGAACGGATTAACGTCAAATTTAATTGCAAACCTTGTCTACTTGTAATAACGTTTTTCGACGTTTTAGAGCATTTTAAACATTCTGGGATGACAATCTAAAAAAAAAAGTTTCACGGAAACAAAAAGCGTGCTTCACGGGTGTTTGGAGATATTTTTGTGTCGTGCTGTTGTGGCCTCTTAAACTCGGCGCGACGGTCGACTCTGGTTCGTGCTGATGCCGAGTCTCACGCGGGCAGTCGGTACGCGCGTGCCTATATACATGGAGAGTGAGTCGTCGCCCGGCGACGAGTGAAGACGCACAGTTTTCACAGTGAACCATGAGATAGAATTCCTTTTTACTTTTAATATTTTCGATCTTTACGTTCATAAAAGAAATTCCCACCTGACGCGGCCGGGGTCAGTGGCTGACAGGGCTCACTATAATTTACTTTATAATTCATATTTGAACAATTGTTGGGCGCCAGTCGATCGATTATCGACAATTTTATTTATATTTCAATTTAATTATGCCGGCTAGTAGCCTCAAGGGGGTAACAGGGTAGACCCAAATAAATAATGCTTCTATTTTACGAAATTCCAGGATATATTCAACAAAAGAGTTGTAAGCGTAATTTACATGGTACTTACATACGTTCGATTCACGCCGCTCAGTTACGATTAATTCTAATGTTCACGCCTCGAACGGACTCGATCTTGGGTTTTGGTTCTGTTCGCGATCGTCAAGCTGTTCTTCGGACGAATCTATCACAATTACGTTCTCTTGGTATTAACTCCGCCGTTTCTCAAGAGGCGTGTGTTCCACGAGGCCCAAGGGTCGAGTGAGTTCCTCAGCGCGTGTGTCGCCTTCGATCGACTACCTACAACGCTTGCGCTGTGACGTCGTCGCGACGCCGGCGGCATTTCGGGAAATTTCTCGATGTCTCGATCTATTTACCGTTTGACTTATCGAACTTTTAATTCTTACAAATTAATTATCATCACGTTCGAAGGATGAAAGGTTTGACGTTGCAGCAATTACGGTTATTCCTGTTACAACCACAAGGCATATACGCAACCAACCTGCTACGAGGTTGACGAAAATTACATACGTGTTAAGGAGATCGCGAGAACGGCAACAGCCCTAGATTCTTGGATCCTTAATAATCGTTGTGTTACCTAAAGGACGGCAACAGCCCAAGATCCTACCTGGTACAGAAACGACGCAATCGAACACAATACGCGCGCGATCACGATGGCGCGATACATACGTTTATTATACGTTTTCATTCTAACGCTAAGACTGATGTAAATTCCTAAAATAACGCAATTGTATTTTCGCGTGGGTTTTTATGCCGACAGGCTTTTCCCACCAATACAAATAAACTTCAACATTTATTTACGTATAAAAAAAGGGTAAATCCATCTAACTCCTTGATCATCCCTTGATCTTGATTGAAAATACGGAACTACGAAGGAACTTCGCAATGAAGGACTTTCGACTATACATTTTGGTGTCAGAAGTGGGATACGAACTCACGACCACAGATGTGGACTACGAAAAAACACAATTTCACGACAATAGTGCGCCGTTTCTAAAGAAGCGACTCTGTGACCACTCGCCATCGCCTCCAGGCTCACCGCACCAAGATCGCCATCTACGACGGACAATCATCGTCTTGAAACAAGCTGAGTATACGATTATTCATAATTTTACATCACGAAATTTGCTTTATAAAATCTTTCATAATTCGTAACAGTTACGAAGTTTTCTTTCTTCGACGTTCGCTTCGGGCTCATAGTATATCACGCGTGCGAACGTAAACAATCATAGACCCCTTCGTCTCTACGTCGCGCAGCGCGAGCGTCTACTCGTAACCGCCACTCGGGCGCTTGTTTACATTACACGGGCCGCGTCGGTCCAAAATATAAACACTTTTTGTCTCACAGTATCGAATGTTAGAGAACTGAGTCGTCAGTCTCATTCTGACGTCCGATATACATGCATCTACCCTCAGTTAGAAATATCGTAATAAACAGTAACAGTGCTAAGTTCGGTGAAATATTTCGTAAGACTTTCATTCGATACGATTTCATTCACAATGGTTGACCGCGTGAAATACATAAATCAAAAACGTACGACGTTGAAAACACAATTGACCAGACTCGAAAGAATCGCGGACGACGCTGATTTCCAACCCGCGAATATGAAAGCGCGTCTAGATCGTTTGAGAGAACAGCACCGGGCGTACGAGGAATTACACGACGAACTTGCGCTGTTGGTCGAACCCGGTGACGAACAACTCGCTGAGTTTGATACGTTGCAAGATAGATTTTACGCGATCGTGACAAAATTGAAGCGATCATCTCAGCGAGAACGCCACTGTCTAATAACGGATTAAATGCCACTTCTTTTCCGATCGACGGCACGCGTCGTCTCAAATTACCCGTCGCGGATCTTCCGAAGTTCGACGGTGACCTCGATAAGTGGCTATCGTTTAAAAATACGTTTCTCACGATGATAGGCTCTCGCGAAGACATAACGAATTTGCAAAAGTTCATTTATTTGAAAAATTGCCTCGAGGGTGACGCGTTGAATAAAATCCTGATTTACAACGTAAGCGAAGAAAATTACGAGACAGCGTGGGCATTATTGTTAAATTCGTACGACAAAATCCGCATTCTGATCGTCAAACATCTCGACGCGATTCTCGAGTTACCGGTTCAAACGAAGGCTACGCACAAGGGATTAATGAGACTCGTCGACGATATGCGTCAACACATAAACATGTTGAAGACAATGGACGTGACACCGGACGAACATTTGTTAGTTCGGATACTGGAACGCGCGCTGCCTCACAACATTCGGGCTAAATGGGAGGAAACTCTCAGTCTAGATATCTCACCGTCGCTTGATGAATTGTTTAAATTTATTTCGGAAACCGCGTTCCGACTCTTCACGATCGACCAAGATTCGTCGCGTTCGAAGCAAGATGCGAATAAAAAACGACCATTTTTCGGGAAAAATCAAAGCGGTGCGAAGGCGCGAAGGGGGGAAGACGGCGCGCGTACGCTTATGACTGGCACATCGGCTAATTGTTTGTTTTGCAAAAAGGAAAGGCATTTAATGTATCAGTGTCGCGAGTTCCAAAATGTAACCGTACAGCAACGATGGAACTTTGTGAAAAAATCGAACTTGTGCAAAAATTGTTTGCGCGCACACAGCGGCAAATGTAACTCGTCGCATTGCAGAAATTGTCCGAGATTTCATCATACGCTTTTGCACAGCGAGACCTCTACGACAACCGCAATTCAAGACGCGACAAAATCGGGTAATGCGAACGAGTCAGAATCAAAGGTAAATACGGCATGACTAGACGTAGTCGCGCATAGTTTTACATCGCGAAGCTTTCAATCGCAATTAATGCTGAGCGCTCAAATACGCTTCAAGGATTCGAACGGTAAATTCAGAAAATGTCGCGCTTTATTGGATACGTGTTCCACAGCACATTTTATCACGGAAAATCTCGTAAAAGAATTGAAATTGCCAGTACGCGTGTGTACGCTCGCTGTAGGAATGATCAACGACACGAATACAATTTCGCGAGGAGTGGTCGAGTGTACGTTCTACTCAATCCACAATAATTTCAACAAGACGCTCACTTTTTTGGTTATCCCTAAAATCGCTGACAATGTACCAAATGAGATTTTCCCTCGCGAATTAGTGCATATACCGAATAACATGAAATTAGCCGATCCGCAATTTCATTTGCCGCAAAAGGTTGATGTTCTCCTCGGGTCGGGAGTAACGTTATCATTGTTATCAATCGGACAGTACGATCTATCTCGCGACGGTTATGAACTCTTTTTGCAAAAAACTCAGCTCGGTTGGGCTGTCGCTGGCGGAAAACCGGACACTCGGAACGGGAATCGTGTATCGTGTCAATTAATTGAGTTGAAAGAGCAAATCGCGAAATTTTGGCTGTTAGACGACGCAAATGTGAACCAAATTGAACTATCGGAAAACACGGGTTACGAAACGCATTTCAACCTAAACACTATTCGCGAACTATCGGGACGATACACCGTGCGTTTACCGTTTCGCAACGCTAAGCGAGAACTCGGCGATTCTCGAACGATGGCGTTGCGACGATTCGTAGGATTGCAAAAAATACTGGGGGCGGACCCGATCCTCAAGCAAGAGTATCATCGTGTTATGAACGAGTGCATCGACTTGGGTCACATGTCGTTAATCAACAACGAGACACAACCCGGCTATTACCTTCCGCACCACGCGGTGGTAAAATCGACGAGTGCAACAACGAAAGTTCGAGTTGTTTTCGATGCATCTGCTAAAACAAGTAAGGGAATCTCGTTAAACGACACTTTAATGGTCGGACCAACGATTCAGCTCAAATTGGTCCAGCATCTTTTGCGATTCCGTAGCTATAAATACGTAATTACCGCAGACATTGCGAAAATGTACCGACAAATTTGGGTCCATCCCGACGATCGTCGATACCAACGCGTGTTCTGGTTCCATAATGGTAAAATACGAGCGTTCGAGTTGAATACAGTGACGTTCGGCCTATCGTCAGCGCCATTCCTCGCTGTACGTACCGTATAAAGACTCGCAAGTGACGAAAACGCGGAATTTCCAATCGGTGCTGAAGCTTTGACTCGCGATCTATACGTGGACGATATGCTTTCGGGAGCAGATACTTTTGAAAAAATTGTACAGATTCGAGACGAAGTTATCGACATTTTGAAACGCGGCGGATTTGAGATACGTCAATGGGCTTCAAACCATCCACGAGCGTTGAATGTTTTGACCGAAAAAACCGCGAATATAGAATTCCTCACAGACGAAAATCCGATACACAAAACTCTAGGCATTTCGTGGAACGCGCAACACGACGATTTGCTATACACCGTCAAACGTATTGCGCCGTCCGAAAAGGTCACGAAGCGCAATATTTTGTAGGAAATCGCGAAAATTTTCGACCCCCTCGGCTTGCTCGGTCCGGTTATCCTCGTGTCAAAGATCCTTATGCAAAAATGTTGGAAAGCGAAAACCTCTTGGTACGAATCCGTGCCTAGCGCTTTGTATTCCGCGTGGCAATCATTTGCAGGGCAACTTTCTTTAATCGATGATCTGAAGATCGATCGTTACGTCTCGATAAATGATCCCATCGATATTCAAATACACGGCTTCTGCGATGCAAGCAAGACGGGTTACGGGGCTTGCTTATACGTTCGATCTTGTAACGAAAAAGGCAAAACGCGCGTCCGATTATTTTGTTCGAAAGGCCGCGTTGCTCCGCTCAAGGAACAAACAATTCCCCGACTTGAGCTCTGCGGTGCGCTGACCCTCGCACGTTTGTATCGCGAAGTTCGCGAAGTACTCACTTTTCGCGTTTCTAAAACCGTTTTTTGGTCTGATTCGACGATAGTTTTGCAATGGTTGAAGAAACATCCGAGTATATTGAAAGTTTTCGAAGCGAATCGCGTCGCGGAGATACACGAGGTTAGTAAAAACGCCGAATGGCAGACATCCGGTCTGACTATAATCCGGTCGATGCATTATCGAGAGGCCAACTTCCTCAGGAATTTCTGAAGAACGAATCGTGGTTCCGAGGTCCATCATGGTTAGCCCAACCCGAATCTTCGTGGCCTCGGTCTGTCGAAAAAACTCCGGATAATTTACCCGGGATCAAAAAACTATTTTGCATGGTCTCGCAATTAAATTCTGATAACATCTTCGAAGGATTCTCGTCGTATACGAAATTGATTCGCGTTATAGCGTATTGCTTACGTTTCTCGCGCGTAAATAAAGTCAAAGGCGACCTAACGATAAAGGAAATCGAGGGAGCCGAACAACGCGTTATTCGTCTTATACAACAATCACATTTTCAAAACGAAATCGATCGACTTTCAAACAAGGGAAGTGTAAAATGCGCGAAACTTGGATCTTTGAATCCGATTATCGATGAAAGGGGTTTACTCCGCGTCGGCGGTCGAATAAATCAAGCAGACGTACCGACAGATCAGAAAAATCCGATACTTCTTTCTTCTCGGCATCACGTGACTAACCTTTTGATTCGAAACATGCATGAAAAATTTTATCAATCGACCCGGAATTCAATCGACTCTATACAACATTCAGCTAAGATTTTGGATAATAGACGGTCGAAATCAAGTCCGAAAAATTGTTCGACACTGCGTGCGGTGTATACGTTTTCGACCCGTACCAATCGCGTATAAAATGGCTGACTTGCCCAAGTCGAGAGTTGACAACGCACCGGCGTTTTACCATACGGGAGTCGGTTATTTCGGTCCTATGCTCGTCAAAGGGAAAAAACATCGAAATCGCGGCAGCGTTAAAGTGTACGGTTGCGTGTTTATCTGCATGTCAACTAAGGCTATTCATCTCGAAATCGCGAGCGATCTTTCGACAGATGCGTTCCTAGCGGCTTTGCGACGGTTTGTAAGTCGTCGCGGCGTACCCGCTCATGTTTATTCTGATAACGGGACAAATTTCGTAGGAGCGAACAGTCGCCTTCGCGAATTTTACGCATTGAAAGCATCGGACGAATTTCGTACACGACTGTATGAATTCACGTCGAGCAAAAGAATCGATTGGCATTTCAATCCACCCCTTTCACCTCATTTCGGAGGTATTTGGGAGGCGGCGGTAAAATCGTGTAAACATCATCTCAAACGTGTCATGCGCGATCTTTTGTTTACGTACGAAGAACTTAGCACTTTGGCAGTAGAGATCGAAGCAATTCTCAACTCGCGCCCATTGTGCCCTATTTCCATCGGTCCGAACGATCCGATCGCATTGACACCCGCACATTTTCTTGTCGGGAAACCCCTCACGATGCTGCCCGAAAATGATTTTTCCCATGTTACAGACAATCGCTTGTCATCGTGGCAATTGATAACCAAAATGCGTCAAGAATTTTGGCGTAGATGGCAACTCGAATACCTGAGCGAATTACAAAAACGACAGAAATGGATGAATCCTAGCGCAAACATTGCGCAAGACTCTGTGGTCTTTCTAATCGACAAGAACCAACCATGTATGCAATGGCGACTGGGACGAGTGATAAGTTTTGATAATTCGCAATCCTGATATTCTAACTGCGTTATTAATATTCATATTATATCCTGATTTCAAATCGAGTTTGGTGGTTAATTACTTAGAATATAAGTTCATGCATTGTGAAACTGTTCAACATAATACTTGTAACAGTATGTACTACTCCTTCGAATCATTTTGCTCGTTAGCACTCCCAACGGGGGGAGGATGTTTGGTGTTTGGAGATATTTTTGTGTCGCGCTGTTGTGGCCTCTTAAACTCGGCGCGACGGTCGACTCTGGTTCGTGCTGATGCCGAGTCTCACGCGGGCAGTCGGTACGCGCGAGCCTATATACATGGAGAGTGAGTCGTCGCCCGGCGACGAGTGAAGACGCACAGTTTTCACAGTGAACCACAAGGCATATACGCAACCAACCTGCTACGAGGTTGACGAAAATTACATACGTGTTAAGGTTGTTAATCACAAAACTCAGTTTGATGTCAGCTCTTTGAAATTGATACAGCACGTAGATTAATAGTTTCTGCATCGACTGGTAAAAGATCGAGACAACTAATAATCTTTATTTCCGAGATATTGAATTCTAAAGTTGACTCGAATTATCACTGAGATGCAACGGTTATATGGCGTGAGGCGATATCGGTCCCATTATTGACCCATATTTATGGCCAGATTGATGTCAGCCCTATAAAAAACACACCAGACATAGCCCAGGGTATGCAGATCACGATCATTTACGTTCGAGATATCATTATAAATGAAATAAGAGAGTAATCATCAAGAATATCAGGTAAAACGTCGAGAAAATGATGCGAAATCAAATAGCTCCCTGACAACATGGCAACGTCGCATCAGCTGTGAGCTGCGAAAACGAAGCGCGCGAAATTCAAACAGAACACGCATAGAGGATACGTACTTTTTTATTCTCCTGGAATATAAAAAATCTTTTCGGTTTTTTCTTCGGACTCTCCGACATATCCTCACTGCTCGCCATTCTAACCTCGAACCGTGACAGGACGATCGACCGACGCGGTTACCAGATACGAATTCAGGCTCAGGCACCACGACCGCCAACCTCGAAACATTAACACTCGAAACTACAACGCGGCGTTGCCAGTTCTCGCACGCTTATATACGCGAATTGAAACACAATTATATTTCTAATTTATCAAAGGCAATGTAATCGTATATGATTTTTTTGTATAAATAATGATAACTAATCGTCCCAGTTATCCGAACAATTACGTAGTGCCGTGTTTCATATCACTAACATACAACATTACGAAGTTGGTAGTGATGACGTCACCCAATGTAAAATCATAGGAGCTTCCCCTCTCGCCTCTACCCCCGCGGGGATCGTGATCAACAACCTTAAGGAGATCGCGAGAACGGCAACAGCCCTAGATTCTTAGATCCTTAATAATCGTTGTGTTACCTAAAGGACGGCAACAGCCCAAGATCCTACCTGGTACAGAAACGACGCAATCGAACACAATACGCGCACGATCACGATGACGCGATACATACGTTTATTATACGTTTTCATTCTAACGCTAAGACTGATGTAAATTCCTAAAATAACGCAATTGTATTTTCGCGTGGGTTTTTATGCCGACAGGCTTTTCCCACCAGTACAAATAAACTTCAACATTTATTTACGTATAAAAAAAGGGTAAATCCATCTAACTCCTTGATCATCCCTTGATCTTGATTGAAAATACAGAACTACGAAGGATCTTCGCAATGAAGGACTTTCGACTATACAACGGGGAAGCACCATAAAATTAGCAAAAAAGAATTAATGACATCTGAAAATATTTAGAGGTCGCGACCGTCACTGGTATTTTTATTTTTTCAAAATGCCCAACTACTTTCATTTTCGATGACTTGTCGTTGCTTTGCTCTCGGACGCAGACATCGTTTTTGTACCGATGTCGCGCACGGTCAAAGTTGTTGCCCCTAGCACGCACGCACGCTCGCTCGCGTAGCGTCGCCTCCTTCTTCCTCGCTTTGTCCTACTGATCGCGGGATGCTTTTAATTCAAATAATGATTAACAAGCATTATTGTTGTTATAGACAGTGTTGTATAATAACCTTAATTGTTTCGCGCATCCCCGAAATTTAATTTGTATATCCTGCGACCGTAACCCTGGTGGAAAAATTTCTACAACTTTCTACTCCGAATAACTACGCGGAAATTACAACTTTTTATGCGAAAAAATCTTAAAACCACAACTTTTTACGCCAAACTACGCTACTTCTACAACTTTCTATGAAAAGTGCGAGATTTGGAACGTGGTTGTAAATAGTGGAAATTTCTACAACTTTTAACTCGAACTCCGGGCTTAAAAAACTACAACTTTCTATGAAAATTTACAAACCTGTCGAATTTTCTACAACTAACTACAACTTATTATGGAAATTTTGAACCGATAGCGGGCTAAACGGTTGTAAATTTTCGTACAAAGTTGTAGTTACTACAATTTTCTACAACTAACTACAACTTATTACGAAAATTATGAACCGATAGCGGGCTAAACGGTTGTAAATTTTCGTAATAAGTTGTAGTTACGATAAACTTTCTACAACTTATGACGGAAATCTACAACGAATAAAAATCTATACGATTGAATCTATACTGCATCATGCAGATGTAGAAAGTAATACTTTCTCATAGAAAATTGTTATTTCTACAACTAACTACAACTATCTACTTTTTTGAAGTATTAAGTTACAGTTAGTTGTAAAAAGTTGTAGTTTCTATGAGAAACTACGAGAAACTACGAGAAACTACTCCTATTACTTTCAATTTTTTTTGTTAAGTTTGATGCAGATGTAGAAAGTAATACTTTCTCATAGAAAGTTGTTATTTCTACAACTAACTACTTTTTTGTTATATTAAGTCGTAGTTAGTTGTAAAAAGTTGTAGTTTCGTGTAGAAGAATTCTACAACTTTTTACAACTAACTACAACTTTTTACAAAATGAACAAATTGTAGAAATCTCGTACTTAGTTGTAGAAATTCGAAATTTCTCCGCCAGGGTACCTCCAAAGGTTTTCCATTATCATACAATCTATTTACGAAAATATTTTAGTCTTTATATAGCACAGCTTTTCTGTTAAAAATATGTCATATTACACCGGTAGCATTATCTAGAATCCCTACAGTTATGTAATGTAAAAAATGTAAAGATATACATTAGGGTGTGTCGAAAAAAAAGTTATCTTCTTTTTCAACCGTTTGGCAAACCTGCGTCAAAACCCATTTTCGCAATTAGTCAAATAAAATTTTGTACGATACCCCTAGCAGGTCTGAACACCGACGGAAACACTGAAAAAGCATTGAGTGGTTTTCGAATATTAAAAACACCGGAATTTTGTTTGAAAGCACCGAAAAAGCACCGAAAATTTGAGTGTTGGAGTCGTAAAACTACCGTGCTTTTTCGGTGCCTCCTGTACAAAAAAAGCACTGAAAAATCACTGACTCTATTTGTCAAAGTGCAGTGTTTTCCTTAGCAAGTTGGCCGACCGCTGAAAATTTATTTTCTGTACTTGCATTTATAACTGAACACAACTGATTTTTGATCTTTTAGTTTTATATTCGAAACTTATTCGATAGTTTGGTACATTTTGATCGCGGATAAAGATTATAAATTTTTATGTCATCGATGGGACTCGAACCTGGAACCCTATGGATATAAATCTGCATCTAAGACCACTCGGCTATTCACAACTTTGAAAGTATCTATTTTGATTGTCTATTTTAAGTATATGAAAAGTCTAAACATGTTATGGGTTGTACATTTGTATAATTACGTCTAAAATTATTTAAATAAATACCTCGAAAGTTCGATCGCTTGATCATTGCGATGTATGTATTCTATACATACGTCAAGATGGGAACATGCAAAATCTTTGTGAGTCAATACGTAACAATTAAAACAATGAATTCCCGTGAAAATCATCTGAACGTGTTTATAGTTTAATAATTTTAGAGGCAATCATATAAATTTCTAACATTTTTTCACATTTAGACTTTTACTATACTTCAAATAGACAATCAAAATAAGTACTTATAAAAAAGGGGTCAATAGTCGAGTGGTCCAAGGCGCAGATTGACATCCACAGAGGGTCCCAGATTCGAGTCCCACCGATGACATAAAAAATTTGAATTATTTTCCGCATTCAAATACATACCAATCTGTCAAATAAGTTCGAATATGAAATTAAGAGACCAAAATAAAGTCTTTTTGTTAATTGCAAAACAGCCATTATTGGGTGCTTTTTCGGTGATTTCGATGAAAATTCCGGTGTTGTTAATATTCGAAAAGCACTCAGTGCTTGCCGGTGCTTTTTCGGTGGCTGAACTTTGTTCTTTCCGTGTTTTTTTTCGGTGCGCTAACCGGCTAGGGACTCGACCGAAAACCTATGTGAAAAAAAGATTTTCCGCACTCGTATCGTAATAGACTATTATCTCATCGATGATTCACGAAGATTTGTTTTTCATAATAGAGAACTGTTTTGAAGGGTACCCCATAAAATAGTTGATTGTGATACTAGTGCGGGAAAGCAGTTATTCCACGAAAGTTAGAAAGCAGCGCACGAGCCGAATCGAGCGCTACAGTGACACAAAGCAAAGCCGAGTGTTACATGTAGCGCGAAAGAAGGCGAGTGCAGCATGCTTCCTAACCGTGGAATATCCGCTTTTTCGTACAAGTACCACATACAGCTTTTTTAATCGAATGAACGGTATGTCCCGTGTCTCCTGCCTGTAACGGGTGTGCGGGGAAATTATCATCTATAGATACTTTTGCGCACCCATCTGCGTACTTAAAAGTATCTTAGATACATTTCTGCATCCATCTGCGTGAAAAAATGTATCTACATCGGTGGTGCGCATACGCAAGTATATTCTCGCATGCCTTACTACAATACGCCATTTCTGCCACGCGTTACAGTCACGAAACGAGGGACATTGCGGGCATGAGTTTAAAAAATATATATATTGTGTAAAAGTGGATCAACCTACGGTATATAAATATGTTGTGTTTCAGTATTTCATGCAACCGTTCGTACGTCTTTTTGACGTATTGCCCATCGAAAGATTGAAGAAAATGTTTTTCATAACAATCGACGAGTTTCGAACGAGCGCAACGAAGCTACATCTTTCCATCGATATTCAAGGGCCTACATTCCTCTTTCCTCAAAACCGCGACAACCCGAGTGTTCTTGTTTTTGACATGGGTACGATCGTGAAATACGAACGAATCCAGGATTCTCCTCAAACATTTGTCTACGCGCGTAACTACTAAACTATTGTATTTGCAGGTATACTGACTATCGAGAATTTCTTTAAGAAGCATGCCAAGTCACGTCAACCGGACGAGACTGCCGATAGTGCCGATTCTCATATCTCCATCGTTGACAATATTTTAGTAAAACTTACGTCGATGACAATATCAAGAGCCATCATGACCCTCGCTGGAATCTTGAAAATGCAGGTGCGTCAGTAATTTCAAAATGACAAACGATCCGATAAATATTTCTAACCTCTTTGTTTTTACATACGAAGAATTCTATATCCATTGAGTCACTTTTTTCTCTGATCCACTTAGATATTTTTCATAATTACGTAGATTTCAGTAGTACTTGAGAGCAGATTCTGTACATTTTTAAAAACATCTTTGTATGCATTTGCGAAAATGCTGTGTTTTTCTAAGACATCGTATCTAAAAAGAAAAACTATAAGTGACAGAAAGAAATGCTCACTATAAGATTCGTAAATTTATGTAGCATTTCAATGAATTAAGAAGAAAATATATTATTTTATTTTAACAATGATTTTTTACCGAAAAGTGTACAGATTTTTTTTCTCGAAAAAGACACCACTTTTATTATGCTCCAAAATAGGCAGTATGTTGGGCATACTACATGAATTAGGGTTAAGACATCACCAGAGTGGGAAGTTGTTTTCTATTTAAACGAAAAATATTGAGACCAAACCTTTTTTACCACGATATTTCTTTTCTCAATTTTGCTGTTTTATTTGTTTTATACGCGGTGAGGTTTTCACCTGACGCGGCCCGGGTCAAATCTGTCAAAGCTCAGTGTATTTTATCACAAGTTTAATTGATCGCTGGGAGCCAAATGGTTTAACAAACCGATAAATCTAATAATTCACATTCAAGACCCCGACAATGGAATAAAGAAGAAAGATGGATTCGATCTAAGAGACCCGTGAATTGCGGAAGCAAATAGATATTCGGATATTGTGGGTATACTTACAGTTTTCATTTATTTCTCTCAATTGACCTTTTCTTTTGAACACAATAAACTGTTGGTCTATCCTTGATAATTCTGGTGTTACAATGACACAGTTCAATTAATTCTCGCGTACAACAACGTCTTATTTAAATTTATCCTTATTAGTCCGTTGCGGACGAGGAACGAGTTTGACTGCCTCTTTCTTAATCTACGATACGAATGACGCCTTCTCGCGTGCTCGTTATCCTCGTTGCGAGGATCGAGGGCGCAGTAATCGTTCGTCGTACGCACGCGCCTTGAACTACGTTTTCTTTTTTTTTTAGAATTTCGCCTTTCTGTCTCAATATATAACTTACATCAGAAGTAATCTATAGTTTCCCACGATTAACACATTCTCGGTAAGATAATGCTCAGTTTCATACGAACGCGCCTAAAGGTTCTATTCACATTGCAATGAAATAAAAGTGGCTTTTCTTGAAATTGAGATAAAAAATATTCTTTATATTTTTTAAATAAAAAATCAGCGTTTTCATGTCGATAAAATGATTTGAAAAATATTATTAATACCTACTGTGAAATTATAACTTATGTGGTCAGGCATTTGTTAAATTTTTTCATGTTTTCGAAATACGTAGACCTAAGTAAAATAGAGCAGCTCTTTATATGTTTGACTTAAAAATTTCAGAAAGTAATACTCAAACCGTAGTATTCTTGGCAGCGACTATGTTTAACATTAATTTTTATTCTTAATCAATTTTATTATTTATTAATTTTATTCGTGTATTTTCGGTCAGGTGTGTTTTTATTCAGTACCGAAAGACTCCCAAATAGCGCAGAATATAGCAGAAGCATTGCAAAAATATTTTCAATATTTCCTTACCTTCGAAATTTTGTCGCAACTTTGTAGTCAGATGAAGGTGTATAAAAAAAAAGAAAAAAGAAAATTCTTTTTCCTCAAAGCTTCACGAAACTTTGTGCGTGTGCGTGTGCGTGTGCGTGTGCGTACAGAAGTGGGAGTGGCAAAAGGGCGTCAGGTAGAGCTCGGACCGGTACGCAGAACGATTGCCCTGATATAGAGTACCATTGTCGGTTTTTATTAACCATTGTCCCTTCGATATAATTTGGAGGGTGAAAATAACTCGGGTATGCAGTTTAGGACATGTCTGGACTATTTTCAGGTGCCATTGAATGTTCTGGAAGCATTAATTGTTGATGGTGTGCACATACCGACTAAACTCTCGTTCCACAATCAGTCTGCTTTGTGACACAACAGCGTAAACATCGTCGAGTGTATCATACAGACTACATATTTATTTACAATTTTTCGATACAAAAGCTATCGTAGAAATGTCAAAAAGAATATCTTGTGATAAAAAAGGTAGCTGATAATTTGTCGGACGTGCTTCTCGAAACGCGAAACGTAAACGCCCGGCTAATCGGTATGAAATGGAAACGAAGGAAGCTAGCACCAGCACATCAACAAAAAGATTGAAGAGCGGTGGTACCATTGATTTTGGTGTAGATGCATCCTTCGGGTATCGATTGATTAATTTTGTATTTGTTTTTTCTGTTTTGAGTGAAGTGGTGAAGTGTAAAGAGTGCGACGGAGAAATAATGTTCACCGAAACTGCTCTTCGGGGTCTTGGTTTCAAACTCAAAGTGAATTGTAATAGTTGTGAACCAACCTTAATAAACTAAAGTCTAAATGCTGTTGTTTGGTCTATGGCTCCAAAGGTGCATTATAGTGTTACAAAAGTGGTTGAAATTGCATCTTACATTGCAGCTAGTACCTTCAATGATGGATATATTAGTCTATTGCAAATTATGCAAGTTTTAAAGCTTACAATTGGCCCGAGCACACTGAACTTCGTCGAGTTCTTCAATTCTCGACTAATATCAATAGCCAACCTGAGAGCCAGTCAGAAGACAAAAGGGGCCAGGAAATTGAGGAGAGCTACTCAAAAGGAGTCAGAGGACATTAAGGCAACAATGGAAGACCAAATGTACGGCCCAGGAATCGCAGACTGACGGTAATAAAAAAAAATCGATTTTTAGCTGCTGCCGCGGCACTTTCCGTTTTTCTCGAAACGGCCTTTTTCAAACTGGCGTACACGATATCTCAAGATCTACTGGACCGATTTACCTGAAATTTTTACGACAAATTAATTATAACATTATTTATAGCGCTACGTAGGGATTGTTTCATTCGATGTCCCGGTTTTAAGTTATAAATTTAATTAACTAAAAATTTTCATGAAAATTCATATCGTTTTCTTGAAATCAATACTGCCAGTAATAGTAGTAATAGTGACTTATTGACAATTGAAAACATAGGAGAATTTTCTATTCTTAACAGAACGGTACATTGGATAAACATTTATTCACATTTGTTTTTTAACGCCTTGTTTGATTGTCAATTGGCCATCGACCGAGATTCAGCCTAGATTTTCATTGTATTTGGCGTGTCGAGTATTGTTTGTAGAAAAATGGAATCATTAATTGTAGTTACTGGTGTTCGTTGGTAATTCTTACAAGGTGGTTATATGTCGTGTATGTAGGGTATTTTATGTTTAGGTGTTACATTTTGATCGGGTTGCATGCATAGTGGTTGTATATTTTGTAATTGTGTGTCTGCGAATCGTTTGTTAAGTTATTGTGTTCTTAGTATATATGATGCCTGTTGTATTGTACAGTGCAGTGTTACGTGGGTTAAATAGCGGGTTGGTGGGGTGACGGATGCGCATCAAGTGTCGCAGGGCGCAGGTTTCAGCAGTCTTTATTTTCTTCAGTGCCGTTTTTTTTGCAGTTGATGAGGATAGGGTGGCCGTATTCAACGATTTGTCGGCATATGGCTGTATATATTTTTATTGTGAGTTTTATGTGTATGCTCCGGTGTTTAAATGTAATTTTTCTGAAATGCGATACTCTCTGGGACATTTCATTTTGTATGTGTTGTTTTAAGTTCAGTTTGTGGTCTATGTTTACTCCTAAGTATTTTGCAAATTTTTTTTTTATTTCTCTACGTGGCGTGTAGCTAGTACCTTCTTAAATAAGAATATTTTTTGTTGTATTTTTCAGACGATGCCCGACTGAGAAATCTTGTACACCATTAACAAGGATCTTGAAAGGAGGGGGCTAATAGATGACTCATATCTCCACCATTTTGTAATTTTTTCAAATTTTTCAACCTTTTCAATTTTGTTTTAAGTTATTCTTAAATATGTACTTTATGTATGTGAAATAAAAGCTTTTTGTATTAATTTCATATTTGCGTCAGAAAAAAAAATCATTTTTTAACCGATTTAAGAGAATAATTGCCGCAACTTGTGGGCGATCAGGCTGAAATCTTGCACGCGAATCTAGTTACCGCTGAAGTTGTTTGTTATTAAAATGGCCTCTAATCGGTTGAGAGATTCAACAGTTATGAATATTTACTTTTTGTCATGTTTTCGAAGACGCTGTTATTCGAGAACGGTTTAAGCACCTGATTCAAAATTTTGCATAAAAATTGAATAATATCAGCTGTTGTTTTTTTGTGTTGTGGCACCCGTAACTACCAAAGATAATAAATAAGCTTCCTCATAGAGGTTGTTTTGTGAAAAATGAAAATTAATGAGGAAGCAATGTGCAACGTTCTGCTTTGCAACTTTTTTATTTGAACAAGCAGTTTTTTCAATGCGTTATCTCTATATCTTTGGTAGCAACATTTTTTAAAATCTGTAATATATTAAGAACGATTAATCGTATCGACAACGACATCAAGTTTTATAAATAAGTGTCGATCTAAGAACATCTTACATTTTTTTACTTGCGAATTCTGTATATGAGGTAGATATTGAGGTCTAAACACTTTTACAGTTTTAAAAAAGAAAAATAATTTTTTTCCAAACACCCTAGGACACAGATTGCAAAGTAATTCATTAAAAAATTACATTTATTTTGTAAATTAGTGTCGAAAACTATGAATATTAAACCACTTCAGAAATATTTTAGAATCATTCTGTGAACAGATTATACTCTTTCCTCTTTCAATAACATTTCAGAAGGTTTCGTATGAATGATTTCAGTGTAATATTTCTGAGCAGTTCTTATATGTGAAATTACATTTCAAAAACAACTTTGAAGGAAGACCGCAATTTTATTCGAGGTAATTTAGAAAATGTATCAATGTGATTTTCTGTTCCTTGCTTTTTGATTAAATCGCCGATATAGATTATATAATCGTACAACGAATATCTTGTCAGTTTCAGCAACTAAGGTCCTAAAAGGATAAACCCAAAAATAACAGACTAATCTCGAAATTACACCGTAACATGTTAAATCGAAAATAACACCGCTATGTATGAAGTCCTTTCAAAATTCGAGATTTATGAATTTTAACGTTTTATTTGAAATCAGGAATTTTAGAAGCGGTCGAATACTAACATTTGCAAATTGGTTTTTTTCTAGACGTTTTTCAACGTTTAGTACAATTTTTTTATGTGACCGGTATCTTTTGTTTATGGTAGAGTTCAGTGACAAAAATAATGTTTATTTGTTTGACTAGTTTTTGCAATCTATCTCAAATATATTATTGCAATGTTGTTACAATGTTACATATGATGCATTCCACACGAAGTCAGCCATCCCTGTTTTGAGATGTCACAAAATAAGTTTAGAATTACTTCGATTGTGGTGCAGAATATCTGGACTATATACATATTGTTTTAGACTTTCCAATCTAATTCAGTCACCAAAAATGAAATAACGATTTTTACTTTCTCATCACATACGGAATATGGAAACACAGAAAGTATTGCAATCCAAAAAAATTCGACTTCCAGATTTTGATGGAAATAGATGTTTTGAGTGTCCTAGAAAACACATTCACTAATTTCTGTATGTCTGTCTGTATGTGTGTGTGTGTCTGTGCCGTCCGGAAGCACAATAACTTTTGAAAGAAACTGCAGAGGTGTCCTGAAATTTATTGTGAATCTTCAATGAATAAAATGTAGTTTTGGTATTGAAATTGAAAAGAAACCACCCAATGCTTTTAGTACTTTACCTTAAATGTAAAAAAAAAAACTAATTTTCACATTTCAGGTAAAGTACCAAACGGCATTAGTTTTTTGTTCTCAACTTCCATATTAAAAGTTCATTTTATTCATTGAAGATACACAACAATTTTGATGGGATCCGTGGTCTCTATCAAAAGTTATTACTTGTTCATTGTATTTAAACTATGCAAAAGAGAATTGTCTAAAAATACAAAAGCATTAAAGCAGCCTATGGATCGCAAGGAAACTCATTGTGTATCTCCTATATATAAAATGAAGTATTTGTATTGAAATTCAAAACAAAATACAGACTCCTTTTAATACTTTACCTTAAATGTCAAAACAAAAATCTAATTTTCACACTTCAGGTAAAGTACCAAAAGGCATTAGTGTTTTGTTCTCAACTTCCATATCAAAACTTCATTTTATTCATTGAAGATACACAAATATTAAAAAATTGTTTTACCTCAGTGATCACCCACAATAAATAAAAACACAGCTCTGAAAAATCTGAAAAAATAAATGATTAATACAAAAGGAGTGATTTTAAGGTGATGTGACACATGTTGGGAAACTGCAATCTGTATCGAAAACTGTAATCAAATCTCACAGACAATTAATATTCTACACAAAAGCAAATTAGTTTTAAGAACTTGTTTTGGCTTTGGTCGTTTATTAATAACATTATTTTTGTTAAGCTTCGTCGTATCGACCTAATTTTTATAGATCGAATTGTTGACACGTCGTACTCGGGGTCTGAGACATCGGTGTCGAAGATTCTGATGTTATCGACATTCCTATACAGGAAAGTTTCAAAGATATTTCGAATCCCAGATCTTTATTTAGTTTGCTCTAATTGCTCCACCCGTTCATTAAGAATTGATGGAGCAACCAGAGCGACCCATTACCCCGAGTACGACGTGTCAAATATTCCATCTATAAAAATTAGGTCGATACGACGAAGCGTAACAAAAATAATGCAAATTAGTTTTCACTTTGCCTACCTACGACGGAGTGAAAATTAATTTTCGTTGGTCTGAAATATAAACCGGCTCTGAGTAGATTTGATTACCGTTTTTGATACTGATTGCAGTTTTCACACATGTGTCACATCATCTTAAACGATTATCAATTAGTAATGTACTGATAATTATTCACACTGAACGTTGAACACAAAAAATTAACTCACGGATCAGATTTAATGTTTAGATTATATAAACACATTATACACTTCTTAATTGTTATTCCTGACATAAGATTTCACAAAAATCATACCTTAACTTTTGATAACTTTGATATAACTTGTACCGAGAAGAAAAATCATGTCAAAACTATTGAAAAAGTAATACTACAAAAAGAGATAAAAATCTGCAAACATTTGAAGCATGGATTGTGTACTATGTTCTTAATCAATTACACTTGATGAAAATTGATGCATATATCAACACTATATATCAAAAACTAAAATCATGTTATTTCATTAATTTTATTGCAAATAACTTAACAATTTCAAGTCCCTACATTCTTTTCAGTTTTGCATAACTCTATTCTCAATACCAAGTATCATTACAACACTATCTTCACGCCAGTAACAATTGCGATGAGAAAGTCACTTGTTGCGGTCACGTCAAGTGCAACTTTTTTATTTTAGCGTTTTTTTTTATTCGCCGTATATAAAGAAACGATCCATTGTACAAAGAAAATGTTCAAACCTAAAATGTAAATATTTCTATGCAGATTATACTAAAAAATGTATAACATTTACTCTGCGCAGTTATAAAAAATGTTCAGACGAAACTATATGCAAGGAGACCTACATTTTAAGTGAAGACACTTTGCTTGTACTATGTATGGTTTTTTATATACAACGAATAGAAAAAAAAAACAAAAATAAACGGTCGGTATGTCATACCGAATGAAATATAAGATTTAAAAAACTAAAATAATTTGTACATATCCTAGATACTCTACTACGCTCTCAAAAAAATTTCTAATTATATGTCCACTCCTTCGAACTCAACGCGATCGGGAACGAAGTTCCGTGCTAGTGGAAAGAGAGAGTGACCTACTAGCGAGATTCCTCCACCACGATCTTCCGGGAGCCGTTGAAAACGGGAGTCTTTCACCTCCCCTTGAAAACGGCTTCCGGAAGGTTAGGTAAACATTTCATTTCATCAACTTTGATGAGTAATACATTTTTCAACATGTTCAAAGTGACAAGTGTGTTTATTCTTATCACAGCTCGATATAGAACAGAGGCGTTTATCAAACTGTTCGTTTAATCTAGTTTTTGGACGTTATTTAGGATTGAAACTAAATATGTCATAATCAACGTCATCATCATCAATCAAAAATTGCGTATTAAACGATAGTAACATGTTTTTTCATAGATTATCTTTAATCTTATTCTATAAAGTTGGTGACTAACGTCGTATTGTTGTCGATTTATTCAGCCTGTGATTGGTCGCCGATGTCGTAAGGTACACGGGGCCAAGTTCAGGTATTGAAACTTTTTGTTTATGTAAAATGTCAAAACTGACAGAAGGAGCAGCCTAACCCTAGTAAACAGCTATATAATATGAGATTACATAAATAATATTTACCGAAAATTCTTACTCTTAAATTTGGCACAATTCTGCTGAAACAAATTCTGAAAAATCCTCTTGTTACGTCTCGAACGATCGTCACGAGCGCAATATAATAATATTTGGGATTCGTTGACCGTTAAGAGATAAATTTTACGATTTTGAACTTGCAGTAATTAACAATTATTCATTTATAACACGTAAGATTACACTTATTCAAATATTAACGCGGATAGAATGTGTTTGTAGTTGAGAAATACTTGGACTTAAAGCTTGTCACCATTTATGACAGCTGTATTAATGCGAACTTATACAGTCACTAAAAATTATAAGATTAATTGTTTGGATATTGATTGAAGACTAAAATTTATACGCGGAACTTACACGGACTAAATACTTACGGTAAGCAGTTCTTCATTCCCCGACACAATAGGATAGTTGATCCATTGTAGTACATCTCCATAAACAATACCTTGAAAGTCTTTGCTGTTCTGCAAAGTTTCACAAAAACGACGGAGCTCAGGCGAGTCCAGGGTCTCGATGCACTCATTGTAGGACACGTTCTCTTCCATGTTGCTTCCACGGGGTCATAACGAATAATATAAGTGGAATTAAGCCATTAATTAAAAATATATCAAGATCTATCAAATCGGAAATTACCGAAATGTTTAAATAATATATAGTTTTTGTGCGTACCTTTTGACAACACTTGCGTAGCACTTCACAATCTATCTCAGACCATACGTTAGCTAACCAGATAACAATGTTTTTGACAGTGACATTTTTTGATATAGCCCATTACGTTCATTCCGTTCTTTATGTTCTCGAGTATAGAAATCATTAGCTTTTGACTATACTTTTTCTTTGGGTACTGAAGTGTTCCCTGATCCACTGGCTGGATCAGCGATGCCACATTTGGAGAGAGAAGTTCTGCTTGGATATCACCGTGCTGCAAGTCCTTTGGATGAGTGCGACAGTTGTTCATAACAAGCATTGCTTTAATTGGAAGATCTCTCTCGATTAGGCCTGTCGATACAAGGGGAACAAAAGTTTCATATAACCATTCCGTGAAGAGACTGGTTGACTCCGTTCAAGTGCTCGGTTGACTCCTCCAGTTTACTGGTAGATTCTTGATATGTTTGAATGCTCTAGGCTTCGCAGATTTTCGTTCTACAGTTAGATGCAACTTTAAGGGATCATCACAGTGTGAAATTTACAAAAAATCGACTTTATTTGCATTATCCGATAGTATAAACGATTATAAAAATTCTCCCTACTTTTTATATCGAAATTCGAATTATCTGGAGCGTCCGTCTCCCCGTTCAACCGTTATTCCTTTTGTTGAGTGATGGGCTGTGGCCGTGAATCATAATTATCGACGTTGAGTGATGGACTGTGCCCGTGGATGATAATGTTTGTCCTGTACTTACCTGCACGTGTACCTTTTAACCTGCGGGCTTTAGTTCTACAACCCGCGCGGAAAAGGGTAGTCTTGTAAGAAGTCTTCATAAGGGTCGTGGAAAGTGTTGCTCAAATGGTGGAAAGAATCTGCCGAATCTCAGGAAGAGTCTTTTATATCCTGGAAAGAGTCTCAGAAAGAGTAACGGATACGATCCGGAGCAGTACTTTTTCTCAGACTATCGCTAAGACTTAAGAGTTTTGGTCATAGTCTGAGAAAAAGTAATGCTCCGGATCGTATCCGTTACCTTTTCTGAGACTCTTTCCTAGATATGAAAGACGCTTTCCGAGATTCGACAGACTCTTTCCGAGATAGTTGTTTTCTGCGCGGGAACCTCGCTGAATAAACGGGCCAAGTACGTCAGTTCGTTTTCGACATCCAGTATGGATAGACCTACGAGAAAAACGCCTGAAACATCTGTATCGCAGGATAGAAAAGACTCGAGGAGCACACATCCACGGCATAGTAGAAAAAGGTCCGCAGGGTTCAAGGAAACAAATCGACACTTCATTGAGACCGATACAAGTTTGCAAGTACTTCGGCGGCAAAAACTGCGAAAAAGAGTCCGGACTTTGAGGTTAAAATCGATCAAACATTCAGCTATGTTTTGACCGAAATTTGTTTAGTTTTCGGCGCTGTGCAACAACTACTCAAGTGCAAAAAGCGTAATAGTGATGTGAAGTTTTATTTAAAAAATGATTCGCGGATTGGGAGTCAAAATTTGTGTTCGGATCCGGCCGAGGTCAATTCTTGTCCGCTTATAAATAATGCATACGAAATCAATCGTCGTTTCTGTTTCGTCATACGAATGCTCGGCATCGGTATACATGAAATCAGAAATTTTGCCGCTTTGATGGATCTGACTTCAACTATCAATAGCACAACTTATTATGAAATCCTGAAAACGCTGCACATTGCTGTAAAACGATCTACGAGGCCGTTATCCAAAAACCAGGCCCGAAGAAAAGGAACAAATTTTGGAAGCGGAAAATCGGGCGGATATACTCACGGTATTTGGTGGAAGCGCCGTTTTTGTTCACGCATGAGTATCGTGTCTGTGATTGGGAAATATACAAATAAAGTTCTGGACGTTGCTATTAAGTCATGCTTTTGCAAAGCTTGCTCATTGTGGAAGGGAAAAGAGAACACTGTCCAGTTCGAGGCATGGAATGCGACGCACGAACCGGAATGCAACGTGGATCACGAAGGCAGCGCTGGAAAAATGGAGGTTGATGGCATGATCGAAATTTTCAAGAGATCTGAAGAACTACATAGTGCAAAATACGAATTTTATATTGGAGACAGAGATACAAAGACGCTCAAGATGTTATTAGAAGCCAAGCCTTATGGTGACGATCTTACCGTAAAAAAGAAGGAATGCGTTTTGCACGTGAAAAACGTGTTTATAAAAGGGGAAACGAAGCAAGAAAAAGGCGCAAACCTGAGGCCAATGGATTTCGGGAAAAATATTCTCATCCACCAGGGCTCGACGACGATGTCTGAGAGGTTTTGAAGCCGATTTATGAAGATTTTACCACAGACGTTTTATTAGAGATGTACGGGCTCAAACACTCCAAACAACAATGAGAGTTTTAATCAGTGCGTGTGGCAACTCGCTCCCAAAGATATAATCTGTGGGTAAGAAACTGTGGAAATCGCGACGTATTGTGCAGCTTGTCCGTTCAATATGGGGTATGATCCAATACTGAAAATCCTGGAGATTCTAGTGCCGGCAGCCGCGGACTTCGCTGCTAATTACAGGCGGCGCGCATCGCAAGTACATAACGCCGAAGCTCTCTGGACTGCAAAGAAGCCAGGACAGCTCGTCGAAACGAAATATCTCCCGAAAATGAACAATTTGAGGAAGCAGAAGGAATATTGTATGGACCTGACATCGCCGATTGATCGTAAGTAGATGATTTATCTGAAAACTCCTCACTCCAAACTTTAAACGCGTTTTTCTCGGAATGGTCTTTTTCAAAACAGTGGCCACTCGCCAAGGAAGAGTTTTCAAGCTATCGTGAAGAATGTTCTGTCAAAATTCCAAAGGTATCCCTTTGAAATTTTGACAGAACATTCTTTATGGTGCTATGGAAGTTTTTTTTTTAATCTTCCTGTTTTTTTTTACGAAAAACTGTCGAAAAAATTCGATATTTTTTGTTAAAACAGCCGCCATTTTTTCAGATTTCTTTTTTAAAAAGCCTGATAGCACCATAGCGGCTTTCCTACAGATTAATAACATTTTTGAAATTTTTATTTCAGATCAAATTAGCGGCCACAATTCTGGCCACCATACGGGATCTTTTTTTCAATGGAATTTTCGATGTATAAAAACAATGTTAAATAATAAATAAATCAATTTAAAAAAAAATCATTTTGTGTTCTCCATCAGTGCTTTAATTTGTAAAAAAAAATCAGATCGATTAGCTATCCTAACCATACAAAAAATTGCGGAAATCTGCTATTTTTGTAGTATTGGACCACTAAGTGGAACTCCACCGACTCGTTGCTGACAGAATCAGATCCACATCGCTTCATCGAGTGCTTTGTTTATCGGTTTACGCATCCTCGTCTTGTTTTTTTTCTATAGCACCAACATTTTTACAGTTATCATACCATTCGTACAAAGCTGTACTTTGTTGTTTCCAGTGTCGTACGGTGGATTCGGCTACACCGACACTTTTCGCGACGTTCGCAACCGAAAATTTACCGTTTTCGATACTCTGGAGTACTTTCCTCTTGTTTTCCAGCGTAATTTTGGTAACTTTCCTTTTCGTGGACTCCAACATACTCGACAATATTATGGAATATCGGAATAATTCAAGGCCATGTACATATGTATTTTGAGGTTACAGACGAAGAAATAAGGGTGGGCTCCATATGCAAAAAAAAGGAAGTGAGTAACGCGTTCTCGTCCTGAGCTTTTCTGAGAGAGAGAAACCAGGAGAAACGTGCTACTAGAAAGCGTTGAGTTAGAGGATGTGGACTGTACCTAATTTAACGATGCAATAATTTCTTTACTTTAATATAAATGTCAAACCTCGTTCTGCCATATTATTTTACCTTACAGTTCTGGAAATATTAAAACGAAAAATGGTGTTCTGTTCTATAATTGGTCGATTCACCCTGGCAGGCTATTGTGGCTTCCAGATCCAAGCAATATATTGAAAAAATGTATGTTTGATGTTTTGATTTTTAGTTAATTCTGTCTGAAAAGGGGATGAAAATTCTTGTTCAACGCAAACAAATTACGTACGTACTAACATGTTTTTTTTTTCTTAAAATACTCTCATTTTATTGAAAACTCCAACATTCCTAAAGAAACCTCCATATCCTGAGGGAACGCTCAATCCCTAGGGAAACCCACAATATCCCTAGCGAACCATCGATCCCTAGAAAACCTTCTATCCTTACGGAAACTTCCGTATCCCTAGGAAACCATGAATCCCTAGGAAAACATCAATCCGTAGGGAACCCTCAATCCCTAGGGAAACCCCCATATTTCAAGGAAAACTCTATATCCCTGGCCAAACCACCATATCCCTAAAGAACCCTCTATTCTTAGGGAACCCCCTATCCTCAAAGAACTCCCGGGACGAAGGGACAAGCGCCCTTCTGGCATTGTTGCCAGACGGCGCGAAATATCCCGCTAGCGGGATTTTGTTCCCTCCGAAATCCCGCCGTCGCGCCACGCCTCTCTGTGCGCGTTCAGACCTGCACAGTGCGCGGTGACGTCAAAAGTCACGCCCTACGACGCGCGCCTCGCCAGCCCTACCTGACCCGTCAACAGCGTTAAACTGCGAAATAAATGATTAATTAATGATTAATTAATAAACAAATTAACAATTAACAAACTAATCACTAATTAGTAGATAAATTAAACAATAAACAAAAAGGTTAAAAAATGAGTAAGTAGATACAAATACACAAATAAATAAATAAAGTAATTAATGAAAAATGTACGAATAAATAAATGAATAAATAAATACAGATTGATCAATTAATTAAACCATGAATCGCCGGAATAAACAAAATTAAGAAAAAAAATTCTTAACGCAGGAATCGAATCTCCAACCTCTGATTGAGAATTTCGAGCTTTGCTATTGAGCTGCCGCGCTAACCGTGAAAAAGAAATTAAATAGATTCATCGAATGGATGAAATAAAATTGTCATTTACTAAAAAAGATTGTTTTTGGAAAAAATCTTACTTAGAACGAATTTGACTTAGAACGAACCTGGCCCCACCAGGCCAGGTTCGTTCTAAGTCAGTCCTCCCCCTGGCATGAATTTTTTTAAGACACCCTTGTCCCAGGCCCAGGTGGAACTGGTCGGAAACTGGTCAGGAACTGACTCTAGACGTCTGTACTTGGATGGGTGACCACCATTGTCCGACACAGCGGTGGCGGCCAGATATTTGTATTATATAGAGAGTTTGTTGTTTGTTGCTGTCGCCGGAATATGAAAATTGATGGAGGCATTATCGGCTGTTGGCGGCCAGGTTAAAAAAATCAATTCTTTAATTTGTTTGATACGTTTCGACCCTCATCTGGGTCCTGTTCACTCATTTCTTTTTTTTCATTTATTAGTTTTCATCTTATCGTGTGTTTCCTACTTTTCGTTTGTGACGTGTAGTACGTGAGGCTGTGTTTTTCTCCTTTTTTCTTGTTTTAAATTTGATTTTGTTAACCGGACTCTCTGGTCCGTGTGTTCTGTTATTGAGGTTATCACTTTCATCCAAAAAAAGTGAAAAAACCATGAACCATGAGGTAACCTCAATAACAGAAAACAGAAAATGTCTGTAACGAATGGCACGATGGATCGGATGGTTCGATCGGACCAGAGGTCTATCACCCATTACTTTTGTAATGAGTAATTGAGCAGAAATCCATCAGTACTTTTTTAATGAATAATGGAGCAGTGACTCATCACCTATTACTTTTTAAATGAGTAATAGAACTGGTGTGTGTGTCCAAGTGAGTGTGTACAACTGTGTGCGAGTGTGTGCAAGTGTCTGAATGTTAGTGAGTGTGTGCGAGTATATACGAGCATGTGTGAGTGTGTGCAGGTGAGTGAGTGGGTGTGTGCGAGTGAGTGTCTGTGAGTGTGTGTCAACGCTCGAAAGTGTGCGTGTGCGTGCGAGTATGTGCGAGTGTGTGCAAGTGTGAGTAAGTGCGAGTGTGTGCGAAATTGTGCGAGTATGTACGAGCATGTGTGGGTATGTGTGAGTGTGTGCGAGATTGTGCGAGTACGTGTGCGTGTGCGTGTGCGTGTGCGTTGATACCAGAACGCATTTTCGTCGCATTTTTCGAGTAAAATCGAAGGAATTGACATGAATGATGAGGTATTTAAAAACAACTCATCAAGGCGGACAAGTTTCATTGGGGTGAAAAATGCGGTTGCCATTTTAAAAAAAGCTTCTTGTGCTTGCAGCTTGCAAGCATGGCCTTGAAAGCTCAAAAAAAAATAACATTAAATTAAATTTTAAAAAATTATCGATCTGCGCAACCGTCCAATGCTTTTTAATCATTCTAACCTGTTTTTAATGGTTTTTTCACCATTATTTTTTGGAAATACTAGAATAATTTTTTCTGGTTTTGATGGAGATCGAACCTGCAACCTTGGGGTTAGTAGTCCATGATCTTACCCACTCGGTTATCCTTATCTTGGAAAATTTAGTGTCGAATTGTGTATATAAATCACTAGAAGTAATACAGACGTCTGTATTATACGGTTAATACCGTATGCACTCTTAATTGGGTTATGATGACTACTTAGTAGTGAAATCATTGTATGTTACTCAATATATTGAGTTAAATCATTTTCAATATTTTTCACTATTTTATTTTTGCAATAAACTTCTAAAAATTGTTATGTCACTACTAAGTAGTGAAATCATTATATGTATTTCGTTTTTTTTTAAATTAGAAACGATGGAATTGCCTAATATTCGTTCATCAATTAAGAAAAATCGTATGAGTTTTATTATTTTATTAATAGTAATCCTACTTTAGTTAATTATTTTGACGGAATGTCGACTACCAGTACTGAACCGATATTGCCGTGAATCGTATAATTACGGTTGACGCGCCAGCGTTAGCAAAATGTTGGCAGCCAACGTCACCAGAACTCTGGGGACCATCGTCGTGCCAGCTACGGCGCCCAATGTCGGCATAGTTATTGATTGAAGGTTCGATCGACGCTAGGCCGTAGTCGGGTTCCGATGGTCGGCTGCCGACTTGCTGCCGACGTACCGCCGAGCGTTGGACGTACTCCGCGTGTCGGGCAACCGCACCTTGGATTTTAAACTAACATTTCTATAATATTTTCGAAATATTTCGCTCTTATTTGGGTTCAAAATCGGCTAAAAGTGACTGAATTGAAACATTAGAAATTCTAAAGTTAAAAAAAAAGAGATTTTGGATTTATTTGTCGAATAATTTACAGGAACCAATAGTCGAACCTATACAAATTCGACTGGACGCGAAGAGAAATACCGAGTTGCGAAGCATGCTAAGCTTCCAAACGTACGGTCTATTCGAAGTGCACGGCTCGGTCGACACTCTACTGATAAATCTTGGGCAAAAGGATTACGCGACGATGGTCAACATCTGGGATGACAACATCACGAAAATCCACGCAGATGCACGCGATCCAGTTGTCGCCAGAAACCGGAACGGGAGAAAAACCATCGCCGCTCGACCGAATATCGACGACGCTGTTGTCAAGAAGCTGGAAGCTTTCTTCAGTCAGGACGAACAGCCTATGTGTGAAATCAGTATGAAACTCATGATCGATGGATTGCAATTGAATTTATTTTCCGACACAGACGAGGTACGTAGACGCAAACAATACTCTCGCCTACTACACTTTATTTATTGTTTATTTTTCCAATTTCTTTTACTCCTACCGCATCTGTTGTATTTATTTGTTAACCGTTATGTGTCTTCTTCACTAGGAGGCTTCGTCTTTTGGCCTCGAACCACATTTTGAGTCATCACACACTGGTATTTTGTTCACGTAAGATTTATTTATTTTTTTTTAGTTCCCGCCTGAGTTATACACATAAAAATCCTATATTTTATTATCCCTGGTTGATAACGCCATACTATAGCTAGGGTGAATGTAGTCCGTAAACTTGCTGGTTGTTTCCATATAGCATGCAATTTACTTTCATAATTTTCCAACTTTTAGTTGAGTAGTAGCTCACTTTAAGGAGAGGAGTCAGGTTAAATGTACACCTATTCAAAGACTAATATATCACTTACGTGGATGCTACGATTATTTGAAAAAATATGTAATACGGATCACCTACAACTATTTGTTTTCATTTTCATACTCTACACACTTTTGATAAAGAAACTGTAGGACAAATATTGTCAAATAATTATCGGTTAAGCATGCAATAAACTCTTGCAGTGTACGTACAGTTTGTTTATTTTTGTAAAAACTGTCAAAGTATCATACGAAAAAATTATTTTTCAAATAAGCATTCAAACCGCTTAACTGGTAAGATGGTCTAGTGGTTAGCGTACTCGCCTCAACACCGGAGGTCCGGTATGTTGCGAGTTCGAGTTTCGGTGGCGTAGTTCTCGCCAGCGTGAAAAATATTGAAAGTGATCCAATTCAGCTCTACAGGTCGACATGTATGTCTGTAGTCCAATGTTTACATCCAGCGAGACTCGTACTAGCTCCGACAACATGAAGCGAACCCAAGACCGACTGTATCGGCACTGGTTTTCCGAAGTTTCCCTGTGCCAACTGGCGAATACAATAAAGGGAATACGTAAAAGGGGAAGGTGAGGGCGAAGGAACACGGTGGAACACACATAAAAAAACCTACGGCCTTTCTTCAATTTCACCTCTCAAATTGCTATACTCAGGCCGGAAAGACTAAATCTCAAAAAATCTCTAAATCTCAAAACAAAAAAGTTGTAGGTGACCCCATTATCTACCTGCTTTTGCCACCTGTGCAAAAAACTCTGTTCGATAAGTCAATAGAATATATATTATATTTTTTTTAAAAGTACTAGCGGCCAAGTGAGATATTAGTTTTCGAATATCCTCAAAATTTAACCTGACACCCCTTAAGTCCTTTAAGAAAAGGTTTCCACAATATTTCATCGAAAAATAACCGAAAACAACTGGTTGTAAACTTCAAGAAGAAAACCATTGAAATTCGCCAAATTATCAAGAAAATGGTCGTAATTTTGACTAACATTTGGCTTTTTCGAAGAGAATAACCAACCAATAATAATTTTAGTAGTCATTTGACATTTTTTAGTGGTTTTTTTTTCTTGCATTTAGCGATGAATTTTGCAGTTATTCGGCTGACTGTCGAGTCTATTAGGACTAACCAATTTTGTTTCTTTAGTTGATCGCTCTTTCAACGTTGTCCTATTTTCAAGATTGTTAGGGGATTGAGCAATGGGAGCTTTCCTTTCACGAATTAAAAAAAGACCAGCCAGTTATTAAAAAATACTCAAAAATGTTGAGTTATATTCATACCAAGTTTTGGTCCTTTATTATGCTCTAAACAATAAAATAACTGTATTTGCAAAAAGAAAAATTACGTACTTCTTTAATTAATGAATTTCTGCTTATCGGTCCATGAACTAGTGCCTCCAAATCATGTTATTATTTAGCTATACATAAACTCCGTTATTTTGACCTTTTGCAGGTACTGAGCTCGCCCGTTCGTGACTTCAACAATGGTTTGGGGAAATTGACTTTTGGCGAAGTCGTAGCGGCATTCGATCTCTACAGTAATCGAAGTATGTCTACGAAAATCTCATTACGAACTTGCGTTTTCGAAGATACCCGGAAAGAAGCGGCGATTATCAGAAAGTTCGTATTTATCAAGTTAGCTGTCCACCAAACACAGGTTATAGTAATTATATCATTTTTAGGTTGTATAATGCATAAAGATGTTGTCGTATATTGACGTGACTGTGATAGTTTGTTTAAGTCACAATACTATATACTTGTGTTACGTTGTGGTGCTTAAACAAAATATAAATTTTACAGAACATTTTTGTAACAATATCGAGTTAGCCAAAAAGGATGTAAAGTAACACATTGCTTCGCAGATTACTTTTTGCAAAGATACCTCTACGAGGAAGTATGTTGATCAATTATGGCTTCCTCATCAAGTAAGTGGTAAAACAAATCTCACGAAATTCAGTATCATAAATTGATACACTCTATTTAAGATTTATGCAAGAAATTTAGATCAGTTGCTTGAACCGTTCCCAAGTTATATAGCATTTAAAAAAAATACGAGAACAGAAATTTCTATAAAATCATAACTACTTTATCGATTTCGCCTAAATTTAGTATTTAATATTGAACCACTCTAGTTAAGTTTTACGCAAAATTTTAGATGAGTCACTTAAATCGTTTTCGAGTTGTAGCATTTTTTTTTTAAGTACGAAAATGCGAATTCCTTTAAAATTTAATGCACTTTATCGATTCTGCTGAAATTTAATACGAACAGTCATTCATCGCTCTGATAAAGTTTTGTGCAAAGTTTCGGCCTGATAGATGGAAATTTATTCGAGTTAGAGTGACAACAGACATTTTTCACAATCTTAAAGATCTGATAAAATCAGAATGCTTCAACTCACTATTATGAAATGTATACCAAAGAAACATTTGACTGTACTCAATATGACTGTTATATGGAGCAAAAATCTGAAACGCTCGAGGTCCAGAGCTAGGGCAGAATGAATTTTGCGCAATCGCAAGATATTGATTAAACATTTTGCATAAAACTTAAATAGATTGTGTCGTTGTTTGATACTGAATTTGGTGAGAATTCAACAGAGATTTCATATTGCAGCGAATTATTTTTTATTAATTTACCAGTCTTCCTCTATCTGGAAGCCAAAATTCATCAACATACTTCCTCGTAGAGGTAGCTTTGTAACTATGGATGCTTTCTACAAAAAGCAAACCTCAAGGTAACGCAGAAATAACCGACAGCTTGTTAAAAGTAGTTTTTCGGTTATTTCAACGTTCTTTGCCATCTAGGCAGTTTGCAAAGTAACCGAGTTGCTTCTGTGTTATTTGACCTAATAGTAACCCCAAACGATGAACCACGGTTTGAATATTCAACTAGGATCATCTAAGAGTTACTAAGTCGCTTCTACGTTATTTGACCTAATAATTATCACTTTTAGATTGAATGACCGTAAAATGACCCCTAAATGAATCATGACTTGAACACGTTCAAGTAATGGTTCGTTTAGGGTTATTATTAGGTCCAACAGCGCAGGCGCAGTTTAGTGATTGTCGAAAAAGAGCAAAGTGACCTCAGACGAACCTTCGCGCAATGGTCCATATCGCGTTACTATTAGGTCAAATAAGGGAAACTTAGTGACCGTAGAGTAACCACAAAATGAGCCTGTGCGTTCAGACAATGGTCCGTTTCGGATTAGTATTAGGTCGAAGTCGAATAAGGCATAATAAGCAACCTAGTGACTGTCGGATAACCACAAAGGAACCCCAGTTGAATATTTGCACCATGGTTTGATTACGGTTACTATTAGGAATGAGGTGATTCGTGGGTGGTCGTGGAATAAAATGTCCTGATTTATTTAAAAATGTAAAGTTAAAGTATTTTTTTCAATGATCTATACACTGATGTTTAAACTTAATGTTTGTAATGGTCGACTCGTAGAAAGAATGTTGACTAAGCGGAAAGTCGGTCGTGCTATAGGTCGTGCTATAGTCGCAACGCTTCGTTTGGAACTCTCGAATCTTCAGGAAAAAACCCCGAAGCGTTGCTTGTCGAAAAAAAGGAAAAATCATCGGAGGAAGGGAAAGAAATTTTTACGAAAATTATTTAGTAAACCGAGAGCGCGAGCTGGCCCTTATGAAAGGCGACGTCGTCACCACAGGAATAACGTAGAAGTAACTTAGTTACACTACTACAAATCGAAATTTGCCAATACACTGGCCTTTCCTTGGACTAGATTCATCTATGTTAATCAATTATCGTGAACTCGTTAAAAAAGAAAACAAAATTAAAACCGCCATTAAATTGAAATCGCTTAATCGATTCTCGCTAAATTCAATACTAATCGCGGTTCAATATTAATTCATTTGCATACAAAATGTCAGCTCGATATATTCACATTTTAAAAAGTTATAGAGTGAAATGCACATAATAATAGATCGATTCGCGCCAAACTCAATCCCACACGCACACGCACACGCACACGCACTTTTTTCCCTAATCCGCGATATGACTACATCTGTCTAAAGCGATTTTGACTGCAAGCGGGCTCGGCATCGTACTACTATTGGTTGTATCTACCTATTCCCTGATTTTGGCTGCTAGGCCACGATTGGCCGAAACTTGTTTTCTATCGCAATCCTATCGCACTTGTCCAGAACTATATAAACGGCATAAAGATCGCGGACCTTACGCTGTCCACCAAGATTTCCGCAGCCAGCCAAGTTCGTGGGAGCGCAGATATGCGGACTAGAAGAAAGAGAAGAAGTAGAGGACAACAGAAGCCGCATAGCCACCTGCGCTAGAGCACCTGCACGAGCCTGGGGCCTCGTTGTGATGTCAGCAGTCTTACCTTCTACCCGGGATGCCATATCTAGCTACGAGACCAGACGATTGCTCCTCGTTCCCCCCAATCCCGCCGAAGTTATTTGACTAAATTTAATTTTTTTTTTTCACGAGTAAGATGGTAAAAATAAGTCTCATGGTGGTCCGCAGCCGCTACATCCCACCCGGACGAATTCTATACGGTTTTAGTGGCCGCCAACCTCCCTACCCGCCACGTTCGCTACTGGACTTTATCCCCACCTGCCATGAGGCTTCCGTCACGTAGGTCCAGTCTGGTCTAGGGTTGAGTTGTAGGAATAAGACAAGAAGTTACGATTACAAAATGATACAACAGTTAAATATCTAAATTCCGGAATTTCCGACACGATATCGAGAATTCACTAAAGCTGCACAATCAAATCTGGAATCAAGAAAAGTCACTAACGTTACATGGACCTGCCGCCTGCACAAGACAGAGGGGATGATCCCCATTTACTCTCCGCATTCACAATCAAAAATAACCATAAAAGTAAAGCATACAAATAATGCGACTTTCGAGAATATTGGCGCATTGTTTCATTCGGGCTAAAATATAAGCGACAGACGAACTATAATGCAATATTTACTTTCGCATTCACAATCAAAGATAATTATGTAGGTAAATCATAGAGATAATGCTCCCATAAGCCTAATGTGGAATAAACTAGATATCGGCCCATCTAGACAACACCGCACCCTCTGAAGTCCCACCAAGCCAGCATGACGTATCACTCACTACGAGGACGTAAGTGCCCCTCCTGAGCACTTGACAAGGCCTATGATAGAGACACCGGTTGTGATTTTGCAATTGAACCCTGAGTCTCCACAACAGGCTAGCGCTCGCCCGAGCCAACACAACCCTTTAACCAACCACTTTAGCACTCAAACGCTCGATCTTCCTCACCTCAACACAGACCTCACGTAACCATAGACACATGGGGGGATACCATGTCCATGTGCCATGGAACTGCGCACAATATCCGAGGAAGCGGTCACGTGGACAGGTCTAGTGCCCTTTTTGGTCAGATCTATTGTTCGCTGACGCTAGGGTATAACTCCTGTCCTAAAAACCAGGCACCAGTGACGAGGCTCCGGAGACCAGGACCTAGGCCATAGCACTAGGGTGTCTCGTTAAAATATTCCTTGTTCATATCTGGGACGGAGTTGGATCCCGATTACATTTATTGTTTTTCGTCATCTGTGCGCAATAACTTGCCCACATCCGTAATTTAACTTCAGCACATTGTGTTCGATATTGGGATATCAATATGCGGCCCCTGCCGCAGACCGACAGAGCGACACCGGGCAGAGCGGGCTAATGTTTACTACTTTTAGGAGCAAGCCCCTTTAACTCATCATTGGTGTAGAGTGAGTGCGATGGTACGCCCGTATGCGACTCTTGTACACCACCAGCCGCCGTCTAGTAGTATACCTTAGGACCGTGGATGCCCCTCGACCAGACCTTAAATATGACAGTTCAAATATACATTGCAGCTTAGTTAGAAACATATCAATGAAAAGGACGTAAACCACAACATATATTGATGAAAAGAGCGGAAGCCATATACTGATGTTGTGTGTGGATTACGCCCATTTTATTGATACGTAATGTGGCTAACGCCCTTTTAGCAGCAGACACTTCGGAACACTATGTTTTGTTATAAAGCTAATGATAATAGTCCAGTAAGAAATAATACACATCTCCAATATGAACTTCATCTACTGTTCTTAATAGATATATCAAATTTGCAGAATCCTTCTAATTTGATGTGGGGTTTGCCCTTCTTCTAATTTCAAGCAGAACTTTGTGGATTACGCCATTTTTGCTTCCTTATAGATGTTCCCATGAACATTTTTTTTCGAGATTTTCATTTCAGTGTACTCAAAAAGTAGAACTGCGCACATTGCCCCTTCATTATTTTTTAATCTTTACAAAGATATCTCTACAAGAAAGTATGTTGGTCAGTTTTGGAGACCTCATAGAGGGAGACTTGTCAATTAAAAATAAAGAATTCTTTGCAATATGAACTATTTGTTGGATTCTCACCAGTTTAAGAATCAAACAGCAACACATTCTAGTTAAGTTTTATGCAAAATGTTTCAGCAGTTCCTTGAATCGTCCAGGAATTGTAGCATTTAAAAAAAAAAATTACGAAAATGCAAATTTCTATAAAATGTGAACTAAGAGTGATAGAGATTTTTAGATTTTAAAAAATTTTAATTTAAAATACCTCTCGGGTTTCTGCGACCCTTCCTACCCTTTCTCCTATCACTTCCTACCCGCACTTCGCTAAGCTAACGTAACTTCTGATGCGTCTGCAGCCAACTTACCTACACTGTACCGCATTCGTCGTGGGTACGGGGAAACTGCGGAAAACCCGTGCCGGTACAGACGGCACTACAGTTCTCTGATTCTCAGGTGTATACACGAAAATAACAATGTTCCTTAAGTGTAAACACCAAAGACTCAGAAAAAATGCCTCCCGCTCTCTTGTAGATGTGCCAGTCGATGCACGACTAAGCGATTATCCATCCAAGTATTGGCAACACGAAATGCTACTTAACTCGGGGGACCACCGAAGCCGTACAACCATCAGTGTCGGCTTAACAAAGAGTTAGAGTGATAATAGACATTTTTATGCTCCAACCGATTTTTATGACATCTATACCAAAAACAAACATTTGAGTATACTGTATACGACAAAAAATTTCGGTACGGTTGGTTAGTTCCCGAGTTGTGGCAGTATGAATTTCAAAAATAATGAGGGAGCAATGAGCAAACTTCTACTTTTTGAGTATACAGACATGAAAATCTCCAAAAAATGTTTATGAAGACAACTATGACGAAGGAAAAATGGCATGATCCACAAAATTGGACTTGAAATTAGGAGAGAGGCCAACCTCCATCAAATTACAAGTATTCTGCAAATTCGGCATTTCTATTAAAAAGAAGTGCAATATTTCTTACTGTGCTACTATCATTAGGTTTAAAATAAAATATAGCATTTTCAAGGGTTTGCTGCTAAAAGGGCGTAAGCCGCATTAGGTATCGATGAATCGGGCGTAAACCATATACAGCGTCAGTATGTTACTTGCATGCTTTTTATCGATAAGAGATATGGCTTCCGCCCTTTTCATTGATACGTTTCTGACTAAGACGCAATGTGTATTTCAACTGTTATGTTTAAGGCCCCGTCGAGGGGCATCCACGATTCTAGGATATAGTACTAGACGGTGGCTAATGATGGTGTATACGAGTCGTATACGGGCGTACCATCGCACTTACTCTGCACCAATGATGGGTTAAAGGGGTTTACAAGTGGTAAGCAACTCGCTCTGCCCGGAGATGCTCTTTCGGTCTGCGGAAGCGGCATGAGACTCCAATATCGAACACAATGTGCTGATATCAAGTTACGAATGTGGACATGATATTGCGCACAGATGACGAAAAACAATAAACGTATCCGGGATCTAAGTCCGACCCATATATGGACAAGGAGTATTTTGTGATCGTACTAGTAGCTTTGAACGAGGCATACTAGTGCTGTGGTCTAGGTCTTGGCAAAACCACAACCGCTGCCTCTACTCTGGGCCTTGTTCAGGGGCGGCAACTTTTGTATGGAAGGTATGGAGAGTACCACACCTGAAATTCATAATTTTGACTCTTGATACCTCCCCCCCCCCCGAAACTCCATACCTGGCGAAACAGAAAGCTGCCGCGCCTGGCCTTGTTAAGTGCTTGGGAGGGTTATTTGGATGTGTGTATTTGGGCACTTCTGTCCTCGCAGTGACGAATTCGCCATGTTGGTTTGGTGAGACTTCAGAGGGTGTGGGGGTGTTGTCTAGATGGGCCGATATCTTGATTATTCCACATTAGGCTCATAGGCGTATGGTCTGTATGATTTATCTATCTGATTATCTATGATTGTGAATGCTAGACTTCGTCTGTCGCTTTTATTTTAGCCCGAATGAAGGAATTCGCGATTAGGCTCGAATGTCGCATTATTTGTATGATTTACCTTTACCTTTAAAGTTATCCTTGGTTATAAATGTGGAGAGTAAATGGGGATCATCCCCTCTGCCTTGTGTAGGGGGGCAGGGCCATGTTACGTTAGTGACCTTTCGTGATTTCAGATTTGATTGTCCAACTTTAGTGAATTTTCGATATCGTGTCGGAAATTCCAGAATTTAGTTACTTTAGTCTTATAGTCTTATTCCTACAGTTCAACCCTAGACCAGACTAGACATACGTGGCGAGGGCCTCACAGCTGGAGGTGATAAAGTTTAGTGGCGAGCACGGCGGTTAGGGAGTTTGGCGGCTCCTGAAACCGTATCTAATTCATCCGGGTAAGACCTCGACCAGTGAGTGACTTATTTTTACGACCTTACACGTGGAAACAAAAATGAAACTTAGCCAAATAACGTCGGTTTGGTTGGAGGGAATGTGGGGCGCTCCTCTGATCACTCTGTCACCCAAACGTGGCATCCCGGGTAGAAGGAAAAGATGCTGAGATCACAACGAGGCCCTAGGCTCGTGCAGGTGCAGAAACGCAGGTGACGTCTTGACTTCTGTTGCCCTATACTTCTTCTCTTCCTTCTAAGCCACATTTTTCTGTACTCCCACGAACTTGGCTGGCTGCGGAAAGCTTCGTGGACAGCTTGATGGCGCCGGTCTTTATGACATGCATGTAGTCCTTGATAAGTGCGATAGGGTTGCGACAGAGATCGCGTTTCGGCTGACCGTGGCTGACCGTATCAGAATCCGGAAAATAGGTAGATTTGCGGTAAACTGAAGTAATAGGAATGCGACGCCGGGCCCGCTTGCAGTCCAAATCGTTTTACACAGATGTGATAGGGTCACATCATGGATTTAGAAAAAAGTGCGGGCGTGCGTGCGTGCGTGCGTGAGATTGAGTTTCGCACGAATCGGTCTGTTATTATGTACTGAAACGAATCGATTTTTATAGCTTTGTGGCTCATCCTTTTTCGGAGAAGAAGCCTCAGTCGAAAGTATTAATTTTTATTTCTCATTGTTTCGAGAAGTGGCCTTCTTCATCATTGGCTCTCTTAGAGAGGATTTAAGAAGGCGTTTATTTCGGGATCAAGGGGGATTAGTCCTGGTAATTAGCCAAGCTCTAATTTGGGTCCCTCCTTGTCGGGAAGGTAAACGGAATTGTTTTTATGCGGGATAACCGGTTGGAAAATAAATAATAATTTAAATGGAAATGATTTTAAATTCGTACAGTAAGAGGTGCTACTGTACGGAGTTCTACACTCAACTCACAAAGATTTTACTGTATACGCGTTTGCTCTAAACGCGAGCTTATCCTATGTTATGCGGGAAAACCTGTGATCAAGTAAAATTAACTTGATTTATAAAAATAAAATGATTTTAAATTCATACAGTAGGAGGTGCTACTGTATGGAGCTCTACACTAAACTCACAAAGATTTTACTGCTTATATGTTGCTTGTAAAGCGGGCCTACGAAAGCTATAATTCTCTAAAGGTACGCTGAAGAATTTGGAGAGCGTGACCAACACGTAATTCGAATTTGTTGAAAATATATTGGGGTTGCGACGCCCTACTCGCCGTTTGCGGCGTGTCCTCATACAATAAATCTTATATGGAAAATTATTCAATTTTCGTTAAGATTTGTGTTCAGTATAATCATAGGACGGGTGTGAATTGATTTTAAAAGAATTTAATTCTTTGGATGGAATGAGAATTAAATATATCTCGTCTAATTGGCGTGGAATGCGCACTATCTGTTTCCGCCGAGTCTCGTACGTCTCTGTAGGAGAGAGGCCTCTCGTCGGTCTGTCTGTGTGCGTGGCTGTATGTTTTCCGTCGCTACGAGTGATCTGTTTCACTGTCTACTCGGGGTTCTGTAGGCGAGAGTTCTTCAAGGCTCCTGTGCTCCTGATACGCGAGGCTCGAATACGCTGTTTCCTAATCGTGGTTTCGTACCTTTGAAAGGTTCGAAAGCACAATCAGTGTCCGCGAAATCGATTTGCGAGGTGCCTTGAGTTCTGCCCTCCTAGCACGATCGCTGATAATAACCCACGACACACTCTTCTGAATAATATTACGAAGATTCGTAATATTATACAGGGTTCGGTAAGTTATGTTACCAATCCGGGCTTTTCAAGGCCTAGTGGATTTACACGTTAGCTTGACCGTTCGTTAGTTATTTCGAGATCGTACAAGCTTCACACGACCGAGTAACCAGTGCGAGGATTTTATCCCTCGATTTTCACTATCTCAAGCTAGGTGACCATATACCAGTAATATGGAGCCTTTTCTCGAGATAGTGCCCTAACTCAACTAAATACTGGGGGCCAACGAGCTGTACGAAAGGACCCAGATATTTAGTGAGAATTTTGTTGAAGTTCGTCGTTGCTACCGATGGCCTTGAATTCGTGATCCTCAGTCATCGAGATGTCGAACGAACTGCTTCCTTCAACGTTTTCTTCTTAAAATGTAGATTAAAAATAAACTCGTGCTGATTCCCAGCACGCCGCGGTGATGACTCCAGGTAGTGGTTTGCTCAAGAGTGCTCTTGCCGAGCAGGCCTGTCGCTTGTATATGCTCGGTTGAGAGCGGAAAAAGGGGGAAAACGTGGAGGTCACGTGGTCTCCAAAAGACGCTTCTGACGTCACTTTTCCGTTGAATTTTATTTTGTGAGGAGGTTAAAACGCCGTTCAAGGGAGGTCCCACTTAGGTTTTATGTATTAACCTCCTATCTAACGTAGGTTCTAGATTTTATAATTTATAACAATTAGTGTTTTAGGAACAATTATTGTTGATACTGAAAATATGTTAAATTCGAGGTAACTAGCCGCGTTGTATGCTATTGTGCTACTAATAATTGTTTCAAAAATCACAATTGTTTGTGTTTGGATTGTTTATCGCAATAACTTTAATAATAATGGATGTACGATGTAAATTCTTAGCAAGATTTGTTCTTCGTGGTTTTTACATCCTGCGTAATATCTTTTATTTATGATCGGTGTTGTAATTCTATGTTTTTTAATGGAATTAAACTTTTTATGAGGGTATTTCCCTTTTGTGTGGGAACTGCCTGACATTGCTGCGGCGATATTCAAATTTGATAAGTGGGCTGTTGTTTTCCTATCATACTTTGGAGTTTGAATTTGATCCGCCTATTTTTCGTTATTGTAGGAATTACCAGCTTCTATTCTTATTCTCCTAATACAGGAGTTGTAATCCGGTGATCTCTCGCTCGCTGTTGGTCACCATAGGATCAAGTGCGATGTGGCTAAGGTAATGACCTATTATATTGGCGAGATTCGCATGATAACGCCTTATTTCGTATGGTCGAGATACGTTTACTACTCTTATTCCTATGATTCCTAATATTTGAGTAGAAGATATAGCGAGCTCGCGCTTACGCGGCTTCGCGGCGTTTGTTTGCGTTGCTGCCTCGCTTGGCCGTTATTCTGTTGCTTGGTATCGCCTTCGAATGTTGTCATTCGGGTTTCGGAGAGAGAAAGAAATTGTCTTTCTCCCTTTATTCTATCTGGTCGTTTATAAGTTGTGACGTGATTTTTTAAAAATCAGCGTCACAAAAATCACAAGCAAACGAAATTGCGTAAGTCACTACCGATTTTCGTTGCTGTGGATCTCGCTTTATCTTACCTCGGCTGTTTCACGTTACCGTTCGGCTCCCGTACGCTCTCGATCGAAATATTATCTTTTTTTAGTTCTGTTCGACAATTCTGTTAACCTTTTTTTTTTGTTCTCTCTCACCTTACGTTCAGTTTTCGGTCGAGGTTCTTGAATTTATTCGGTGGTGTGCAGCTCGAGGTAATGAGCAGCCCGAATAAAGGAGAGACTCGACGAGGGTTTAGTACGAATACGCAAAAGTCCGGTGCAATCCCGGCACCCCGACGGATAATGCAATGCGCTGGAGAACAGGCGGAGTTATAGTTTAGTTCCGGGCAAGGTTGGAACCCCTTGTGCTGTGTCTTTTCGTTTTTTTTTGATGATGTGAGGCCTTGTTTTCGCGCATTGATTAGGGGAAGCGATCGTCCAGATCCTTTAATATTACCGCGCTATAGTTTCTCGCTCTCTCGTTTCGAGGATCTCGTGAAATAGCTGAGAGGGCAGTAGTTATCGGTTACGATTCTCGCGATAATGATAATAATTGCTTCCAATGGTTCCCGTAGACAAATTAGTCTACCGAGAGCTGCCCTCGAGGTAACTCGGGCTTCTTCTCGGAATCTCGTGAGTGACAGTTCGGCGTATCGTTCGCGTTCGAGTGGTGCGGTCTCAATCACGCTTATGGTACGTTCTACCTGTCCAGTTCTCGTGCGCGTTCGGCTATCGTTCGGTGGTGTTTCCCGCGTGTTGTGAGCAGGCTTGTGTGCAGTTTTCGTCGTGTCGTCAGATACGGATCCCGCCACATTACGGTTGTGTTCTCGTTGGTTATTTTATTGGCAAAAGGATCGCGACCCCTCTACCATAATCCGCATCCTGAGCAGTCGTGCATTTCCGCAACCGTTTGCGCTCGCGAATGTTTCAGTGATTAGTTCTAGATTTTCGTGTTCGTCTCGTCGTTGCGGAGGTCGGCAATCGGTTCCACCGGCCTCCAGATCTAGCCCGGTTGTTAATACCGGCGAAATAAAATTAACTGGCGCCCCCGGGATCTCGTTGCACTCGCGGATGCAAACGGCCGAAGGTGACGTAAGTTTCGGTTTCATGTTTTCTTCTTTTTGTTGCTCCCTTTGGGGTTTGAGCTTAAATTTAGTTTCGGTTCCATTTTTTTCTTTTTTTTTGCTGTTTTCTTTTTGTTTTGTTTTTCAATTCGCGATTACCGATGGAAGAAAAATACGTCACAAAGTTCCTGATACTGTAATTCTCTTTTATTATTTGTCGTTGTTGTAATTAATACGAATAAGAATCTTAGTCGTCTTATTTTCTTATCTGGGTTGGAAGGCCCGATTGGCGTTCCGTTACAGTACACTTGTGTCATTCAAAAATGATTGAAAAACACTTTTTCACATTATAACCGTTTCAAATATGAATATATCTCGCTGACATATTGTACACAAATGAATTAACATTGAACCATGATTGGTATTGAAGTTTACAAGAATCAATCGTGTAATTTCAATTTAATGACAATTGTAGTTTCCTATAACAGGTAGGTAGGTAGCGGCAATGAAATGTACATTTCATTGCCGCTACCTACCTACCTATTATATACAGTGGTCGCTACTACAATCAACAATTGTAGTTTCCTTTTTTTTTAAACGATTTCACGATAATTGATTAACTTATATGAATTTAGTCCAACAAAAGGCCGCTGTACTGGTCGATCTCGACTTGTAGCAGTGTAACTAAATTGTTTTGCGGTTACCCGATGTCACTAAATTACTTTTGCGTTATTCGACTTCGACCTGATAGTAACCCGAAACGGACTATTGTGTGAACATACAACAGCGGTCAGTTTGCGATTACTCTACGGTCACTGAATCTGCTTTATTCGACCTAATAGAAACCCGAGATGGATCATTGTGCGAAGGTTCAACTAGAGTCACTTTACTCTTAACCGACGGTCACTAAACTGTGACTGCATTATTGAACCTAATAGTAACCCTAAATGAACCATGACTTGAACGTGTTCACCTGGGTCACATTACGGTCACTCGATCTGAAAATAATTACTATTAGATCGAATAACGCAGAAGCAACTCGGTTACTTAGCGAACTATACAAATGGCAAAGAACCTGCAAATATCCGGAAAACAACTTTTAACGAACTGTCGGTTATTTCTGCGTTACCTTGAGCTTTGCTTTTGGTTGAAGACATCGGTAGGTTTGTAGTTATTATCGGGTTCCTTTTTGTCCCATAGTGACGGTCTTTAGTCGGTTATTCTACAGTTCTTTTACAGTAAAACAACCGTAACGTACCCAAAAAGGAACCTTATAAGTGACCGTAAAGCAGCCATAAAATGACGGTTACTCGGGTCCGCTAGAGAGTAGTAAGTGTGCTTGTTAAGTTAGCTCTAGGTACAGTTAAGCCGGTCGTAGTTTCAAATCCTACAAAACGGAACTTTAAACACACACTATTACACACAAAATCATCGGGAAACCAATAAATCCTTTAAAAATGTATTTTTCGACATTGTTTTTGTTTATATTCTAATGTATTTGAGACTCGGGGTGTAGTTAACTCATAATTGTTCATAGAAACCACAATAACGGAACAGGGATATAACATTTCGGTAACGAGATACTTATTAGCTATGTAAATATTACATCTTTTTACGGAATTGTTACATATATTTCTTTCCAACATTTCTCTTTTGAACAAAAAATAATTCAGCACTAATGTGTGACAAGTGATCGTATTTTAATATAAAACGTCATTCCGCGAATTATGAGTTTTACATCACTGTTATAAGGCTGTATTGTGTTTGGTGGGTAATTAGGGGAATACAAAGGCAACATAAACTTGTATAAACCTTACAATTTGTTGATACAGAATTATTCAGTCACCGGCAAAATCAGCGGGTATGAACTTCGAATCCTGTATCTCTGTCTCTGAGCCTCCGGTTTTTGATTTTACGTTTACACAAGCGCCTACTGGCGACAGATGCATCGACATGCTCGTGGAGGAGACTCGACTCAATCTTTCTATACCTTTTCTGCTTCGACTGACTCGCTACTTCGTCGACTCGTTACCTCATGAAAAGATCGAGCAAGGTGTCGTCAACGACGCATTCGAGGATCATCCAATCGTGAGTAACGAGAAAAAATGTTCCAAAAAAAATTCCAAATTACATCCAGTATAAAAAACAATTTTAAAAAGTGTATATACAATATGAACAACAATATTAATAATTTGTATCGCAGGTATGTGATTCCAAAGATTCGGAAACTTTACCAGAGTCCCAAGAGATCCCGGGTAGGCTTGAACTACATTAATTAAATTATCACAATAATCAAATATTTTCATGAACAAACATTATTTTATATGAGTACAAAAACTATTATATCTCGAGAAGTAAGTGAGTTACGTTTGAGCTCGATGGAGCGAAAACTATTCCATTGACTTCGCCGAAAAATTCTTTCTTAAAGTTAACAAAATATCAAAAATAATTTAGCAGATCTTGACTGTGCATAATCTGTTCTCCGCAATTTCCGGGAATACAACAAATTTTGGATAAATATTGAGGTTAACAAAATCAGTTTTTCTACTCAGATGAAATAATCTACGATATTTGTTATTTTATTCCCGACCACGCTGTAAAGTCCACATTACATACCTGCGAGGCGGGTGGAAAGTGACCGATTATTGCCCGCTGCCTCACTTTATTGCCCGCTGGGTTATAATCGGTCACTTTCCACCCGCCTCGCAGGTATGCAATAAAAAACTTTATAACGTGGTCGGGAATAAAATAACGTATGCTACTCGGGAGGAACGTGTTTTTCACCTCGTGTGATTACAGCCCTCGCTCCGCTCGGGCTGCAAACCACACTCGGTGATAAACACGCACTTTCCTCCCTTGTGGCATAATGTACTATAAATATGAAGCACTCCGAGTCAATCTAGCCAAACCTCATATGCTTGTATTATACTGCATGTTGATTATGTCATAGTTCGCGGTCAGAAAAGATCTTTGATGTATTTACATTGCATGATAGTACAAAACTTTGCAGACTATTGGCGACTGAAATGTGTGGCAATTTTTTTAGTATCAGTATCTCCGAACCGGCTAATCGGAAGACAAAACATAATAGAACTCCTTTTGTAGCATTTATCGAAGGATACATAAAAAAAGCTCGCGAAACATTCAATTCCATTTTTTATCAATAATTACATGTTTTAGAATTTTCATATTATTTTATTTGAATTCTATGCATTTTTTACAGAAGGTAAGGTCTTGCTCCGGATGGAGAATTTCAATTTGTAGATAATATAAAAGTAATGAGTCGGACGAGATGGCGGTTGAAGCGGTCAGACATGTTTTTGGATGCTTTGAGTTTGATGGAAAATAAATGTGACTTTTTTCGGACAAATAAGGTACTGAGGAATAGAGAATAGTCCTGAGTAATCGGATAATGATGAATTCTAGTGGGTTAATCGAAATTTAGTGGATAATAGTCAGTGAAAAGTTTGGCAATTGGCAAGGTTAAAGTGAACGGCGGTTAAAAATGAGAAAGGAAAGAGAGACAGAAAGTGAAAAGTCGTGCAGGATTTGTTTGATAATATGGAGGGGTGTATGCTAAAGAACTTTATCGAGGTAAAACAGGAAACAGAAGAGATAGAACGAGATAGATGCGATGAGGTAGGAAATGCATAGAAGGGAAGTTGAATGGTCCGTAGAAAGGAAGCTGCTCAAAACTAGAGATGGTGCGTTGGAAAAGAACGCAAACCAACAGCAGAGCCTTAGAAACAAAGAAAAGGAGATAAAGGGCTAGATAAAGGGATAAAGAAGGAGGTACAAAAAGTAGGACAATTGGCAATAATACCATCCCACAGGCACAAATAGAAGAATGCTGATTTAAAATATACAGAAGAGGGTAGAGGAAATTGCGAAGAAAAAAAGTAGAGGTGACATCGGATGATTGATGGGAACAATTGATGGGAAAATGGAGAAGCAGGAAAGACTGTCCAGGAAAAAAATGTTATAATAAAAGACGAGAATTCAATGGAATAAATCTCAAAGACGAATTCGAGGATTTTCTCGGAATTAAGCTAAAGACGAGAATAAGCGTTAAGAAAATGATCAGAATAAGAGGCCCTACGAATGAAAATAATAATAACGCTTCAAAGGTCTTGGTGCATTTAAATTCGCTGGATGACAAGAAAAACCTAATGAGGAAGAGAGGATTGCTTGAGTGCAATAGAGTTTATATTAATGATGACTTTATTTATTTATTTATTTATTTATTTATTAGTGCAGTGAACGGGAATAATCCCTTGAAAAAATTACAGGCGACGACCAAATAGGCCGTAAAATAAAAGAAACAAAAACGATATAAATATAATACATGCATAGAGATATTAAGACAATTGAGAGATTGTACATCGCACATATTAACATAGACGTTGACGGTACGGATAAACGTGGACAATGGAAGAGAAAAGAAATCCAAAAAGACAGCATTACCAGACCTCAGGAGTCTAGAGAGAGGCTCTTTACGAGGAAGTATTGCGAAATCCACAAGAAAATCAGAGATCGAGCTCAGGAAGAAGAGAAGAAAGAACGCAGAGTCGAAAGAGAATATGTAAAACTGATAATTAATGGAAGATGCTGGAAATGGAGCGAGTAGAGGGGTAGCCTAAAAAAATCGGATTTTCAGAAATACAGAGAAGAGAGCCACAGAATTGGTGTTTAAAATATGAAAGATAGCAGGAAACGTGGATAAACGAGAAATCGATAAAGGGGTGGATTAATTAGTGGCGTGATAAATTTGAATGGACGACAAAAAAGGCGACTCGGAAAAATAAGAAAGGACGTGCAAGAGGTGGACAATTAGTAAGGATAAAAAAGTAGTGTTACATAAGCGAGGGACTGAGTGGGATATTGGTTTCGTGACCAAGAGTGAAATGTCCGGTGGGAATAATTTCGGTTTACAACAATGTAGACTGTTAATAGTAGGGGATTGGAATGCTAGAATTGGGAAGGAACAGGGAGGCTGTTAGATACGGTTATTATGTGATGAAACAAGGTAAAATCTAGAGCATTGTAACGGTACTTCCTCGTTAACATTAATTTTTTTGATCCAGAGGATCTAAAGTCGAAGCTCAAGGAGGGAATAGATTAATAATAGACGGTTTCAACAGGTAAAAGTATGATTTATTCATTAACGCAGAATCTTTAAATGGATTAACTCCCCAGTGGTATCTACAGCAACTTCTACAATGGGTTCTTCCCGTATATAAATCTCGTTATGATCGTGTGCTCTACTTATCGACGTGGGAACTGTTTCATCCCTTGACTTAACCGATATGCCTATGCTAATTCTAGTCTTATTTACCGCCTAATATAAACTTAACAAATAAATTTTCTTAATGTATGAACTTTTTTTTATTCTCGGTTTTAGTCCAAGATTTATTTATAGATCTTGGTCTCGATGGTTCGCTCTTTCACTTATAGCTATCAATTGTAGTGTGAATTTCTAAGTCCAGATAAAACCACAAGCTAAAGTCCCGAGAAATCTTCCCTTTATTTTATAAGAGCGCCAGGCGCTTTCGCGCCAGGTAGAATTCTCAATCTTGGAGCGACCAAACTGCATCGCCAGGCTAGCCGCAGCTGTCAAGTTATGTAGAGTGACGGGATTCAAGACTATGGACTCGTGCAGTCAAAATATGAAATAAATAGTACAAACTTAAATCGCGGGAATAACAAATTAATGATCTATTCAAAATTAATAAAACTCAATTGACTCTTATTTCCCGCAAAATTCCCAAAAATGGTAACAACCTTATTTTAACAAAACTGGCTTCGATTGGCCAAAAACGCACAACAAACTAACACACTAGAAAACGGGAATTTAATAGAAGCATAACAAGACTATTGATTAAAACGGGATGGTTTCGATGGGCGATAATCCACCGGGATAGAAATAAAATATAAAGCTACGATTTTATACGAGAGCGGCTACGATGATCCGCCCGGAATCGGATATAATTTCTGTTTCCCGAATGCCCAACATACTATTAATCCTCACGGGGAAACTTGGAAATTTGATAAACATTATTTTACAAAACAAAAAAAAAGTGAAAGCAAAAGATCGCGGGTTTCTTCTTCCACTTGCCTAAACGAGGCGGCCTTTCCCGTCTCTTTTTCACCCACACACGCACGGGGCAGCGGGAACGAACACTCGATTTCTTGCGACTTTAAAACAATATTTACGCGGACCTCAAACACTCTACAAACAAAAAGCGGCTACTCCATCCACCGGACAATAATAATTTACCACAGACCACTCTCACATAATAAAAAAAAAGTAAATCGTTCCCGCGCTTAATAAATAAATTCTAAAAATTGGCTGAACCTGCCAATACTATCTCCCGGCAAATCCATGAATAAATTAATTCTTAAACGCGATAACCAATTATTGCTTCTCGCGAATGCCGTCGTTCTCGAGATCTCGCGGGATTTTTTCGAACAATCAATTAATTCCGCGAGATCCGATACATGCACCGACGTGTAGTGGCTACCAAACTCTAAACATCTTAACTGAATAAATTCGACACTAACGCGACAAGAATTCACCACAGCCTCGAAGAAGCGGGAATCTCGTAGAACTCTCGCTCTCGACGGACACCCCATTGTCCTCGGAAAAATACTCCTTGCGGGACGACGATCGGACAGGAACAGCCTGGAGATCGGTTACTTACGGAAGCACGAGCCATCTAATCCCTACTCTCACGAAAATTCGGTGGCGAGTAATCAGGCGGCCAACTCCGACTTCTCATGAATACCTGTCAATGCTGTAATGTTGGCACTTCTGGCGCGCGAAGTCCAAACTGCAAATTCGTAGTGCAGCGCATCGGTATCGGTGACAGCGTAGACTATATAACGCACCAATATGCAGTAGCGGCGATGCGCTCAACCCCGCGGGATATTTTCCCATTCTCCCGCAGAATATTTTCGGGAAAAGCGCGGCTGTACAAGTGCAGGAATACACCTCGTGAATCTCCGAATCCGTAAACGATGTTTGAGCAGCGGGAAAGGATGAAAAAGCGTCGATTCTTCTCGACCTCGGATAACCCTCGTCGTTCGTTGTACATAAATAAATAAAATTAACGGAAAAGAAGTAGAATATTACCTATTTTCCCATCGAGGCTCTATGAATTTGCCGATTGACGTCGCCCCGCCAGGAGCTCAAAATTGATCACGTCGCACAATAGAACATTCAGAATACAAGAAATCTTTTATTGCCTTGACGGCCGATACAGCAGTGGTTGATTCTATTGATCCATCATGCCTGAGAAAACATTAGCACGACCCCTCACGACTACGCGTTTGTGGCGGGCATAACTTTAGAAATCGTTGAATCACTTGTTTACCAGAAGCTCTCTCTTATCCACTCAAGAACACTTTACGCCTGCGCGTTGTTCCATTATATAACGGAAGAATAGCTTGATCACTCGGAGATCTTTTTATCTCCGTATTCACAAGACACAGCACGCCGGCGAATTGTATGTAGTATAAGTCGGGAAATCATTGATCACTTTCTCGATATCGGGTTTTCCTTACCTACTAACTAGCCTTAATTTTTACACTATCCCTATTCGATCTCGCTTGCTTATGCGGCTTCTTAATTATCGCTTAGAAATCTAATAGAAATTCTCAAAGTAAGCACGCGTTTATTAATTGCCCAACAGTTGATTTTCGCTTGTCAATTGTATCGGGTTCTCCACGTTTAAATATTGTTTCGTGTCTCTATTTCTCACACCGTAGGTAAACTAGTACCCCTCTGTATCGCTTGAGTAGTCGCAGGAAGAAGAGGCGCCTAGAGCACGCCTCGGTATATAATCTGGGGCCGGACTAACCCTCAAGAAATTTCGTGCAGGTGCGAGATTATAAGTTGACGGTAGGACATATATAGATATATACAGCAATGTTAAAATAACATACCGTGTCTAAAGTTACGGTGTTTTTTGCATTGCTGTGTATATCTATATATGTCCTACCGTCAACTCATAATCCCGCCCCAGAACCCGAAATTGTAATAAATCGTCTTTTGGTTAAATACATCTTTCTAAACTTTACCACATTCACTCGAGTCTAAGTCGAGTATACTGGCGGTTTTCGAAATACTGAGATTTAAAAATAAAAAATTGTCAGAAAATTCAAGCACTAGCAGTTCGCACCGCTTCGTACTATGAAGCAACTTAAATAAGTCAAATCCTCATTCTAGCCGGGTACTATAACATACTCTATGTGTCGAATAACTTAATCACATGAGGACCTGAGATGGTGTTTTGTCCCGGAATAGCTCATATAATTTCTCATTGATTTCTCAATTTGCAACCCAGGTACATCGGTGTCGATTCGAATTCGTAAACCGGAGATTCTTTTATTCGGCGATTTGACAGCGAGCAATGCGCACGCGATATTGATACAAGCGGAATTGGCGATCGAAACGAGTCAGCACACCGGCTCGTCGTCGATCGTATGCTCGCTCTCGAATCTTCTCGCCAAGAGCAAGAGTCAAGAACGCTATCGTCGGCAATTACCTCAGTGGGTATTGCGTCCTTGCGACGTAGAGATATCTATGAAAGAAGTAGAAGCCGACAATCGAGTGCAAATGAACGTCGATATCAATACCGTAGACATTCATATCTCTCCAGGCATCGTGTACACGTTGAATGAAGTAACTTTTACTTTTTAACAAATTTTCTTCAATTATTATTATAAATAATTGTTCAAAGAATATATCCCTTTTTTATTTCGTAGATATTGAAAGAAGCATCGGGTATTTTTAACGTTGTCGATACAAAGTTTGATAGCATTGACGGCAGTCAAGATTCGGCTACGCACGTCGATCTTTGGTCACCGAAAAAAGTGTTTGTCGTTCCTTGCAAGGATAATCTGCCATGTAAGAATATAGATTCCCAAGCTATGTTACAGAAAAAAAATATTTTTAGACTTACAAAAATAAAAGAAAAATCTACTTCTTCACGATTTTTAGATATGATGAACAACCAGCCTTCGACCCGTGAGCAAACGCCACAGATTCAAGTCTTCAATTTTAAGCCGGTGCCTATACACGTATTACTGGAGATGGAGGATACCATCGAGAGAATTCCGATGATCAAGGGTGAAATGGAAATCGGTGGATCATTTAATTCCGTGGACGATCGATTCCAGATCGAATCGACCTTGAAGATTCATGCTTTTTGCTACAACGCCAGTCGTGGAAATTGGGAGCCTTTGATCGAGCTCTCGACGAAAGATGATCTTATCTACAGTCCTTGGGAACTGTCGATCAAGGTAAGTGAATGAATGTGAAAAATATTTTCTGATTTTCCTTCCTCACAGAGGAAGCAAATCTCTAAATACAAGTAAAGCATTTTTCATGGAAGTAAAACATTGTTTCCATGAAAACATATTTTTTCGAGATTTTCGTGTTGGTATACTCAAAAACTAGAAGTTTATACATTGATTTCTCTTTTTTTTTTCTTTCGCCATCCACAAAATCTATTTGAAAGTACTTTGGCCAATTTTTATACTTTGTGGATGTTAGGCGAAAAAATAAGAAACCTATGTGCAAGGTTCTATATTACAACTTTTTTACTTCCTCATAAAGGAAGCTCTGATTTTGTCAAGGTTTTCTAAAAATTTTAATTCTTGTAAAATGAAAGCCGTGTTATTTCGTGTATATAGAAAATTTCTGTCTGACATCTCGTAATTTGCGTGAGCTACTGTGCACCGAAGTTTTGAAAGAATTCAAAACGCCAGAAAATGTTAACTGCTCGATCAATTTTCGTCAATCTTGTACCCGAACCATATTCCATTGTTATCCACATGTGAACCATATTTGATCCAAATCTACAAAATATTATTGAAATCTTTTTTTTTTCGTGGCGGCGATGGTTTTATTTTTCCGCAAAAAAAAATCATAATCACAGTGGCCGGTCGTTGTACCGAACTCATTTTTATTCATCAATAATCATGACACGACGTGGAAAATTGCAGCCGGATATCTACAAATTTGGCATGTGGCAATTTTCTTGTTGGCAGCCTTCGTAATTTCTTAGATATCCATCTCATATTTGGTATAAAAATTGACTACCACATAAAAATGTTTGGGATTGAATTTGGTGCGAATCCGTTAAAGGTTTCAAAATGTCTGACATATTGATATTTCAGAAGAACAGTTTTTTTTCAATCAAACAAAAGTTTGATAGAATTGCGAATTTTTAGAACTATATTGTTCGCGCAAATTACGAGGTGTTTTATCTGAATGTGAATTTACGATTTTTACTGGTGATTCGCTGATTTGTACAATTATCGTTCTGATAAACTAGTATATGCACTTTTTAAACAAACTAGATCCTAGTAAATTGCATCTCCATTATTTGGTATCTTTGATAAAGGTTTTTTTTACAAAGCTCCCGCTATGTAGAAGCCCATATTGATCAGCAAACTCCAACTAAAGAAGTACCATTGTCAAAAAAAAGCTTTTTCGAAAATACGAAATAATGAAGAAGCAATTTACAAGGTTAAGGCCATTAGAGGCTTTCCGAATATTTTTTGTATTCGAATAACGCATTAGTTGATTTATGGCTAGATGGTAAGTTGTGGTGGAAATTACATCATCCGTTGGAATCAACTGTTGACCATAAATGTCTAACAGTTTTTACAAATATTAAATATCATAAATATCATATAATTTGATAAAAAGAAATCTTTCCAGACAGTACAAAACATTCGATGGTCCTGTTTGATCAAGATACAAAATGTCAGGTCATGAAGTTGAGCCTGGGAAGTATTATTGATTTTAAGAAAAAAAAATGTAAAGTTCTTTAAAATATGAACTCTTTGTTAGATTCTCACTAAATTCATCATCGAACGTCGACAAATTCAATTTAAGTTTTAAGAAAATTATTGGATCAGTTGCTTGAACAGTTCTCGAGTTAGAGCATTGTTTTAATATATAAAAATGGGAATGTGTATAAAATCTGAACTACTTTATCAATTTCTTCCAAACGCAATGCCAAAGGTCGCATTACCCTGGTAAAGTTTTGTACCAAATTGCAGCCAGACATTTTCCAAAATCTTCAAATCCCATAAAATCAAAATGCTTCGTAAGATTTTTTTAAATGTGCATTAAAGAAACATTGGACTCTATTATATACGGCACAAAATGTTGTGCCAATACGATTCAGTAGGCACAAACACTTTTTCTAAATCACTTCTCCTGATGTTTTTAGAACATTTAGTGTATGCCGACATAAAAATCTCGAAAATTTAAAAAATGCCCTCCAAAATTGGCCAACGTACTTATTCGTAGAGTTGTTATTTCACAGATGTATCAGGCAGAAGCATATAGATTGGGCTCTTGCTGTCCAATTACAACAAATCACATTAAAAAGGGTACTCCGAAACGGAAGAAGGGCGATCCATTTGACAGCGAGGATGAGAACAATGAAGACATGATCTTCATTCGTCCGGATGTCAACGACTCAAAGATCAATCGTAATTAAATAAAACCTATTCATTGGTGAAAGGTTTTATAACTTTTATTTGCTATTTTAAAACGTACTGCTTTATACATTTTTTTTTACATCTCGAGCAGATGGCTTTTTCGTTAATTTTTCATTGGAGTAGCATCTTCTTTACAAGTCTAATCTAACCAATATAACTTGGAGATGGTACAAACCACCGCTTTATCGATTTTATCACAAATTACTTCATTACAAGTTTAAGAAAGGATTTTCTTTCGATATAGTTTCGTATTAAAATTATTATTAACTATTTTATTTTTAGTACTTTCAATCACTGGAAATAGATTTAACAATTTTCATAGGTGAACATATAATAACATGTTAATATATGTATATATGGTTTATTCTCGCTGAAGTGAACCCACTTTCTGGCAGATATTCTTTTCATTTTATTTGAGCTTGACTTGACTATATTTTAGAGCTCTAACTATTTTTTTCACTGATCTACACAGAAATTAATGTATTTAAATTTTTACTCTTTCAAAACTTCAGAGGTGTAGGAAGATGAGAGAATTAAATTTAAAAATAACTGATTTAAAAAAAACTGACTTTAAAGGTGGGGTTGTTAATAAATTGGGGTCCCCAATTTAATGAATTGTTAATAAATTTTCATTTATTAACAATTAATAAATCCAAAGTTGTGCCAATTCAAAGCTTTAAATAAGCGTTTTCTTAACTAAAGTAAGCCTATACATTTCAGTCGCGAATGATCGCTCGTAGAACACGAACGTGTTTAGATAATCGGTGTGTTGACGCCGCGTCTGAGTACCGGTGCCGTGTGCGAATGTGTGATCAGTGTATACACAACGAAATATCAATCAGTGCGTATAGTTATTACATATTACACGTAACAATAGTATAGATACTGATCTAGCCCGTGAAAACAAATTGCGTCCACAACGAATACTCCCAACTAATCGACAATGTGTAATTACGAATCTACCAACTATACTGGAGCAGCAAATGTGTCCCACCACCTCACCAAACAACATGCGATCCTAATTGATGCTGTGCCGAACATCTCTTTAGAGGCCTGCATAGAGGAGTTAGCAAAATTAGTTCAGCCCACCCAATTTGTACATGTTGGCAAAATTATCCACAACAGATACTCTATTTACTTCTCCAGCAAATCCCTTGCAGATAAACTAATAAACACCCACAAACTTATACTAGTATGCAACAACTCCCTAGCTCTACGGCCTCTAATTAATCGGAACAAAAGAATTATCTTCTCGAATGTCCCACCGATAACACCAAACTGTGAAACTGTAAAAATACTAAGCTCCCTAAAAGTCGAAACCACATCCGGAATTACATTTCCGAGACCAAATTTCAGCAAACCTCAATTCGCACACATCCTAGGCTACCGTCGCCAAGTGTTTATCAAACCAGACGACGTCTCAAAAATACCAAAGGTAATAAAAATAACATTCGAGGAAACTACCTTCTCGATTTATGTAGCAACTGATAATCTGACATCCTTTCATTACAAAAGTGAAGGTCACATTGCAAAAAGTTATCCAATGCTAACACAATAAACAACACTGACTCCACTGCATACTGTCAATCTCGTCGCAAATCCTGAGACATCGGTCAGTCTTTCATCTGCACCGGCAAATTCAGAGTGCACCAACGATCGTCATCCGGCTGAGGTAACAGAACACATAAACGAAAAACCAGGCTATCCAAAACGACCCCACTCCGATTCAACACCCTTCTCACCTGAACACACAACAAAAACCTTAACACTCCCAAACTACTCTAAAATACTGTTCCCACCGCTTAGATCTAATAAAAAAAAGAAAAAAAAATCCCCGACCACTATCAACGAGCTAACTCTAATGAAGAATCCCGCCATACCACTGGCAGCAATTGAAAAGGAAATCACAGAGAACCAGAAAGATTATCCTTTAAATTTTCCACAGTTCCAAAACTTACTCGAAAAAGCGAAAGGCAAAGTAAGCCTTCACGCGATAGGCACAGAATTCAACACCAGCACTGCCGTGTTGAGCTCAATGCTGGCCAAACTATACGAAGTAGCTGACACACAAACCAAATGCACAATCACCAGATTAAAGAAAAAACACGAAAAATTGGATGGCAACGATAACGAATACGCCTGCTCGGAAATTGGCAATCTGTCGGATTCCAGTGATATAAACATAGCCGAAGCTTAACACCACTACTAAACGGAGTACTAATGCACCTAATCCAGTGGAATATAAACGGATTCCAGGCCCGATTACCCTTCGTTCAACTTATCTACGATTCTTTGTATCCAAGAAACCAATTTTAAAAAAGAATCTCACAATAAACTAAGAGAATATAACATATTCTTTAAAAATAGAATTAATGCTGCACATGCAAGTGGAGGGATTGTTATATAAAAGAAAAAATACCTTCGGAAATGATCCCTTTTAATTCACCGTTAGAAGCAGTGACTGTATTAGTGAAAATACCGAAAAAATATCAATATGCAATGTATATATTTCTAATAGTTTCAACTTCAAACTATCACAACTTCAAGGTTTAGAGTACGACAACTCCCAAAGCCATATATAATGACCGGTGACTTTAATAGTGACAATCCACTATGGGGCTCAAGCAAAATAGATGGTAGAGGCAAAATAGTTCAACACTTACTGCAGGATCCAAACATCGTTATTGTAAATATAATTAAATCGACGCATTTCAACTCTTCATCTGGCACAGTTAGCTCCATAGACCTAACCTTTTGCTCATCATTTATATCAGACACAACCGAATGGACTGTAGACAGCGACTATTTTCCAATGCACATTAAAACTGATAGCTCCAGCGATGCACGGAAAGATCTTCCTTCACCTCCTCAAAAGTGGAAACTCAAAAGTGCAGACTGATCTCTGTATACGGAACTACTAAACAAATATGCCTCCGAGCAGCTTTACCGAAAGATAATAATAACGTTAACATAGACATTCAATTAGACAAATTAACAGCCGCGATCCGAGAAGCGGCTGACCTTTCTATCCCTAAAACCTCCGGAAAATCGCGTAAAAAACGTGTACCTTGGTGGAGTGATGCATGCGAAACCACCAATAAAGCAGCGAAGCATGCATTCATGCATATGCATTCGTTTGTATACAAAAAACATCGGACCACTAAGAACAAAATCGAATTTAAAAAGCACCGAGCCATTGCTCGAAGAACCATAAATACACAAAAAATGGAGTCATGGAAGATATTTGTTAACTCGATAAATCGTCACACACCAAACGACAAAGTATGGAAATCAATGAAATGCATCGAAGGAAAAAAAAACGTTAAAATCGCGCATTTTCTTGTTAAAAAAAATGGAGACACAACTTCTAAGACAAATCAAATGACACAAATCCTGGCGGACACTTTTGCCGACAATTCCAGTGACGACCATTAGGAACCGAATTTTCTGGAACATAAAAAGGAAACAGAATCCAACCCAATGATAGACCACCGAAACTATACTACGGGTAATGATGATGAAATTAATATGCCATTTACAATAGAAGAACTGGGCACGAGTCTTTCTCTCTGCAAAAACTCAAGTCCAGGGCTTGACAGGATACCTGCGATGCTCATTAAGCACCTTCCACACAATGGGGAACCCCACCTTCTCGCTTTATTTAACCTTATGTGGAAACCGAACACCTTTCCGCAATCCTGGCGGTTAGTGACAATTATACCCATCAGAAAAACTGCATATGATCGTACTCTTGCCTCCAACTATCGACCAATTGCACTCACGTGCAATTTGGGCAAAATATTTGAGAAAATGGTCAACCTATGGCTCAGATGGATCCTTGAACCAGACAACAATTTTTCACCCTACCAGAGTGGTTTTCGACAATTCAGATCTATTACAGACCACCTCGTGCAATTTGAAGCCAGCATATGCAACGCCCTCATCAACAACCTCCATCTAGTTGCCATCTCACTAAATATTGAAAAGAGTTACAAGATGGTGTGGAAAAACAGAATTGTAGAACAGCTTGAAAATAAAGGAATACATGGACACTTTGACGTATTTTCCTTTCATCAATAACACGAACTTAAAAGTAATAAAAAAACGGAACCAAAACGAAATCTGAGCTCATACCCAAAGGGAGCAAAAAACGTAAAACTGAAACTTACGTCACCTTCGGCCGTCCACTCTTACGGGTGCATCAGCATCCCGGTAGGCGCCAGTTAAGTTTTGCCGGTATTAACAACCGGACTAATCCGGAAATCGCCGAAACGGCCGATTTCCGCAGGCTTGATTTTTGTTTCGCCGAAATTACCAAACTGGACTAATCTGGGGATCGGTGGAATAGGCCGATCCCCGCAACCGAAGCACACCAGCAACACAAAACAAAACGGCGAAATACCACAACACCGGAACTAACGCCAATGCATTCACGAGAGCGAACCGTTACGGAAATGCACAGTCGCTCATAATGCGGACTATGTTAGAAGGATCGCAATCCGAGGCCGATAGAATAGCAAACGAATTAGAAAATCGAATTCTCTAACTCTTACGAGTGAGAACAAGTAGTCTATATCGGCTAGAGGTCACGAAAACGCACGCAAGTGCATCGAGAATGCCCAGCCGATCGACCGATCGACGCGAGCGAAGAACGAATCTGTGCGTGTACGATAATTTCCGAAAACTTACCGAAAACTGCATATTAATCCAAAATGAGCGGGAACTGCATCCGCCGATGCCACGAGAACTCTAACGCGTTCACTGTAGCACTAGCAAGGTTAACAATAAAGTATCAATACTGCACAGAAGCGAAACGAATTTGTATCGAAATTTTTTTGGTCACGACACACGTGAAACACAACGCGAACGATAGCCGAGATAGCACTTCTCGACTGCGAACAATAGCCCGGACCATAATAATACGGGAGCGCGAGAGAAGTTGAAATTACTGGAAGGCGTCTCTTGGTAGACTAATTTGCCTACGACAATACCTGGAATGAAACATTATCATTATTTCTGACACTATTAGCTGACACTGAACGAAGACTGGACCGAAATAATAAAATAAATCACGAAAATCTCATGACCTTTATCTTAACGCGAGCTGGACGGTAACGCAAAAAGTTGACAAGAGGCAGTAAACCGAGATCTATAACAACAAACATCAGTAACTGTAAAACATAGTAAATTAAAGTATTTCCTCATTGATTTTTAATGTACTTGAGTACATTCAAAATTTCCTCAAGAACAGGACCATCGAAGTAAAATTGGGAAGCACTTTTTCAAGAACCACCGAGACGGTAAACAGATTCCCTGAAGCATCGGTTATCAGTGTCACGCGTTTCCTCGTGGCAATTGACGACATCCTATCGATTCTACGACCCCTTGTAAAAGGGCTATTGTTCGCTGATGATCTAAGCATTTACTGCTCGGGCAAAACCACCTCAAATACGATAAACGTGCTACAAAAGTCACTAAATGATCTAACGAAATGGTGCGGAAAATCGGGATTCAAATTCTCGCGTACCAAAACAGAATACATTATCTTTACAAAATCACCATCTGAATCTCAAGTTATACCGAAACTATACCTAGAAAACTATCCAATTCAAAAAATCTGCGCAATGAAAATGCTCGGTTTGATATTCAACCCTACGCACTCCTGGAAAACTCTAAACTATGTATTGTAACAGAACGCTATACCCCCCACGACAATCTTTCGCTTGACGAGTGGAGCGCGTTCGTACAACGTTATATCTGCCACGAAGCAGCGGGGGGGGGGTCATTGACGTCATGGTAACATCGTACGTGGTGGGGCTGCCGAGATATAAGGCAAATGCCCACCTACCTAATGCCCACTCACCATCCACTCCAAACGATCGCAAGATCTCTACTATTCCAACTAACAAATCCCGATTATCAGTTTCAAACTGATAGTCTTCCTTTCTTGAGCACAGCCCAGCTCACCCAAAAATTTCTAAGTCCCTTTTCTCTCTTCTCTATCCCTGGACTTTGAAATTTTATTTTAACAACAGGTATTCCTGTCTTGAGCCCAGCCCAGCTCATTCTAAGTCCTTCCAATCATTTTCTGGACTTAGAATTTATTTTTTAGATACCTCTTTTCCTTTAAGTTCAATCCACACAAGGCTCTCTACTGCTGAGACACTTTGTATTTCTTATCCCTACTGCTATAGATTCCTTCTGTAAATTCTATCGACATCGACCTCGATATTGCATCGACACCGGTGGTCACTAAGGGATAAACCAGCCTCGTTATTGCTTCGACACTGCGTTTATCTCATCCTTGCATTTCCTAATAAAAATGACAGAAAAATCCCGCTACAAATAACATCCAGCATTGCGTACCTATATAATACGTGCCTCGATATAGCTTCGACACACTTATTATATTCCTTCAGCGAGCCTTGTTATTGCTACGACAGTCGCTATCCCGAACTCATCCACCCCGAGAGTATATAGGCCTTCTTACTGCTAGAACACCCATACTACTCTCGTCCCACTAACACTTGCATCTTCGCGAGCGAGATCGTGGCACATCTCGCTCACACACGTACAGTACTCGACGCTCGGTCTTGACATTGCGCTAAACATCGAGAAGTAAACAAAACCGAAATCATAGCACCGATATATACCTATCTTACAGCAGTGACTGCGAAGATTCGTATATTTCGAGAGTCAGCTGTGAATACACCGATAGAGACTAATACATAGGAAATATAATACACTGCAAGCATCGGGAGATTTAAAACCGGTTTTTTTGGGCACTATAGACATAGAAGACCTAGGTACTGTGAGATACAGTAATACAGCTTTCGACTCATTATCTCCTCGGTTCTATTATTGGCCTACAGGGCATTGACCCTGGCATCTCTCATATTGTCGCATGTAGCTTGAGAATCAGATCAGCTGTTTTCAAAGACGACTTCGTTCATGTTTTCTGCATCGATCTCTATTCTGATCCGTACAAGCTACGACTTGCTTGAAATCTCAATGATAATATACGATAAAATTACGTGAGAATCTCTCTTTGATTTTATCCTCCTGTAAAAATACGTAGAGCTGTATGACTTACCATATTATCAACTTATCTGAGCAAATAATAACTATTCTAGAATACTGTCAATTTTGCAATCTATGACCTAATTCCGATGATGAATTAGAAGTTACCCGCGTGTACTTCTTTGAGGAAGCTTCGGGCTTTTCAGAGTGAGTGCGTACTCTCTCTTAAAAAAAAAAATAAATAAATAAATACGCGCAGCAAATTCATTGCTTCATGAGCCCTGTGCTCCTCGCATCGATACCTTCTCGTTGCGTGAACATTCGAGTCAAATTCAAATTTTGCTTTACTCCAAGTTTTACTTGCATAAAAATTAATTGTTTCCCTCATTTCTGAGCATAATAGGAAAATACTTGTGCCAGATTAACGTGAGAAGGTTTAAAGTTAGGAAGTATAATTTCAAATCTTCCACATTCATAAACACCCTATCACTTTTCCTGCCTATAAGAAAACCGATGATGAGAAATCTTCCCCAGCCTAGTGGCAATAGGGATTTCTGAGGTTTCTTCCTCATCCAAAAATCAACTTTTTCGAGTCCAGTACACGAACCATCCGTTTTAGTTTCAGTATATCAGTCAATAAAATCGTTTTAAAAGGAAGTCAAGTTTATAAAAGTTAAATAAAATAAAATGACATCAGCTAAAAAGTGGGTTCAATTTATCGAGAATACACCATATACATATATTAGAATATTTAAAAAAGTGCACTATTTTTTTGGCTGCTCCCATCATGTCAAAGTTTAGATTACGATTTTGAAATAAACCTCTTGAAAGGGGCCACTGGTAAAAAAATGTAAAAGGTGACGCATTGAAGGTTTTCACCCAAAAAATGAGGTACCTTTAAAGCTTAATTGTCAGGAACCCCCTTTTGCGAAGTGTTTTTATAAATTGAAAACTATCATTTTAGGGGATGGGAATTTCTTTTTTTTTTATTTTACGTACTCTAAAAAACTGGTTTCTATTTTATTCTTTTTAATGTGATAGCCCAAAAAAAAATCAGTTTCTTGTTATGTTTCCCCCACCCTCTAAAAGTGTAAGGTTCGAATTTTAAGTAAACCTCATGAAATGGGGCACTGGTGAAAGAAGTTAACCCTTGGTGGTCCCCCGCACTTGCAATTTTAGGCCAAAATTACTAAAAGTTGTTGGCAGCCAACGCGGATGGCCTTCCCCCTAAAGGTGAAAGCCCCGCGCCCCTCTTTTCAAACCAACAAGCCCATCTCCCAAACTTATTTTTTAATACCTACTCTACAGCAATTTTTTCCTTAAACTGCCATATCTCTAGAGTATCACTCTGAAATTTAGTGAAAAAAAAGAAAATTGCAAAAGTTATGATTTCTTTTAGTAAATAGAGTATTAACTCGTTGAAGATTTTTTCCGTCATTTTAAAATTTGACAAAAATATAATACCGACAATGCCACATTATAAAAGGTTTAAAGTAATGCACTAAATTTTATATAAGTCATTCGGAACGATACAAGCAACGCGGCAATCGTTTAAACATGACTGGGATCATTGGGATCCTCTGTGACCGGCTCGATAATATCAGAACGTGTGACCGCGAAGGGTAAGGTACCAATGTCAGTACACCTGAGTCACAAACACCACTACTATCGTCATCGAAAGAAAATTTATTCATCCTTTTTGAATATTGCAAAAATAAATTCGAAAATAAAGAGGTTCTGATCAATCACATTACGTGATAGTTTTCGCGTGCGTAATTAATATAATTATGTTATTAAAACTGATTTGACTCAAGTTTTGACTGCGTTGCTATTGACTCCATAAGCACACGACACATCGTGGCAACACAGCAATATCGATCGGGTGATCGACCGGCATCGTAGGTTTCCGGCGTAGACGCAGTTTAGGTTTTTGAAACGTTTGTCTTGTAAACCTGATTTGTCATGTCTCCGAAAGAAATACACAATATTCGAGCTGATCGCGGAAAGAGGTCAAAGAGAGAGGACAATTCATTACGCGGAGAAGAAAACTGTGGACATTTTGTATTTCATATCTGACATACCTTCCCCGTAAAGGAAGCTTTGTTTTTGTAAAAAAACAAGCGTGTGCGTTAGCGTGTGCGTGTCTTGAATGTAGATAGCGATCACAATTTTTAAGATATCGTCCTCAAATCTGGTACACAAGTGGACTATCATATAACAACATTTGGGATTGTATTTGGCGTGTATCGACTGAGCGGTATAAGTTTTACTAGATATTGAACATTTTGAAAAAAGTCTTTTTACGCTATAACTTTTGTAAATTACAAAATATCAGGTTAAATTTTGTTCAGAAATGAACTAATATTAAACTATGATTAGTGCTAAACTTGGCGAAAATCGATAGGGTGGTTACAATTGTATTGCAATTTCAATTTACAAAAAAATCAAATCAAAATAAATAAAAAAGTCTTCAAACATTCCAACTTTTGTAAAATCTGAGATATATGGCTACAATTTATCACGTAAATTGGCGAGTATTGATTATCAAATATGACATTGATAAGTTTCAATTTTACTCCGAAAAAACCAAAACATTCCTGTCGCGAAAAATAAAATTTCAAAAATTTCTGGCAGGTTTTAATCAAATTTGGTACTCCTGTGCACTGCGCTAGAAAAAGGTTTACGTAGAAATTTAACGCAAATCGGTCAAACGGTTCAAATTTTATAACATTTTTTATGTTTTCAAAAATGTCCTTCGCGCATTAACTCGCGCAAATTGCGAGATATCGTTCTTAAGTTTGTTTTACTTTTGGACTATGATAGCAACTACGTGACAGAATATCTGCCATTTTTGGAACAACATATGCTGTAACGTGGATTTTTCCAACGTATGGAAAAACCCAAACGCCACAATCTAAATTGTCAGTTATTCCTCTCCTTTTTATTTCGTTCCGAAGAACAGGGCGCCAGGCGCTTTCGCGGCGGTAGAGGAACAACGATAACGTTTGACAATTATCAACCCAAGCTGACTGCAGCTATTTTTACGTAGTGTGGGGGCTAAGACTCCTGAGAGATGTAAAAATAAAAGGATTAAATTAAACCGAGTTACGGGACTCACAAATATATCAATTTATTTAATTTTTCCAAATGTAAATTACTCTTCAACAAAATCGATTATCTCGTGACAATGTAACTCAAGATTTAAATAAAATGTCCCATAAAGATCTCATGTTCGTAGTCACAATATTCTCCATTATTACTCGCTGTTTTCACTATAATACGAAATTTATTTTCCTCGCACTCTCGCTCTCACTTTCGCGTCAACTATAAACAACAAAAATAAAGAAATTTCTGGGGACGGCCGCGCTAATATTACAAAACTATCCAAATCGCGGCAAACGTCCATAACGCACTCTCGAAAATCATTTAATACACGCTACCATCTCAACGTACAAATTCCTTCAAAACAATACCGAACGGAACAAAGACAGATCACGCACGCAACAATAAATTATAACAGCAATCAAACAATAACTAAAACTATGACTTTTCTCCGAAGAATTAACACCAAGGGCGACTCGATATTTCACACGCGTCAACTAATTTCTTTGCGGTCCACTTTACTTCATCCAAGAACGTTAAAAAGGGTACAAAAACCAAGCAACATTTATTTGAGACGCGGGATAAAGAACGCACGACTATTACGATCTCGCGACGAATATTCCTCTGCGCGGACGGGACAAACGTTACCGGCATGACCAGATTCTAATTTACATTAAAAGACTCTAAATAGATGACTAATGTGGGAACGGGTCCTTGGCTTCCGGGCTACGCGCCTGATTTTCCTCCACTCCGTCACGAGTGGAGGCCCACGGCTCGGCAACAAGCAGTTGAAGACTAGGAGGCAGAGCGTAAAGACGTATCTATTTTGTATTGAATAAAGTTTCTTTGTCTTTTTATTATCCATTTAAACAAAGTGTTCATTAGAATTTCTCGGCTCCCTGATTCTCTCGAACTCCCACATATGGGGGCCCGTCCGGGATCGTGAGATCAAAGCAGAAAATTCGAGGTGAACAATAAGTCGAAAGATGATCAACGCGTCAAGTGACAATGTCGTTAAGTCGTTGAGCCGTTAAGCTCTAAGGTGGTAAAGCAGAAAAAAAAGTTGTGTCAAGAAGTCGAAAGAACAATGAAGAGTATAATTTTCGGTCGTTAAACTGAATTATCGTGATATTCATACAAGGCGGAAACGCAGTAAGGACAAAATACGGGTAGTGTTGTGAACGTCTCAAAAGTGATTTTACAAAATTCGCGATAATGGCGGAAGTTGACGAACACGTGGACCAGAACGAAGCAGCCGCTAATCTCGAGAGTGAAGCGGGGAAACTAAAAGACGTAATAAAGAAGAAAGATGGATCGAGCAACTACGACGGAGAGGGTGCGCCTCGTAAAACAGACACAAGAAAGAAAATCCTTCCGTGCTCGACGCCTACTAAAAAAGTAACAGTAACCGAACTTAGACAAAGGCTGCAGAAATTAGAATTACCGACGACGGGTAGGAAGGCCGAGCTCGAAAGACGGCTGATGGGATACAAAGACGATGAAACGCGCGATGACGAATCTTTCGATACGGCGATCGACAGAAACGAAGAGAACGAAGATTCTGGACCAGACGACAGAACGGTGATACAAAGAACCGATTCACCGCATGAGAGTGATCAAGAGGATGACGAGAACAGGCGCGCTCTTGAGCGACGAGAGAGACAGAGACGTTGAAACACGCGCGATATCGAGCAACGAAGAGAAGCGAGACAGAGAGACGTACCCGTCGACGCAAGACCTCCGTACAGTGTCTCTAGTCTGTTGACAATTAAGGACGTTGAAGGAAGTATTTCACATTTTTCGGGAGACGATAAGCTGCAAGTCGAAAAGTGGATCGACGAATTTGAGGACACGTGTGAGTTATTAGAGTGGAATGAATTACAAAAAGTGACCTACGCGAAAAAATTGTTGCGCGGCTCGGCAAAACAATACATCGCGTTACAAAAAGGGATTACCACGTGGAAGCAGATGAAACGACGGCTCTGCCGCGAGTTCAAAACAAAGTTAAGCAGTGCTACAATTCATTCGTAGCTCGCAAAGCGTAAGAGACAAGCAAATGAAACGCCGCGACAGTATGTTTACGCCATGAGTACGATTGCATACCAGGGGAACGTGGAGGAAGATGCCCTCATACAGTATATTATCGACGGTGTATCAGACGACGAGAGCAGTAAGGCAATCCTCTACAGTTCCGATTCAATCACGGAGCTACGAAAAAATATAGAGTGCTACGACCAGATGCAAGAAAGAGTCGGTAAAGATTCAAAGAAGCCACAATCAAAAAATAAGTCGAAGGATGCAGAAAATGGTGAGAAAAAAACGAATAAGAAAAACGGAAAAGACTCAAGATGTTACGGGTGCGGTTCTACCGAACACGTCGTGCGAGAATGCCCCGACAAAGAAAAGGGTCCGAAATGTTTTAAATGCAACGGATTCGGTCACATCGCAACCAAGTGCGAGGCAGAGAAATCTGAGAAGTCGTCGACGAGGAAAGACCACAAAGCCAATACGGTGAACGTAATCTAACAGTTGGCAACAGACGACGAGATCATCGTTGAAATAAACAATAAGTCGATACGCTCGATGATGGGTACAAGAACAAGCCGGTCGATGCTACGACGCAGCGAGTATCAGAAGATAAACAAACCGCCGTTGCGCCCATCGACGAGTACGTTCCAAGGCTTTGGCAGGGCGTTAGTAAAAGCTGATGGAGTGTTCAACACGGAGATTATGATCCACGGTGAAACGTATAACGCCAAAGTTTACGTGCGGCCTGACTACGCCATGAGTCACTCAATGCTACTCGGTAAAGAGTTGACGAGAAGTATGGATGTAAATATTCGGGGCGGACAAATAACTATAAAGAAATTACTGACGAGCAAGAGCAAGAAAGAAGAACCTGAGAAAGAAGATCGGAAGAAAGAAGACAACAGCGAGGGAAATGGCGAGGCGTTATGGGATCTACCCTTCGTGAACTACTTTGAAGTCGAAGTAAACTCGGGGGATGTGGTCAATCGTTATCGCAACGAACTCGAGAAACTTATCAAAGACCATACACCACGAAAAGAAGTGCAAGCAAATGTGGAAACGAAGATTATGCTGCAAGACGAAGTACCCATTTGTTTGAGGCCGTGAAGGTTGGCAGTCAAGGAAAAGGCCATCCTAAACGAACAGATCGACGAGTGGCTACGCGACGAGGTTATCCAACCGAGCAAAAGCAAATATTCAAGCCCAGTTGTAATAGTACCAAAGAAGAATGGCGAGTGCCGTGTATGCGTCGATTACAGGCAGCTAAACAAAAAGATCATGCCCGATCGGTTCCCTATGCCGTCGATTGACGATCGTATCGACGCACTCGCGAACGCTCGGGTGTTTTCGGTGTTAGACTTGAAGAACGGATTCTTCCACGTGCCAGTTGCCGCGGATAGTCGAAAATATACGTCGTTCGTGACCCCAGACGGACAATATGAGTTCTTGAAGACACCCTTCGGATTATGCAATAGTCCGACGTCTTTCCTACGCTTTATTGACGAAGTGTTTCATGATCTAAGCCGAAGAAATGTCGTTTTCACGTACGTAGATGATTTGATTATACCCGGTCGGGACGAAAAAGAAGCTTTCGTTAATTTCAAAGAAACACTTGCGGTTGCCGCTGAAAAGGGGCTAGCTATTAATTGGAAAAGTGCGAATTTTTGCAAAGACGCGTCGAATACCTCGGTCACGTAATTGAAAACGGTAACGTCGTAAAGTTGCGAAACCACTATCCGAGATGCTGAAGAATGATCAAAGGTTCCGTTTCGGTGCAGAAGAAGAACAGTCTTTCGAGAAGCTAAAACAACTATTGATCAGCGAACCGATTTTGCGGATCTATCGTCCAGATGCAGTCACGGAGTTACACACGGATGCGAGCAAGGGGGGCTATGGAGCCGCTCTTTTGCAGAAAATCGACGATGGCGATCGATTCGATGTTGTATATTTTATGAGCCGCAAAACTTCAGACGCCGAAAAGAAGCTGTACTCATACGAGCTCGAGGCTCTTGCAGTAGTGCAAGCGGTAAAGAAATTTCGAGTTTATCGGTAATTCCGGTTTTACTCGGAATCAAATTCAAGCTGGTAACTGACTGTTCGGCTCTACAGAAGACGCTGAGCAAAATCTACATCTCACCGAAAGTCGCGAGATGGGCATTGATGCTAGAAGAGTTCGAGTACGAGGTTGAGTATCGCGTGGGGACTCGCCTCAAGCACGTTGACGCGCTCAGTCGGGATCCAGTGATGGTGATCGAAGACAGACTCACTCCGATGATACGTAAACAGCAGGATGAGAAAGAGAGACTACACGTAATCAAGACGTTTCTAGAAAAGGAACCCTATGAAAATTATACTTGCGAGAACGGGATGTTGATGAAGTGGGACGGCGAGAAGAACGTCATCGTGTTGCCAACAAGTATGCATCAAGATGTAATCCGCAGAGCACACGAAAACGGACATTTTGGTGTGAAAAAGATGCTCAAGAATATAAAGTCAGACTATTACATCCCGAAGTTGACCGAGAAACTCGAGAAATATGTAAGCTGCTGCGTGCCTTGTATTCTGGCTGAAGGTAAGCGAGGAAAAAAGGAGGGAGTGCTCACCCCAATACGAAAGGGTGATGTGCCTTTGTCGACTTATCACGACCATCTCGGGCCGATGACGTCAACGTCGAAAATGTATAAGTATTTGTTCGTCGTTGTCGATGGTTTTACGAAGTTCGTGTGGATCTATCCGACGAAGACGACTAACGCAAAAGAAGTCTTAGACCGATTGAAAAGTCAGCAAAAGATCTTCGGAAACCCATGGCGAATCATCAGTGATCGCGGCTGAGCGTTTACATCAAACGATTTCCGCGACTACTGCGCAGAAGAGAAGATCGAGCATATATTGATCACGACAGGAGTTCCAAAAGAAAACGGACAACTCGAGCGGGTGAGCCGCATAATTATCCCGATCCTCACAAAGTTGGCTCATGAATGTCCCGATAAATGATATCGGTACGTAGACAAGGTTCAAGGGGCAATCAACAGCACCTACCAAAGGAGTACTGGAACCACCCCTTTCGAGGTACTCTTTGGAGTAAAGATGCGACAAAAGGAAGATATCGAGTTACTATCGTTGATCGAGCAAAAGATAGTATCTTTATTCGACAGCGGACGCGAAGAGCTACGTGTCATCGCAAAGGAGAACATCGCGAAAATTCAGCAAGAAAGCAAAAAAATGCATGATCGGAAGTGCAAGCCGGCCACACAATACTGTGTGGGTGATCTAGTGGCCATCAAGAGGACGCAGTTCGGCCCGAGCTTGAAAATCGAAGACAAGTTTTTGGGTCCTTATAAAATTTCACGGGTAGACGGACATGATTGGTATGAGATGATTCGAGAAGGGGATTGGGAAGGTCCCAGAATCACTACATCGTCAACAGATCAGATAAAACCGTATCAGTACGATTCTCCATCCCCACCCTTAGATAATGAATTTGCCAAAATCATGGAATCGCTCTCGTACAGGTTCGTAGCGCCTCGCTTTGGCCAATACGGTACGCCGAGCTACTGATCATACGCAAAGGTCCTTATCCGAGCGGGTCGACTCGAAATGGTGTTTTGACAAAATGGGAATATTTACTGGGTACGATTACGAACCGTGGCGATGATGTTTGATGCAAGGGCGGAGAATCTTGACAGCGAGCAGATATTTTAGATACTGTGGCTAAACGATGACGTAGCACGAATCCTTGCCGTCTCTTTCTATCTTGTTGAATTAATTTCTATTCTCTCTTTCTCCGTTCGCCGGTCATAAAAAAAAATATTTGAAAGATAATTAATGAATATTCTAAAAATCTAAGAAGAGCCCTACGAGGTCGTCTTGGAGCTGAGAAGCGGAGAGGACATAGCAAAACATTGTAACGCGCAAATTTGCCGCGTTACAATACATACGATGGATGAGGAAAGTGTCATTTATTTATTTAATATATTCGACTAATTTTGTTTTAAATTTTTTATGAGATGCGACGTTCGTTTATTTTCCCGTGGTGCACCTTGAAAACAAATATGTTTGAAATAAAATATAGGTGCAAAATACCAATTCACCAATTTTGTTTCTTTATTGTGTACTTTCATCATATAAAATATTGAGTACATCTTTATTTTATAGTAAATTCTAGCGCATAGGGCTCTTCGCGCGCTGTCCATTTTCACAATTTTGATCGCGAACGTTTTCGGATTTATCCATTTGGCAACAGATTGACTGATATTTATTGTTCCTAGACTGAATGGTACTCGAAAATGAAAAAAGTAGCCATAACTTGCCCGAATTATCGCTGGAAACACGAAAAAACGGCATTACGTCGAAATTAAAAAATAGACATAAAAGCCGTAATAATTTATTTTTGGGGGTATATGAAGTAAAAAAGTACATCCAACAAGGTGCTCGTGTGTACTCGCATACACACACATGCGCATGTGGACACATATCGTTAATAATACGTCTTGAGATGCAACATCAGAAACATCGGGGGTCAGAGAAAATGTTAGGATTATTAAAATGTTTATAATTGATGTTGGAGAATCGAAGAATAAATGGAACCCTTCGATTTATCTGAAATCGCAAATTTGATAAAACATTACTTATTGTACCTTAAGTGAACATATGCGTATCGAACTAAGAAATTGTTAATCGAACACCAAATAAATGAAGGGTGAAAAATGGTCATAATTTCATATGGAGTTGGACATGGTTAAAAATAAGTATTGAAATAACTAATCATACAACAAAGCTTCGTTTATGGGGAAGCCGAAAATTACAGAACATGACCTATAATAACAAAATTTGTATGAAAAATGATACCAGCGAGGAAGGAATGTTGCAATTACAATTGCCGGCGTTTTTCTGTGGTTAAAAGTCAATTTTCATGATTTCTCCATATTACGTTATGTAGATTTTTTTTATAGATTTTCATTTCCTGTTATCCAGCACACACCCTCTTGGGTTTCTGCGACCCTTCCCACCCTTCCTCCTATAACCCCCTACCCGCACTTCGCTAAGCTAACCTAACTTCCGATGCGTCCGCAGCCGACTTAGCTACACTGTACCGCATTCGCCGTGGGCACGGGGAAATTGCGAAAAACCCGTGCCGGTACAGACGGCACTATATTTCTCTGATACTTCGGTGTATACAAGAAAGTAACGATGATACTTAAGTGTAGCACCAAAGGTTCAGAAAAAATGCCTCCAGCTCACTTGTTGATGTGGCAGTCGATGCACGGCTAAGTTGTCACCCATCCAAGTGTTGGCAGCACGAAATGCTGCTTACCTCGGGGTTCCGCCTAAGCCAACCGCACAACCATCAGTGTCGGTTTATTACGTTATGTACAAAACTCTGTTTTTAAAAGTCTATTTACTCTTTTTGATATCCGGTAACATATCTCGGTAATCCCCGCAAAGAAAAGATGAATACTCAAATTATAAGATATTCGAAATTCAAACGCATCTGTTAAGATTGCTTTCGCGACATAACTACGTAAAGAGGTGCATTCGACGTTTATTGTAAGCGACACAGCTTTCCCGTTCTTTCTCGAGGTATTTTCGTAAATTGAAGATAATAATTTTACGGAATTAGGACTTTAGAGTTTTTAATATCACACGTACTCTAAAAAATGGGTTTTTTATCGTCACATATTCTGGTTACTCCAGAACAATATGTGGAAGCTAACTATTAAGTTTTAGAGTTTTGCCAGTACCCCTTTTCGCGAGGTTTATTCAAGATCCTAATTTGATCTTTGACATGGTAGGAGAAGCAAAAAAATAGTAATTTTTTTTAACACCTTAAATAAAATGTACTGCTGCAGGTTCTGAGTACACGATGGAGCAAGACGACGATTCAGACTCAAACGACGACGAGGGCTCCGAAAAGCTAGCGAGAAGTTTCAGTCATCTTTTTACCAAAGACAGCAGTGACGAAGAGGATAGTGATTCTGATGCATCCAGCAAGTACGAGGATGAGGGATTGGAACTTACGCCAGAACATGTTGTTGAGACAAGTATAAATTTAATGCATCAAGATCATAATAAAATTTCGCCGACATATTCCTAAAAAAAAACTTGTTTTTCCAGATTGTTCAGCTGAAATGAGTCATTGTCCCATCGCGGGTGATCCACTTACAACGTACGTTATCGTTAACGCCGAGGAAAACATCAACTTCACCGTTACCCCGAACACGATTTCCATACTGGAGACTGTAATAAACACTTTTACGAAAAGTCGAACGGGTATTCCAATAGTAGTGACAAACGCTGGAAAGCTGTGTCTTCAGAATGGAATTGGTCACGCGAGTCGTATAGAATTACGCACCGAAGAGGTCTGAAATTTTTCGCCATTCGTCAATTCTTTAATGCATCACTCTTTACAATAAGGATTCGATGGCTAGTTTCGTGATTAATGATTTTACTGACTTTTAGAACGGTTCCATTACTGAAATGCGTTTGATAGCCACCCGAGAGTATCGCACGTCGGAATCTTCCGCGAGCATACCCAGTAGCCCCGAAGTGGAGGAGTCATGTCAATTTATGGCAGCTACGATTGAGAATGGATTCGCGGACCAAGAGGACAATACTCGTGACAATTCTCTCTGTACCCCAGATATATTCCCCGATGACTCGCCGATGCAAATTTACAAAAATTTGACCGAAGAGAACCTGAGAATACACATAGATGGTATATTTTTTACTATTCTAACTATGACTGTCGTCGGTTCTAACCGGATTCGTGTAACGCACAGGCTTTGACGATACTTCTCTCTACTGCCCAAAATGGCAAGGATACAAACTTGTTCCGTTACGTCCGGCGAAACACGAAGTTCGATATTACCTAGTCGTTCAAGTTTCGACTGATCATCATTTTCATCGGACGATATCCGTGCGTTCTCCCCTGCAGGTAACTTTTCTTTAAATTTTAATACAGATGTATGACATGGGCAATCTGAATACCTTAGTTCTGCATGTAAAATTTGGAGTCAATTCATTACGTATTTGTAAAGTTACAAAGATTGTTATAGTTGCATTTTTAACGTGGGCTTTTACGGAACAACTTGACGGTATCTTGACGTGACGCTGTTTAATGAGAAAAAAGTCGAAAATAAAATTCCACAAATATATAGACGAACATTAATCGAACATTAGTAACCCATTTTTACTACGGAAGTAGTTTAATTCCGTAGAAGTATACTATGGAATTTGCTGTGCTTTATAAAAAGTTATCTACAAAATGTCATGATTTTCGCGTTCCCAGTTCTATGGTGGTGGAAGTGCGACAACTCTTAACAAAAAGGCACCCAAATTATTTCAAATCATTTTTGGGCGCCGGTCCCTTCAATTCTAGTCCGGATGGGATACCGAAGTACTATTTCTTACCGATCTTACCCAAAGCTCACGGGAAATGAGTCGTGGGGGATTGGAGAGGAGAGTTTCATAAATAGCAACTCACCACGTGACTTTCAATTCCACTATGTACCCCACAAAATTGAATAACCAAATAATACAAAGAAAAGAATAATATTCAAGCGCATATATAATAATAAAAATAAAGAATTCACCTCGTGCTAGCTTGCACAACTGCCTCTATATAAACAAAAAAGAACCCAATGAATAATTAACTGGAAAATAACAATCACAAAATACAACTTTTAAATAATTTTCCATTCCAATACAGTAATCAGTTCGCTTTATCGTGACGAACCGACCGGACTCGCGAGATTTTACCTGCAGAGAGGCAAACGCCTCTCTCTTCGAGGTCGGCAAAAGGTCTTTCGCGCACTTGAAATAATTGCCAAATAAACAATCTACGTTACCAAAATTCTCAACGTCATAAGAGTTGCACGACGCATCAGTTCGTACGCTCCGTTGCGTGTCAAGGAGAACTCGATCTCATCCTTCCGTCTTTTCTCAAAAATTTCCAATAACGAGGGTTATGGGCGACGTTTGACGCGCTGCTACTCGCATTCAGCCAACAAGTGACGAGTCGTGGCGCCTGCTGGACTCGTCGAAGTCATGTGACGATGAGAGGAGCGCGGGGAGAAGGAAGATACCGCTCCGCGCGTGAGATTCGCTCGCCGATCGGCGCGCTTTTTGGTCGTTTCAGAATATTTCGTCAAGCAATTATAATGATGCGATTGCAGCCGTGGCTCTCGCTGATCGAGTCGACTCGTAGACTTCGCAATTTCCTTACTTAGGACCTCACCCAGAACTCAGCTTGCTCGTTGATGCAATGTCTATCGCAGAAAACGTTTAACGGGTTACACCACCCTGACGGTCGGAAAAATCGGTTAAAAAATTATTTTTTTTTTCTGACGCAGATATAGAATTTATTTAAAAAACATTTATTTCGCACACATAAAATACATATTTAAGAACAATTTCCAAAAAAAAAAATTGCAAAATGGCGGAGATATGAGTCATCCATTAGCCTCCGCGCAGAAAACAACTATCTCGGAAAGAGTCTGTCGAATCCCGGAAAGAGTCTTTCATATCTTAGAAAGCGTCTCAGAAAAAGTAACGGATACGATCCGGAGCAGTACTTTTTCTCAGACTATGACCAAAACTCTTAAGTCTTAGTGATAGTCTATAGTCTAAAAGTACTGCTCGAGATCCTATCCGTTACTCTTTATGAGACTCTGTCCAGGATATAAAAGACTCTTTCTGAGATTTGAGCGACACTTTCCACGACCCTTATGAAGACTTCTTCCAAGGCTACCTTTTTCCGCGAGAGCCCCTCTTTTCAAGATCTTCGTTGATGGTGTACAGGATTTCTCAATCGGGCATCGTCTGAAAAATACAAGAAACTTTTTTTCTTATTTAAGAAGATAGTAGCTATAGCGCTACGTAGGGAAATAAAAAGAATAGTTGCAAAAATGGCAATAGATTAAAGAAAACGACATGGATTTTCATGACGATTTTTAGTTAATTAAATTTATAACTTAAAAACGGGACAACGAATCAAGAAATCCCTACATAGCGCTATAAACAATGCTGTAAAGAATTTGTGGTAAAAATTTCAGGTAAATCGGTCTATTAGATCTTGAGATATCGTGTAGACCTATTTGAAAAAGGCCGTTTCGAGAAAAACGCACATGAAAAAGAAAGTGCCGCGGCAGCAGCTAAAGATCGATTTTTTTGTTTACCTTCAGTCTGCGATTCCTGAGCCGTACATTTGGTCTTCCATTGTTGCCTTAATGTCTTCTGACTCCTTTTGAGCAGCTCTCCTCAATTTCCTGGCCTCTTTTGTCTCCTGACTGGCTCTCAGATTGGCTATTGATATTCGTCGAGAATTGAAGAGCTCGACGAAGTTCAGGGCGCTCGGGCCAATTGCAAGGTTTAAGACTTGCATAATTTGGATTAGACTAGTATATCCATCATTGAATGTACTAGCTGCAATGTAAGATGCAATTTCAACCACTTTTGCATTAATATAATGCACCTTTGGAGCCATAGACCAAATAACAGCATTTAGACTTTCGTTGTTATTCTGAGTATATCCTTCTAAACAGCGCACTAATAAATCGTCAGCAGTTAATCGATGGTATACCGCTTCAATAACTTTTTGGACAGCTGCAAGAACAAGAGTTTAGTCGGTGTGTGAACACCATCAACAATTACTGCTTCGAGAAGATTCAATGGCACCTGAAAATAGTCTAGACATGTCCTAAACTGCATACCTGAGTTATTTACACCCTCCAGATTACTCCGCAGCGAAAATGGTAACACCGACAATGGTACTCTATATCAGGGCGCTCGTTCTGCGTACCAGTCCGAGCGCTACCTGAGTTTCGGCGCCCTTGTGCCACTCCCACTTTCTAGCGGCTGTAACTCCTGAAGTACTTTGAATTTCGGGATGGGGAAGCGCTTAAAATATTCTCAAAAGTATGTCAAATATTTTAGTCGAAAAAAAAATTCGATTTTTTTTTTTCAGGTTGGCGTAATATATAAGTATGACCGCTTAAGCAGGGGGAATTGTAACGCGTAACAGCCCAACCAAAATGCACTGTTACACTAATTTTGTGTGTCTGTCTTTTTTTTTTAATGTCCGGATCTGTGTCAGCATATCTCGGTGTGGTGAAACTATTTTCCCTTTTATGGGACTTCTTCCGGTTAATTTTGCTCCTTCCCACTTTCATCCTTCTATCGGATTTCAGGCTCTGGCTGGACTGCCGCTTCTATCATTCGATCTTTTACTGCCCTTTCGGTCTCTTTCTTCCTTATCATGATAGCAGTTATGAAGGCTTGCACCGCATTCCATGACTGCTTGCTTCTCAGTATGAATTGCATCAGGTTTGTTTCCTGGAGTCTTGTGCCATCTAGGGATGTCAGCAGAACCGTCCTTTCGTCCTCCGATGCTGGACATGTGAATATCGCGTGTCTTGCATTGTCTGGACTATGGCTACAGTGGAAACACTCCGCGTTATCCGTTTTGTTAAACCTTTTTAAATACGCGTTAAAACATCCATTTCCAGTTAGCGCTTGGGTTAGGTGATAACCCATTTGCCCATGGTTTCTGTTGCACCACTCTGATATGTTGGGGATGAGTATGTCTGCGTCCATCGTCCTTTCGTCGTGGTCTCCCACCGGTTTTGCCATCTCTCCAAAAGTCTTTGGCGCGCCCTGACACTCACAATCGCATTTTCATATTCCCCTCCTTGTCTATCTCTGTACTGTAGAAGATCACCGTAAACCTCTTGCCTCTCTCGGACCACTAGATCTATCTATGGCGCACTTGCCAATACCAGCAGGGCTTCTTCGGATACCGTCCGGTAAGCGGATGTAACTCTGAGAACGCTCCGCCTCTGTACTGCTGCCAGCCGGCGTTTTGATCACACCTTGTCAACGGACTCTGCCGATATTTCGGCTCCATACAATATTTTCGAATGAACCACACTGTTTAGGAGTCTCTGTTTTTCTTCTTTTGGCCCACGAATATTAGCCATCAATCGTGCCAGTGCGGCTGCTACTACCGGTGCTTTTTCTGTCGTTGCTATAACGTGCTTCACATATCGGAGTCCGCTATCTAACTGCACTCCGAGGTACCTCACATCTTTTGCCCATGGGATATTCTCTCATTCCAGGACCAGGTGTGGTGGCGTAAAAAGTCGCCGGTCTATAACCAAGACCGCTTCCATTTAGTGTACCACCAGCTGTAAACCATTTTCGTTGAACCATTTACTGGCCCTTCGAAGACTCTTGCGACTTCTAGCGTTCCTGTCGTCCGTGCTGTGATGACCACGGCAACATCATCGGCGAATCCAACTATTTCTGCGCCCGTCGGAAGATCGAGTCTTAGCAGTTCATCGTACATTAAGATCCACAACGAAGGACCGATCCCTGTGGAACTGCTTCCGTCACTTTGTACTCAACGGGACCGTTCTCCGTGTCGTACATAAGTATTCTGTTGTCCAGGCAGCTAACCATCATTCTCCTTAGATATTCTGGGGTCTGCTTCGCTGTTAGAGCACCCATAATACGATCCCGTCCTGCAGTGTTAAACGCGTTTCTAACATCCAACGTCACCAGCGCACAATAACCCTTCGACTTCCAGTGCCCCTGCTTTACTGTTTTCGCTGCATCGACGACTTTAGATATGGCGTCCACCGTTGACCGTCCTTTCTGAAATCCTTATTGGCGCTGAGACACCTTTACTATCGACGTGTTTCTCTAATCTCTGTAGCAGCCGTCGCTCAAACAACTTCCCGAAGTTGTCGAGGAGGCAGATCAGGCGGTATGATGATGGTTCATCCAGTGGCCTATCTCCTTTCCTTAGAAGAACCAGCTTCTGTTTTCTCCAACAATGGTGGAAGTCTCCTCTGCAGAGGAATACATTGTACGTTTCCAGTAACAGTTCCGGCCACGCTTCGATAACTTCCCCTACGATTTCGTTCGGGATATTATCTGGCCCCGGTGCTTTACCGTACTTCAGCCGCGCTTTTGCCTCATGTAGTTTCTCGATAGTCAGGGTTAAAACGTTTCGATATTCCGCGGCAGGATGATTATTTTAATTTAATGGTGTATCGCGAGGTTTATTAATAATTTTCATTGCGACCTATTTGCGGTTTTTATTACGGATAATCGCGAGGTTCGTGTTCTGGACTGGGTCGACGCACTACCTGATTGAAATACTGATTTAAAATATATTTTGTTATTAAAATAGGTCCTCAGAGCGTTGTTTAAATTCTCATCGTCCGCAGCCGAGAGTTAATTTGCTGATTTCACTCGAAAATGCTGGAAGTACTCATCATTGTCCCTGATTATTTAATTCTAATTTTCTCAAGGAGTGTGTACGCGCGTTATGCGCACACTTTCAAAACGCAAAATATTCTATTTTTTGGTACTCGGGCACAGCAAGTTTGACTCAACAAGTATAGCGAGTATTTCACTCCTTCGCTGCGTTTCAAATTGAATTTTACACGGATTTTCCGGCTTACTTGGAAAATGACTCTAAATTCATATGAACAGCAAGATGCTGCCGTATGGAGCTTTACACTCAACTTACTTATTTTCTTAAGGTTTTTTTTATGACCTGGCTTTCTCGGGTCAGCGATTTCTTATTTTTGTACGTAAACGGATTCCTCCGGGTTTCTTTGTTTCTCTAAAGGATTCCAAATTCACACTGAGCTAAGGTGTAGAGCTTAACACTCAACTTTCTAGATTTTATTTTAGTGACTTTGAGTAGTTTTCCTCGTCTACCTACTCGAAGTCCTCATACGCGCCTATTTTGGTGGATATCATGAATCGCACCTCAAGGGCGTCTTTGTAACCATAGGATGCTTTAAACGAAAGAGTGTGCTGTCTTTCTTTTCCCTTTCAGAGCAGTTAACAATATCTGATCATATCTGATAAGACGTTTTATGTACCCAATATCTTGCTATAAAACGCTATTTAAATGATGGGGTTTTTGCTTACATTAACTGTTCCGTCGTGTTGGTAGCGGAATGTGGAAGAATAAGTAAAAAAAAGAAAAATCCGACCACGGGAATTGAACTCAGACTGACTACGTAAAAACCCATTATCCTAACCATACACCCATACGGGCTTTGATGCCAAATGATAAAGTTGAATAACATATAAGCGTCACTTATTTCTTTTTAACTGTTTTTTTCGAAAATTAAGGCGAGATGAGTGCCAGCACTTTGTTCTGTTACGCTAGCAGACATGCCGCATGTCTACTTTGATTGAAAATTTAACTATTATAACATCAATTATTTTTCAAAGTGAACGAAAGTCCGTAGATTCATATATGACCCTATATGGTTATAATTGTATCAGATATGAATCAGATCTGATAATATATGGCTATATGTAAGTTCATAGGGGTTCATATCTGGTCAGATATGATCCCGTACGAACTGATATGTTCAAGTCTGAATTCATATCTGGACATTGTGGCGTGGCTTTTGTAACGGCTCAGGACAGTCCGTACAACCTCCACCGTCCAAATATAACGACGCCCGCACTGCCAATCCTACCTTTCGTTGGGCGCCAGGTAATCTATTCTTTTTCCGATTACCAGGGAAACCAATCCACTTTTCCTGCCTATCGTCCAGCTAGCTGAAAAGGGTGCAGTTCTGGGGGTGCATGCAAAAATAAAATCGAGGCAACACAACTATTCTCTTAGTCAAGAACAACAAGGTACTCTGGAATTTATTTCAGAGAATTGGATCCAAAGAAATCCGACCTCGCGTCGGGTTAAATTGACCAACGATCCTTATTTCACAGAATTCGACTCGTGTCCGACCCTATCGCGGATTCCAATCGAGAGCGCGTGTTCAAGCAAGACTCGAGTCCGACAACTTCACGCGGAAACCCGGTACAGTCGATGAACGAACGCGTCACGCAGTTACTTCGTATTATGCCACGGACACTAATACCGAAAAGTGCACCTCGTGCGCCTACCTTTTTAGTATTATTCCGTAGCCCCGTGCCGGAAAACTTGTCGTCGAACGCCTTGTGGCCTGTCTCGCGTCGGATTCTCGTCCGAGCGTCGTTCTATCGATCTCGTTCGCGCGTCTCTCTCCGCGTCCCGATCTATCTCTCCCTCGAGTCCTTTAACTCGGTCCTGGCCTAGATCCGTGCGTTAACTCACTAATTTTCGCGTGTCGCGTGCCTCACTCACCCGAGCGATCCTCGGTGGGGGCATCGACCACGTGATCGATGGGTCAATTCCTCGGCTATCTTCGGCTTCTCTCTTTCCTCTGTCCGTCCGACCTCTCGCTAACGAACGCGCGACACTTTAGGCGGCCGAGAGACTGTACAAAGAAAAATCATAATCCGGCAATATCTCGCTCTGGAATCTCGCGACTTCGACAGCGAGGAACGACTCGGCGCTCGAAGGATTCTCGGCTCACGCAGCTGCGAGCGCGTATCAGCGCCTCGTCACAACATATATATCATATATGAGTTCATATATATAGCCAGGTATGTTTTACATCTGGTCAGATATGTTGCTACATGAATAGATATGATGAGATATGATTCTACAGGAGTGGCATGTTATCACGTATAATCAGATATGAACATATATGTGTTCATCTCTGATCAGGTTGTGTCCCATATCTCCTCAGATATGAACCTACATGAGCAGATATGTTCATATATGATAGCGTATATGGTTAGATATGGTCTCGTATATGCAACCCACCAACAAATATGAGCAGATGTCAACATATGCGAGTCCATATATGGTCTGATACAGTTCTGCATCTAAATAGATCTCATATTATATAAACATATATGTCATACATGGTAAGATACAGCCCCGCATGTGCAACCCATGGACATATATAATCAGGTATTAAGATATATGAGTCCATATATGGTCAGGTACGGTCAGATATTTGATAAGATATGATCTTATATGAACAGATGTGATTGCAGATATGAACCTACATGATACCGGACATAATAAGACATGAACGTATCTGATTCATATACGAATGTATCTGATTCATATATAGACATATATAATCAGACCTCAACATTTTTTTCCGGGTATTGCCAATCTTCAACGCGGGTTGCGCAACCACCTAAAATGGTGCCGTTTTCATCACACGTCCTACGATTTGACTCGAAGAATTGCTCCTTATACCGTGTTTGTTTCCCTGAGCTAAGGGTTACTCGATATCCTGGCGTGTTGCAGTCTGTATCTTATTGACGCCAGTTCAGCTCTGTCGGAGCCCGGAAAAGCGTGTCGAATGCGAATACAAACCTCGGGGGCTTTCCGAACCTTCCAGCTGATCGGTTTTAAGGCCGGACAGCCAGATTCGCGCTGGGCTCAGTCCGGCGCAATTGCCGGAGTAAATACACAACACGTCACAAGCTACGGCGGCCCTTCGTCCGGAGCAGGGCACACAGAATCCTTAAGAGCGTTGCTTCGACGAGAATCCTCTTAATCTTTGTTTAATCAAAAGTTAAGAAGCCTGCTCACTCGCGAGATATTTCGTATTGAATCTTCGTTGATCAGACGGAATGGCTGGGCAACGTCGATACACGAATCCTAATCCTCAGAGATACTGTAACTTCTGTGACGCGATGCAGAGGGCACAGATACCAGTGAGGGTTCCCTAGACTATTGATATTATATTTTGGGTCGCTGCTGTAGCAGCATGACAGTGCTCTGAGACGTCGTCGATAGTTCGAAGTAAAAGAGAACTGCCTCTGCGCGTTGTTCGCTTATGAAGCCCTGGTTGTTCTTAGCGAAGGGGTTGTGACGTAGAGGTTTCATGGCAATCAGGTGATCTATTTACTCGATCTTTCGATGACGTGGAGTTTGTGTTGTTATGCCAGCCGTCTCTTTGGTCCTCTCGCTGTTGCTATGCGAAGACTTCACGCGCTTGATCGGTGGCCGCTTATTATTATCTAAGTATATCTTTTCTTGGGGATACCCGTTTAACATTGTTGCCACCTCGCAACGCTCAGCGTTCGGCCTCTTGGTCTCTCTCTCTCTCTCTCTCTCTCTCTCTCTCTCTCTCTCTCTCTCTCTCTCTCTCTCTCTCTCTCTCTCTCTCTCTCTCTCACTCTCACTCTCACTCTCACTCTCACTCTCACTCTCACTCTCACTCTCACTCTCACTCTCACTCTCACTCTCACTCTCACTCTCACTCTCACTCTCACTCTCACTCTCACTCTCACTCTCACTCTCACTCTCACTCTCACTCTCACTCTCACTCTCACTCTCACTCTCACTCTCACTCTCACTCTCACTCTCACTCTCACTCTCACTCTCACTCTCACTCTCACTCTCACTCTCACTCTCACTCTCACTCTCACTCTCACTCTCACTCTCACTCTCACTCTCACTCTCACTCTCACTCTCACTCTCACTCTCACTCTCACTCTCACTCTCACTCTCACTCTCACTCTCACTCTCACTCTCACTCTCACTCTCACTCTCACTCTCACTCTCACTCTCACTCTCACTCTCACTCTCACTCTCACTCTCACTCTCACTCTCACTCTCACTCTCACTCTCACTCTCACTCTCACTCTCACTCTCACTCTCACTCTCACTCTCACTCTCACTCTCACTCTCACTCTCACTCTCACTCTCACTCTCACTCTCACTCTCACTCTCACTCTCACTCTCACTCTCACTCTCACTCTCACTCTCACTCTCACTCTCACTCTCACTCTCACTCTCACTCTCACTCTCACTCTCACTCTCACTCTCACTCTCACTCTCACTCTCACTCTCACTCTCACTCTCACTCTCACTCTCACTCTCACTCTCACTCTCACTCTCACTCTCACTCTCACTCTCACTCTCACTCTCACTCTCACTCTCACTCTCACTCTCACTCTCACTCTCACTCTCACTCTCACTCTCACTCTCACTCTCACTCTCACTCTCTCTCTCTCACTCTCTCGCTCTCTGACGAGCTTGCTCTCTTACGAGCGTTACTCTTACCCGCTCTCTTACGAGCTTGCTCTCTCACGAGCATTAATCTCGCCCCGCTCTCTAACGAGCTCGCTGGTGGGATAATGGGTAGAGGAGTAGACGGTGCAAAGACGCTGTGTGAAACGTAATCGAAATATTTTTATTTGGTAGAGGTGCCGGGTAGTGCGGTCAACAAAAATGCCCCCGACGTCTCGTCGACTCGTTGCTCTCGCTCGCTCTCGTTCGCTGCCTGCCTGTAGCCCGAGCGCGACGCGACTGGCCCCTCTCGGTCCGCGGCGCTCGCCTTCCCACCCGGTTTCCCCCTCTCCGTCCTACTCACCGCTTCTAGGTTGCCGCTCGAGCGGTAACAAACATGTTAGCTTGAGTTTATTTGTTTAATTGAATTTCTGTTGTAATTGAATTTTTTTTTAATTCAATTTTCTTTCTTATTTGTTTTAATAATTTTTTTTTCTAAAAGGCAAGGCAAATAACAAAATATTCGTATTTTGTTTGTGCGGGAACACCTTTGGAAAGATGCTGCTGTTACAGGGTATCTATCCACAGTTCCTCGCTTGGCCTTGGTTTCACTGGCCGTCTTTCCTAGGTCGGGAATAGTGTGTTTACGATTTTTTGCATCTTCTCCAGGCAGGATAGTCCGGGTACGGGTTGCCAGCCAACCAATTTCTTCGTGACCTGCCTGTAGGGTAAGCCCCATGGGTACTCCTCTATCGTACGGTAGAGTTCTATCCAGTTCCTCCTCTTGCTGCTCCGAATAGCCACCCATAATTTCTTTCGTGCCTGTTTGAACTGGAACTGAAGAACCGTATATTCGTGTATTTCGTCTCTCCTTCTCCATCATTGGGCCACTCGGTGTGCTGTCATACATTATTTTCTCAGTTCGACTATTTCTGGGATCCACCAGTACACTGACCTCCTTGTCTGTGCAGGTTTTTTCCGTCGTGGCATGGCCGCATCACAAGCCGCTGCGACTGTGTGACCATGTAGCTGACGATCGCTTCTGGTTCTGGCCTTTCCGACAGTATTAGCAGTTCTCCCGGACTCTTTGCCATATCAAGCGCCTCCCATTGTCGCGTGCGGTTGAGTTACCGAAACACCCACCCATCTGCCTTCAGTATCGGATTGTTTAGGCCATTTTGCTGTCGTCTCTGTCCTGTTTTGATGCGGAACTCAATATACTGTTGGTCGCTGAGTGTGGCGTCCTCCAATACTTCCCATCCCTCCGTTCGGGCTGCTACTCCTCCAGATGCTAGCGTTACGTCTACTACTGAGCCCGTTTGTCTCCGGCGGAAGGTAAATGAATTACCCTCGTCTAGGACAACCCGGTCTAAATGAGCAATTAGTTCCGAAAGTGCCTCACCCCTGTTGTCGAGCCTTCTGGAGCCCCATTCCTGTGCTTTGCTGTTAAAATCCCCTGCCACTAGGACTTCACCAGTCGCTGCTCTAAGCCTCTCTTCCAGGGTTTCGTGCTGTTCCACGTAGTCTTCGTAGTCACGGTTTGGTGAGAAATAACAGCTGTACACTCTCCCGTCCCCTATCTTCCCACACGAAGTCTGCGGTAGGTTTGCGAATTTTGCGGATTTTCATATCGCTATTTAAAACTGCGATTGCCGCCTTTCCCGTTTTGTCCTGGAACCACAGGCCTCCTTCTGGTTTCTTGTACAACTCGCTAATTATCAGTACATCCACCATCTTTTCTGCGGCCACCTGCATTAGGAGGTTCTGTGCCCCCCGACCTCTCCCGAGATTGCTTTGCAGAAACATATCCATTTGGTTTTTGTTTCCTGGCCTTCTCGAAGGAGAGGCATCTTGCGCTCCCGAGGATATGGTTAGCACCTCCTTGCTGTTCTGCTTCACTGCATATTCTGCAGAGCGGACAATTTTTGCATTCTTTCGCGAGCTGATTGTCCTCTCCGCACACGCGGCACCCTTTCGACCTATCTGTCCCTTTGCAGCCCATTGCACACCCATGCTATTTTAACCTTCACTTTCTCAAGTAGCTTCACCGCGACTTTTGTCGGTACGGTCACGGCTGCTGTTTGAGTACCTTCAAAGCCCTCCCTCAAGACTCTAGCCTTGATTTGGTCTCCGTCAGTATTCTCAGTGCCCACTATTATTGCAGCTGTTATCTCTTCTTTTTCTGTAACCCCATGTAGGTCTCGGATTTCAACATTATAGCTCTGCCCCATCGTGCGTACCGTTGCCTGATCGCCCGGGTGATCCGCTACTGGGTTTTGCAGAGCTTCGGTGCCTTCGCTTCCTTCCTGTACCTCGACAATGATGTCTGTGTCTGTGTCTGTGTCTGTGTCTGTGTCTGTGTCTGTGTCTGTGTCTGTGTCTGTGTCTGTGTCTGTGTCTGTGTCTGTGTCTGTGTCTGTGTCTGTGTCTGTGTCTGTGTCTGTGTCTGTCAAATCTTAAATCTGACATAAAACGACCCGGGTGCTTTAGCCCATTGCGGTGAAACAGTTCTAGGAAGGAAAGTGAACTTTTCTGCCCAAGGGACGAAAAATTCTAGCCTCACTTATCAACATTCGTCCCGCAAATATTGCTACTCAAAGCGCCTCTATTCGTGCACTCGTTACAAAAAATATCGTGTGTAACATGGGCCGAATTGGCGATTGCAACTCGTGTGATTTCGGCACTCGCACAAACGCCAACTTTCGGCCCTTGTTGCACTATATACTATTAGGTCACTCAGTGCGAGAAACGCGGTTTCACGCACACTACGCGTGCGTCAAACCCCATTTTCGCACCTGGTAAAATAAAATTCTGTACGATACTCTACGGAAAACATATTTTTCAGCTCGTGTGATTGCAACACTCGCTTTCGGCTCGTGCTGTAACCTCACACTAGTGAGAAAAAGTTTTTCCACTCTCGTATCGTAATGTTCTATTGAAATGTAATTTTCTCCGACTGGTATTACTTTTTCGCAGATACGAAACGAGACTTCGTACGCTCTTGGCCTTTACTACAAGAAGCAATTGGTCGAAAAACTGCAGCTTCCTCACGTCGGTGAAGCTCTCAATCCCTTTGACGATAATATGAGGATAACCGTCATTGAGCCTCAAGATACTTATAACGTGCCGCTGTACATCACCTACCATTTCCCGATTCATGTTCTACCGGTTCACTCCGAGTGAGTTAGTTCATTATTTTTTTTAAACGCAAAGTAGAACCCACGTTGCTTCTCGAGTACACCTTTTGCCCGGTGTCCTCTTCCATGAAGAAATCCATTAATCAATTTTGGCTTCCTCGTAGAAAACCTTTATGGACGATGGACCAAAAGTAAAAGGTAGCAACGAGCAAGGTTCTGTTTTGGAATGTTGTTATACTTCTTGTAGCAGAACTTCGGTATTTCTTGACAGTTTTAGTTTCAGTTTTGGGCGAGGAATCGAACGTGCCCTGTGAGGCATTGACGCAATAGTGCGCACAGCGTTTTTTTACCTTGACTTGTTTCGATTTGGAGTCCAAATAAAGTACTTTTAGGAGGAGTTACCCCCTGAAAAATTATTCTCATAAAATAACGAATTTAACCTTATTTAGTCGATTTGTGTATAATTTTATTCATGTTTGGGGGGTGGTGTTCTGTAATATGTTACTTTTAATAAGTTTCGTTCTCAAAAATGATACATTTTCATACAAACATGATAAAAGGCATTTAAGGGTAGTTACCCCGTAGAAAAACGTCTTTGCGAGCCATGCAAAAACTCGTCAACTTACTTTTGAAGTAATGTGTAACATATATTTTTTAAAATGTTTCAGCTGTTACTTTGCCCAAAAAGAGGAAGCTTTGTTTTCATGAAAAAAATTTCTTTTCGAGATTTTTATGTTAGCATACTCAGAATGGTCCAAAATGTCCAGAAAAATGGCCTACTAAAATGTGCGTGTGCGTGTGCGTGTGCGTGTGCCAGGGACAAAAAATTCGATCCTCTATAACTCACAAACGGCACGATGGATCTCTTGATGGATCTCGATGAACTCTTCTTTAATTGGTGTGATTTTTAACAAAATGTGTCCATGTATACAGATTTTATAGAATTTTTAATTTCTCGAAAAAAATGGCGTGATCGCTCTAACTTTCGAAAAAGTTCGACGAATTAGCTAAATAATTCTTAATAACTGAAGACAAGTTTAATGTTGTTTGGTATTGAATTTCGACAAGATTGGTAAAGCGGTTCGGATTTTACAGAATTTTGAACTTTACGAAAAAAAAAAATTTTGCTCTAAATCATGTCGAATCTCAACAAATCAACTGAAATGTTCTGCAGACGAAAAATAACATACAGCGTTGCTACGTGCAAAATTTGGTGATGATCGGTAAAGTCGTTCGGATTTTACGCCATTTTAAATTTTTCAAAGAATTTAAATTTCCGCTCTAACTTCCGCAAAAGTTAAAAAATTAAGTAAAAACTTTGTACTAGATGGAAATATGATGCAACGATATTAATTACGGAATTTTCGTTGTCGTGTGTAACGTAATTTGCTTTTTTTAATAGATAATACATTTTTAACTTTTAATACTTAATACTTTGTGTTGTTGCACAAGCAACTACCAAAAGTATAGAAGTAACGATATTTAAAAAATGCTAATTAAAATTTTTAAAATGATGCAAAGTAGAACTTTGCACGTTGCTTCCTCATTAAATCTCATTTTTCACAAAGCTTCCTCTATAAGGAAGCCAAAATTAATAAATAAACTTGCTCATAGAAGTGGCTTTGTGAAAAATGAGATTTAATGAGGAAGCAACGTGCAAAGTTCTACTTTTTTATCACATTTCGCGGCAGTTTACCCCCATTAAGTTATCGAATCGAATCGCGGAAATTGCGCTGTTCACATTTTGTTATGGCAAAAGTTATCCAATGAGTTTCATCCCAAATAATTGCCTTTTTATGTATGAAACATACAAATCACTACTTTTCAACCTTACTTTAAGACGCTATTTCACCCCCTAGAAGTGTTTTACAGCAGATAAAAAAATACGCATCGCTTATTTTTTGATATAGTATAATATATAGCATTATTATTAAAATCGGCGAGGATTGGATGGTATGAATAACATTTTTTAATCTACTTTATGTAATTTTAATTGGGCAGTTTAAACTTTAAATTCGCATTCTGGCCCAAAGAAACCCTTTTAGCCACCATATTGTGAAGAAAATCAATGTATTGTAATTTAAAAAAAAATTAATCTACCATTTTGGGTCAACCATTTTCAATTAGCAATTTTTTATGTCACATTCGGATTCAACAACCCGAAAATCCCTTTCAGCAACAATCTTGTCAAGAATATAAAGGTATTGTCATTTTTTTAACTTTTAGTCCGCCGCTTTGAATTTGCAAATGTTTGTGTACAATTCGGATTCAGTAACCGAAAAACCCTTATACATAGTTTTAGTTAGGACAAAAAAAATCGTGTCATTTAGGGCACTTTTAGTCGAACCCTCCGTATCAACGAAGGGGTTATGAAGTTAGAAGTTAGAGTTATGAAATAAAAAAAATGTAATCCCATAAAATCCGTTGTGATTTCAGTATTTTAATAATAACTGCAATAAAGACCTCTGATATCGTTCCTTGCGTACCAAATCTCATCTGTATTGGTGAAATAATTATTTTTTGCAATAGCGTGCGTAAAGCTCACTCTTTCCGTACTGTCTCGCGTGCGCAAGGCGCTCATTTTCCGGAATTCAATTCGTGCGGAAATAACGTACTTTTCACACTTGATCCACAATATATTATATCGTACAACTTTATTGATTGTGTCAAAATTGTATATCAAACATCTTTTAAGGGGAATGAATCAGGTGAAATTTACGGATATTCAAAGACTAATATCTCACTTGGCCGCTAATATTATTTTTTAAGAATACTAGGGAGCACCGCCTCCCTGCGCGCTTCGCGCGCCAACTCTCCGTACTTCGTCACTTATTATTAAAATATTTTGTCGCTGCCATTATCATCATAAGGACATGGTCCATAATAAGTCCATACTTGAATACTAGACCAACCCTACTTAACTTAATACTACACAACCTAAGCGTACCAAACTTAATCCTACTTACCCTTGTTAGGTTCTGGATATTTTTCCTGATATAATTAATTATTATTTTATTTCCATTCTTTCCAATATTCACTTTCAATTTCTGCTATTCTAAATCCGTTCCGCAATTTCGTGCTTCGTACATTGCACTTATATTATTTATATATATATTATTTTCGCTGACCGCACTTGTCGTGCGTTGTCAGCATCTTTAGGCCGTCTCACGGTCTCCGAAAACCCTACTTAAATTCCTATACACTCTTTCATTTTTTATTTAATGGTTTCACTCATCAGTCTTCAGTATAAGTTTCTTAAAATAATCAACTAATAATTGTCATAAAGAGTGACAATATAAGAAGCTTTATCCTGTTAAATTGGTGTTTTAAGCTCTTAAATTCGGATAAATAAATCCACATATTTTACGCATGATAATTCGAAATATTGATTTTAATCATTAATCGAACCGAGAACTCCCAAAAATATATCCCTTTCCAAGGTCTCGTTAGCTCGGGACGTAACATAATTTTTTATTTCAGAAGTGGGATGTTCGAGTTTCGAAATTATTTCGCGTTAAACTAATTTAACACAGCGAATTTAACTACAATTTAATAGTGCACGTAATTTAAGTGAACAACAAATGCATCATTTTGAATTCGAGTGAAACTTTATTTGCTTCGTACATATTCGTGAGTTCCGTATTTCGGCACATTTTGTAACTTTCCGTCAGTCTTCGTGTATTTTTCGAAATTGTCGTGAACCCTTGCGAATTTCCATAAATTCTAAGGACAAGTGTTGTGAATTAGTGCGTATGGTGAATCGCAATTACATCGTGATACGTGTTCGCTCTGTTCACGCAGCGAATGTTGTCAATTTTTGTGAACTTTCGTTTATCTTCGTAAATTTTGTGCAACTTTCTCGCGTTTCTCGCGTTGTACCTTTGCGCCCATTTTGTGACTTTACGCAAGCTTTCGTGCATATCTTCAAATTTTTGTAAATCTCTGCGAATTTTCATTGCTTTGAGGCTGTTCGCGAAGTGTCTAAATTAGTGCGAGAAGTGATCGCGTCGCAAAAACTGTTCACATGCAATGAACGTATAAATTCGCACGTAACGATACGAACTTTCTCCAAAATCAAATGAGATTTGCATCGTATTCGTATCGTATCGTTTTTATCGAACTTTCGTGAAAAATCGTGATCTTTTTCTGGAGTTTTGTAAATTTTGGCTAGTTCTCTCCAGTCCTGCCGAAATTGTACGCTCCCTGCAACAACAAATCAACAATGCCCCACATATATCAGGAGAGGCGAACCGTACATTTACTACGGTTTCGTAAATATTCGCGATTTTGAAAACTACCGAGTTGACATCACAATGAATTTTCGTGGATTACCCTGGATTAATGGCAGAAGTTTCGACGATCAACAAGAATTCGACTATTATCAAGAATTCGACGGTCAACAAGAATTCCACTATAATCAAGCATTCGACGATCAACAAGAATTCGACTATTATCAAGAATTCGACGATCAACAAGAATTCGACTATAATCAAGCATTCGACGATCAACAAGAATTCGACTATATCAAGAATTCGACGATCAACAAGAATTCGACTGTCATCAAGAATTCCACTATCAACAACGATTCGACTATCATCAGTCTTCAGACACTCAATCCATCCTCTCAGGTGACCAATAATTTAACAACTTTCCGGAAGGATTTACCACAATTTGAACCGGATCTTGAGACTGGGGAGGGAATCCATCAATATCGACACCCGTAAGGGTAGCTCAATTTTGGATAGAGCATGAGGTCGATGGATTTGGTCTGAAGTGCTCTTGGCCCTCTCATTCGTCGTCTTCCTTGCAAAGTACCATTCAGAAACAGGAGCTTCCAACAAATGCGGAAATTCAAGAATCTCTCGCAGATACCAACCAACAACAGGATAAATCAACGCGCAAGAGAACGCGCCGTCCTACCAGAAGAAGGGCACGAAAGTTAACGGCTCGCCAACAATTGTCATGACTAACAAGGACCTTAGATTGTGTGACAATTTCCAGGAAAAATACCAACAATCATCATGTAACCACTCGAAGAGTTAAGAAATCGGCGTCGCTCATACTATAAACGAAGCCGAGGTCGCTGTGCTAGCGGAATTTACCGACGCAACACAATACTACTCATCACCTGCTGGGGCTCTACTGGAAAGCGTTCACATAGACGACAAACTCTAGGTTGTCGTTCTCTAGAAGACACCAGATACATCTGATTTCATAGACATCATGATGAAAATGTTCGATCTTGTAATTAACAGTGAAAATTATCCAACGTTTCGCTCACTTGGAACACCGATATCAAATTCACCAATCGACGCTCATCTTGAACCCTGCGACCTGACTGGGGAGGTGTCTGTTCATACACACCTTTCGCAGTTGCAGAAACATCAGTTGACGAAGCATACCTCAGGAAAATCTTATTGGAAAACGACAAGAACGAGTCAGATGCACTCACACTGGACGGCACGGACTCCACTGTTGTACCACACAACAGCAACTTGGCAGTACCAATGCTCCATCGTCGTGGCAAGATTTTAGAGGAATGCTGGGGTGTTCAAAGTGTTAAAGAAGCAATCGCATGCCACATTGACAGCCGAAACGTTGAGCCGATGTCGAGGCCCAACGAAACTCGGAAGGGAGTAGGCTAAACCTACTTTAAGCCAGTCTCAAATTCCTATAAATGCCACTACAACGACCAGCGCTTTCACCTACTGGATGAACGATTTCAGCACGAAGAGCCATAACCCCTTCGTCTTAAATTCATAGACCTACACACATACACTTTTGATTTCCCCCAAATGAAATTATTTAGATTAAACTTAAGTACACGTCACAGGAGTTACTCTCCTTTGCAAACAATTACACTTAAGTTCTGTTTTAAGAGAAAAAAAAATGGAAAAATTGTTATGACACGCTGCGCGCTTCTTTTTCTTTGAACCCGCCGAGGCACTGTATAGCCTCGACGGATTACCAGAAGGGGAGGTGTTACGACCTGGCTATTTTTCCTGATATAATTAATTATTATTTTATTTCCATTCTTTCCAATATTCACTTTCAATTTCTGCTAATGTAAATCCGTTCCGCAATTCCGTGCTTCGTTCATTGCTCTTATATATTGTTTCGCTGACCGCACTTGTCGTGCATTGTCAGCATCTTTAGGCCGTCTCACCGACTCCGAAACCCCCACTTAAATTCCTGTACACTCTTTCATTTTTTATTTAATCGTTTCACTCATCAGTCTTCAATCAATTTCCAAACAACCAACATGTCTTAAATACAATATTTCAAGCGCTTGAGCGCCGCGTTTAAGTATAAGTTTCTTAAAATAATCAAAATAATCAACTAATAATTGTCATAAACAGTGACAATATAAGAAGTTTTATCCTATTAAATTGGTGTTTTACGCTGTTGAATTCGGTTAAATAAATCCACATATTTTACGCGTGATAATTCGAAATATTGATTTTAATCATTAATCGAACCGAGAACTCCAAAAAATATATCCCTTTCCCTTGGATAGTTAGCTCGGGACGTAACACCTTAGCTAAGAAACGTACCTTTTTTAACTGTACCTAACTCAACCCTCCCTAATTTGATCATGCATAACTTAACTTTACTAAGTCAATCCCACGTAACTTAATCCCACCTGAGATAATCCTATCCGATTTAATCCGACCTAACTTAATCATACCTAACTTAAACTGCGCGCTCGAATTGCTATAATCAAGTCGGTATTGAAACGGCTATTATGGTAACGGTTCCTATGGCACCGGCTGCTATGGCGTCGGGTGCTATAGAAACGGTTGCTATGGTAACAGTTGTTATGGTTCAATTATACTACATGGGCAACTTCAAAGGGCGAGCGGTGTGACAATTTCACACCGCTGGAATCGATAATCGAGCGGTGTCAAGTTGGCCATGAAATCGATAATCGAGCGGTGTCAAGTTGGCCATGAAATTGATGGGCGAGCGGTGCGAAGTTGGCCATTGAATCAGTGGACGAGCGGTATGAAGATCGTCATGGAATCAGTGGGCGAGCAGTGTGAAGTTGGCCCTAGTGGTCAGTACTTGGATGGGTGACCGCCATTGTCCTAAACAGCGACGACAGCATCGGCGGCGTTGGCGCCGAGGGGGACGTCGAGATATCTTTATAATATAGAGAGATGTACTATAGACCTATCCAACAAAGAATTCTTTGCCAGGTGGCAAGTGCATGCGGGTAACTGAGGTCACCTACAACATTTTTTTCTTGTTTTTACACTCTGTACACATTTGAACGAGAACCAGTAGGCCAAATATTCCCAAATAATTCGTAGCTATTGTTGGGATTAGTTTTTTCGGCACGAGCGTAGCGATTTGAGATAATGGTAAAATTTATATAAGGCCGTGGGTTTCAATGGTTATTTAAAAAATAACTTTTTTAACTAAAGCATAACTTTAGAAATTGTTACAAAAATAAATAAAAAGCCACATTCATGCAATAAGAGTTTATGTTAAGCATAACTAAACATTATTTCAGAATATTTGGCTACTCGACCTCTTTCAAAACTGTGCAGAGCATAAAAATGAAAAAAATGTAGGTGACCTGCGTTACCCGCCTTTCGTTGCCACCTGCCAAAACATTCTTCGTTTGATAGGTCAATAGTACTTTTTTTTTTATTCTAGCGGCCACTTAAATCAAATATTTCTTCTTGAGTATCTTTGAGGTTTTTGGATATCCGTAAATTTGATCTGATCCCCTACCTTTAACGCATGTGTGTTTTCAAACGTTTACTTTGTTGTCTCACAATTTTCGAAAGATTTAAGCTGTGACAAATTAAAACACGTAAGATCTCCTAAAATTGTACATCAGTGCGACATGCTGGGAGATATATATTTTTATAAATCAAAACGGCAGAAACTCTGAATCTCTGCATACATTTTGTTGAAAATCCCGAAAATTAACAAGAAGTATTACTTCATGTCTGATAAAATTTCAACTCGATAGACGATTGAAATTTAGGAACACTCTGTCCACACAAAAAACTCATTGTACATTTTACACGTTTATTCGAATGCCCGTTCATATCTTTTACACTTTACAGAAAGTATCAAGTGAGCGAACGAGGGATATGCTGGAGGGAATTGAGCGACAATATGCACGTTGCCAAAGACATTTACTGTGTCTCTAAAGAAGGGAACTGCAATTCGGTGTTCGGCGTAAAAGTAACTTGCATGGAGAATCCTAATTTTGTGAGAACGAATTGTCAAGTACCGCAGTACTTGATCACCGTGGTACCGCCTTTGTCTTTCGACAACAAATTGCCGTTCGTTATCGACGTCAGTGTACCGTTTATAGAGTACGAAGTGAGAATCGAACCCGGTGAAAGGATAAATGTATATTCGCTGAAATGCGACAGCGATTCTTCAGTGATTTTCAAGGTAAATTGATTGAAATATTAAAATGCTAAATATACAGTGTAGTCCGAGTGTGTTTACATCCTCAGCAAACAATTCAAATTTGTACTACTGAGATTATACACATATAACTAAAAGTGATTTATATACCATAATTTTTTCTTAGGTGTAATATAACGTTAAACGTTAAATTCATATTATGAATTATTTTTTTCAGATTCAAAATTATCTAGGAACTCAATGGACCGGCACGTTTAGATTAAATAATGAACTCGAAAGGAGATCCGTGAAAATGTTTGCGGATAGCGAGTCCGATTCGATCAAGCCTTTCGTGCTCTGCGTAGAGTTGAACAAGGCATCAAGCTGGACAGTGGTTATATACGCTCAATATTGGATTATAAATAAAACCGGCCTATCTTTGCAGATCCAAGTAATAACAACAAAACCAAAAATATTAACAGTATCCGTATTTGATCATAGTTAACTGCCACAAATTTACAAATTTACAAATTTACAAATTTACAAATTTACAAATTTACAAATTTACAAATTTACAAATTTACAAATTTACAAATTTACAAATTTACAAATTTACAAATTTACAAATTTACAAATTTACAAATTTACAAATTTACAAATTTACAAATTTACAAATTTACAAATTTACAAATTTACAAATTCACAAATTCACAAATTCACAAATTCACAAATTCACAAATTCACAAATTCACAAATTCACAAATTCAAAAATTCACAAATTCACAAATTCAAAAATTCACAAATTCAAAAATTCACAAATTCACACATTTACACATTTACACATTTAGAAATTCACAAATTTACAAATCATGATAAATTACAGGAATCACTTTCAAATACGGTAGATATACCGGGCGAAGAGTTGATTGTATTCTCACAAAAAAAGAATCGAAAGAAGTTGATAATGGTGAAAGCTCATCAGTCCGATTGGTCGTTACCGTTCAGTCTCGACGCAATAAGCTCAATGTCGCTGATAGCTTGCAAGGACTTGGAGAGAAAACGAAAGTATCGTATACTCGCCGAGATTGCGACTTCGAACCTTTCGCCGCAGTTTACGAAAATCGTGACCTTCCTACCCTATTTTTATATTAAAAACGATACTAAGAAAACTCTGAGATTTATGGAAGAGAACGAGGACGCTGATCTGTGGAACGATCTGCTGCCCGGGCAAGGTGTCGCCTTTTGGCCGTATACCGAGTCTATGCGAATGCGTTTGAAGTGGAAGAGCAGTCAATTGGTCTCCCAACATTTCGATGTCACGAAAGTCGGAAGAATCGTTCTACGAATGGAGAATGGGGTACGTGGCTTTCACATTATAAGAAGAAAGTATGCGTGTTTCGTACATTTATGTTCGCTGCAGCCTAAATCTATAATATTTCTATAGAAATTAAACAAGTAAAACATAACTAGCGGAAAAGAATCTACAACTTCTTATGTTAAAATTACAACTATTTACTTAAGAATAGATCGAATAACTATGCCCAAACACTTTGTGATAGGAAAACGGGAATGCTCTTTCCTTGACGTCAAAACCCCGAATCGATGCCTTGAGCACCCTGCGTTCTAATAATTTGTTAACCATAAGTCAATTAGGGTATTTACTACAGCTCGCGACCTAAGTAAAATGCGAATAATTCTCAAACTCGGCACCGCAAACTATCGATACCGAAAGCCAATATCGTGCCGAAATTATAATATTCAACAATTTGACAATGACGCCGGGGTGAAGAGCGCTGCGTTTACTCATATCAACCTTTATTGACCAATAGGGTAAAAAAAAGAATCGACGTATGTTACGCGGAAGCAAAGTGTAGAAGGATCGAGAGCCAAAAATCAATACATAATTATTGATTCTAATTGGATATTTTATCAAATTGGCAGATTTCATTGTCAATGAGTGTGAAATGTCTCGCCAAGGATTTGCCGAGGTAATTGTGTGGATCGTCAACGAGATTACAAGTCAAGAGATTACAATGCTGTCTTTCTTTTGCTTTAGCCGACCTTTCGAATCTCATTCCTTTCACGGTTCATCCAATCGAAACCCTGCGACGTATCGTAATTCGTAAAATCACGAGAAGCCAATTTGTAAATCCACTAAATAATCAAGTTTACCAGTTTTTACTAATTAGCGCCCAACATATATACTAAATTTTGCCGATTTATCAGAGCCCTGGCATCCTCTGCCTCAGGCCGCGACAGGTGTTGACGCTTTATTTTATTTAAATATTTGTCAATAATATTGATTCATTCCGTCAGAATTTAGAAAAAAATGGCGTCGGTCTCAACATGAAAGTTTTTTGAAACTACAAGAACCAATGAAAGACTACTGGAAAGCTAAGAACTATGTACGAGAAATGCGATATGGTTATATGGTTAAAGTGCGACGGCATTATGGTTGTAGATTGTTGTAATTATCTACAATGAATCAGTGTCAATGTCGGTAAGCTACGATCTTCTATGAAAAATTTCAGCAATCTACAAACTTATTCCAAATCTCGCTGTTTCTCATAGTTGTAATTTCATGATATTATAATATCTCAAATATATTGTTATTGTGTTAACAATATAACTGTAACTCGCCATAAAAATATGAATTTTACTGGCATCTTAGAAAGCCAATAATCTATAACTTTCTATAATAATATACAACTGTCTATTGAAAGGCTTAGTTACTCCATCAAATGGATTTTTTATTCAAAATTTTTTTTCGAAAAAGAATATTAGGGCGGAACATTATTTGCAAATAGTTGCGTCCGTTAGCTTTGAGGTCTCTGCCAAGACTGTTTATCAATTTACGATTGTTGTCAAGCGTCATTCAGTTCGTTGTCAGTTGTTTCATATGTCACGAGTGGATCAATTCCAATGCCGCTTTCACGTGCAATTCCATAAATAAGCATGTTACAAATACCGATTACGTTACAATATTTTCAAGCAGCTGGATGTTACTTTTATAATGATGTTGGCTAACACAAAAGAGCTCAGAGCTTAGTAGATGTGTCTGGTATAAAGTTCACTTGCAAAAAAGGTATCGCGAAGTGGCCCTCTAGCAGCTGAGAGCCGAAACCTCGAAATTTTTCACTTTTTCATAGAAAGCTATAGTTCATTGAAAAGATTTTCTATAGCTAAGTTAATACTTCGACTGAGTTGATGAAAGTTATTATATACCATAGTGAGATGTAATTTTGACAACGATTTACAAAAAATAATGCCTCTTGTTCCTGTCTTTTTAGTTTCCATAACATGTTGTGGAAGTTCTTAATTAGTCGTAAAATCTTATACTTTCTACAAGAATTTGCGAGTAACTGCCCCATAATTATTATAAAAAATTTGTTAACACTTCGACTGAATTGTGGAAAGTTGTTTTATTCTCTAGTAAGTTCTAGTTATCACAGCAAATTACAACATATATAATGCATCTTCATAGTGACTTTTTGATTTCTATCAAATGTTGTAGAATCTCATAACTTTCTATATCATCATAGAGTTTTTACAAGAATTAACGAAACGCTACTACACGATTATGCGCGAATATTTCCGTGATTTTCCATTTATGTCCAATTATGTTCAAGAGACTTATAGAATACTGTAAAATGATGTAGGATAGATCAAATTTAAAAAATGTACAAAACTCCGAAAGGAAAATTTAGAATTATTGTGGCACGGAGCTTGGCGCGCAGGGACAAGTTTCCCTTAATACTTAACAAGATTCTAGGACTAAATACCCTCCGGACAAAATTTCGTTCGCACAAAATCTCCTCCAGACAAAATTTCCCCCGGACAACATTTCCCCAAAATCAGTCACTTCTATCGTAAAATAATTCATATAAATAGTAATGGCAAGAATTTTATTGCCATTTATTGACAATACGATATACATGCAACTCGATTACAAACTAAATTTTTGGGCGAAGCCTCGGAGATAATCAACAAAACTTGACGAATCCAAAGCTCTAACAACGCGTTTCAACGGAGCATCAAAGTCCCGATATTTTCGTTTTTAAGCGCATTTTCAATGTCTGCATTACTGATTTTAAAAGATCAATGAATTTCCATACGGACTATTAACTTCCCTGAGATTTCCAATTGAATCTATTATGCCAGCCTTCGACGGCATTATTTGTTCGAGCACTGCCGTCGATCACGGACCGATAGTGACTCCATAATTCGCGGGCAAACGTTAGTCCGCGGCGAAATTTACCTCGGCGCATCACGCCCAACCATGTGGACGCGAAATAATCAAGAAGCGACTTGAATGTATCCACATTCTGTAAATAAAACTCGGAATTTACAAGTACGTCAAAGGCGGTTTCGATTGATTCTTACGGTACAAACGCCAAGGCAATCAACATGCGTGCGTTCATTGCAAACTCGCTATCGTTACTATAGCGTGTTTGCAATTCGTTTTCCAGCATTTTTCAAAACACACTGCGAAAAATGAAAGAAACACCCCTTAATCTCAGCAGCAGGAAAAACGCACTGCGCAGTACTAATAAATGCTACTTCAAGATCGACAACAATTTTCGAAGGCGACAAACGCGGCTCCAATTTTTTCAATTCGTCTAAAATCGTTACGTACGTTTTTTTATGATGTTCGGCGCAGAGTACAAGGCATTACTTTAGAACCGACAAGTCCATGAATTGTATACAATTGTGGGAAAATATTAGGCACGGTTTTAAAAGCCCCATCAGCAAACCATACAGAACACAAACGCAAAATTTCGGGATTTTCCTTTGTAGCAAAAATTGGTATACGATGCGCAGTCGCTGAGTCGTAAATCAAAAATGTCTTCCCCTTTGTAGTCGACTGACACGAAGCTGGAACTTTCACATCTGTTAACCTTAACGGAATAGACGAAGTCGGATTGTAATTAGCGCGCACACGCCTTGTTGTCCGTTTGAGGCCCTCCGTAGTTGGAAGATGCACAACGGCTGATGTTGATGCCTCGGCTACTTCCGATGAAACAATAGAAACAGTTAATTCACGACTTTTACTTGCACTTTCCTTAATTTTCTGTCGAATATCTCTGGCTTCAATCAGGCCCGCATCTACAACATGATTATGCTCTGATTCTTTCGATACAACACCTACAATACACAGAAAATTGATATTTACTTTATTCATAAATATTCAAACATTAAAACAAATAATGTGCATTACAAAAAAAAAAGAACACTTACCATCTCGGGTGTTTGTCGACGTGTGACACGAGCTACGAAATGTTCCTTTATACCAAATGTATCGCCAAATATATTTATTTACACCCTTCGAGTGCAGATAATACATAAAACCATTTTTAACTAGGGGTTTCACTCCTTTCTTCTGACTAGGCACAAACTTCAGTGGCATAACGGAAACAGTCACAGTTATTCGATGTAAACGAGGGCAATACGTAAACGAGACTGAAAAGAAAGTATCGACGACGGAAGCTCATAAGTTAACACACCCGTCGGATAATCACAGGCATCTTTGATTTATAAGCAGCGTCTTTCTATACGTTGACTCGCCCTATACATTAAACGCGCTCTTCTTTTCCGTAATCTCGTCTTCTAGCTCTCACTATAAACGCGACAAACTGTCAAATAGGGGATTTTGTCCGGGGGAGATTTTGTCCAAGGGAATTTTTTTCCGGAAGAGATATTGTCCGCGGAAAATTCTGTCCGGAGAATTTGTCCAGAGAAATTTAGCCCGTACACCACTTAATAATAGGTAGTCATAGTTTATATGAAAAAGTATAACTAACTATTTTCTTGTTGTAGGGGGTTGTAGTTCATGGTTAAAAGTTACACAAATTTTGTGCAAGAAACTTCAGAGTTTTATAAGATCTATGAATTGTAATTATAGTATACGTTGTTGTAGAAAAACGTAATTTGTTATTGATATACTCGCAGTGAATTGTAGATTTTTTTCTGCCATGGATTTTTCAACTTTTAGCAAATCGTAAACTATTTTTCTTGATCCTCGACCGAAAATACGGGGGGAGGGGGGGGGGGGGGCGACTTTTGCAAATCCGAGGCGAAGCCGAGGTTCTTGCTGGTCGGGGCGAACATTAAAAAGACACAAAAAAATTATTAAACGGCGATAACAAAATAACTTATTTAAGAAGCAAGTACGTAAATAACTATTACCTTCATGGCTAGAAATGAATGATTTGGAGCTTCTTTCATGAATTTAATTATTTAGTCCCACCATAGAACAAAAGCTTTTCTTGGTATATAACCTTTACTATTTGTTTTAATCAAACTTTTTAGATTTAAAAAATTATTAATATTTTCTTTTACACTTAAAGTTTTTTTTAACATACTCCTTATACTCCATAATGTAGGTGGCTTAAGTTTAACTTTAAGGCCTTCAAAATAAACAATTAAATTGTTTTCCTCTGAAGTTGATAAAGAATTTTTGTTTTCCTCTAGCCACTTTTTCTAAGTATTATAAACTAGCAAGTACCGATCAGAAGATTTATTAGGGTAGGTTTCACTTTGTACTATTATTTTCGCTTCCTCGTCAAAATTTCTTAAAACTTCTTCTTCGTCGACAGAACCTTCAGACGAAGAGTCGTCCATTTTTCTTGATTCACTCACTTTTAGGTTAGCTAAAGAAATTAACTGAAGAAAGATTTTAAAAAGTAATGAAATGACTGTTGACGCTTACGCGAGCAAACGACACCAAACATAAAAACATCATAAACCAGAAAACAAAAGAGAAAGCGGGAGCCAAAAAAGTCGCTCTTCCCGGCCGCAAGTGCGGCCTGGAAGACGGTACTTTCGGTTCGTGGAGCAAGAAAAATCGATTCTACATTACACATTGGGAATCAGTCGATGATGATTCCCAATGTGTAATGTACATACATGGCTGTTTACTCGTTATCGTCTGTATACAATCTGAATTGTGCACTAAAATTGTGCACTAGATTAATCCGCCCATTTCATTAAAATTTATGTTCTGCAAACATTTTGCAATTCGAAGGTTATCTTAATTTTGTATTAAATTTTATTTGGCAGTCTGCGCTGTGCGTCGATGTTGCGGGAGGCAACAATTCACCGTTCATCGTGACCTTTCAAAAGTATCAAACGGGTGACGCGCCCGTCAGAGTAGACAATCTCTGCGACGATTTGTTCCTCAAGATGAATCAAGTGAATTTGGGACAGGTTGCTCTACTGAGCCCCTTTCAGAGCATACTATACACTTGGGACGATCCGACTGAGAATCGGGAACTCATTTGGAATGTGTACAACAGCAAAACTAAGGGCTACACGGCTCTGTTTCACACGGTATTTATAAATACTAGCTAGAGCGGGCGCGCTCTTTATTTATTTATTTATTTATTACACGGCTTTAAGTCTTTTATATATAATACCGCGACTCTTGAATCTTGCTATAAATAGGAGTAGCGGTAGCCTCGACATCTCGTGTGACGTCAGATCATTTAAACGGTTTGAACAGACGCTTTTATTCAAAACTAATTTCTTTTTATATTTAGCGTCGAGTCGTTACCGCGACCATTGATATTGTATTGAATAATACATAGACGATAACCGATACTGATGGTTGTGCAGTCGGTGTGCGGCTTCGGCGGTCTCTCGAGTTAAGAAGCATTTCGTGCTGCCGTTACTTGGATGGGTGACCGCTTAGCCGTGCATCAACTGGCACATCAACAAGTGAGCGCAAGGCATATTTCTGGGCCTTTGGTGTTTACACTTAAGTAACATTGTTATTTTCGCGTATGTTGCACTGTTATTAAAGGTCACTGCGAAACATTAATTTAAATTAACACTCCATTTAAAAATCTATAATTCCATAAAAACTAATTCTTTACGTTCAATCAAAAGAGTGCAAGAATTAGACTATTTACTGAAATATTGTAAAAAAATTAAATTGTTATAAAATTGGAACTATTCGATCGATTCTCGCGTAATTTGAACTACAATCTTGTTTTATCATAGTCCAGAAATAAAACAAATTTAGGACCGTCCCGCAATAGCTCGTGTTAATGTGCAAAGGGCATTTTTCCAAATATAACTAATTTGAACCGTTCGACCGATTTGCGCCAAATTTATACGTAAACCATGAGCACCAAATTCGATTAAAATCTGCCGAAAAATTTTGAAATTTTTTTTTTTCGCAACAGCAATGTTTTGGTTTTTCGGAATAAAATCCAAATTTATCAATATAGCGACCATCCCTTGGACTAAATACATCTTTGATAATAAATAATCGTGAATTTACGTAGTAAATTGCAACCATATATCTCAGAATTCACAAGAGTTGGAATGCTTGAAGACATTTAAAAAAAAAATTGAAATTGCAATAAAATTGGAACCACTCTATCGATTTCCGCCAAATTTAGCACTAATCATGGTTTAATGTTAGTCCACTTTTGAACAAAATTTCAACCTGACTTTTTTAAAATTTTCAAAATGCTGTAAAATTTGAACTTCTCAACCGATTCGCACCACACACAATCCCAAACGTTGGTATATGATATACCACTTGTGTACCAAATTTGAAGAAGATATCTTAATAATTACGATCGCTATCGTACATCAAGATCGAACACTCAGTCACCACACACACACACACACACATACAGATATTTCGTACAAATGATTTTTCTCGACGTTTTAGAGCATTTTGAGGATCCTGAGATAAAAATCTCGAAATTTATTTTTTCACAACAACAAAGCTTCCTTTACGGGGAAGCAAAAAGAGTATAGTTATAATTTATTTACTGATCGATTTGCAGGACGGTTACGGTCAGGAAATTGTAACGTTCCGTACGCTTCGGCGATCCCCTTTGACGCCAATCGTGAAGAGGCTGTCGCAAGACGCACGACTCTCGACGTCGGCGAATTCAATGTCGGGCGGCAGCAGCAGCAGTAGCAGTGACGACGATACCGACAGTGAGGCGGAACCCGACGCACCAAACGTCGAAAAGATTCGAAAAAATCGAGTTACCGTATATTGGATAAGTTATATAGAGAAGAAACAGCGGGTACTGTTGTTCACGCAGGACGAGAACATATTTCTTAAAGCAAAAAGTATCGTAGATCCGGAATGCAGCAGGAGAGAAATATTCTGTGCCCTTGCGGGTATCGGTCTCAGTATCGTAAGTGATTCTCCATAAAAATGTTTATAGCCGTCCGCATGAAAAACTATGTCGATTCTAGTTTTTGGGATATAAAGATTTTTCAGGTGACGGTAAAAATTTATGATTCAATTTTTTTTGCGAAAAATGATTCTTTAACCCGCGAAATTCATTATTTTGGAATAAGTAAAATAAAAAAAGTATCAAAGTAGAACCTTGCAGATACTTTCCTCATAATTTTTCACGATGCCCAAAGTCTCCTCTAAGAATAAGTATGTCGATCAATTAAAACTTCTTCATAGAGGAATCTTTGGGCAAGATAAAAAATTATGAGGAAGCTATGAGCAAGGTGCTACTATGCATCTTTTTTTATATATGAGGGTGCAATTCTTCTGTATTTTTTATAAGCTTTATTCCAAATAAGTTTCAATAGACTGTGACTGAAAATCTATTTTAAGGGGATGTTACAGTAGATTTCGCTGCTGACCTTGGATGGTTAAAACAGGCGATTTCGTATTTCACACTATTCGTCGTTAACATTCTACACACATGCTTCAATTTGTACAAGATTACAATATCATCATAGATGCATGGTCCTGCACTCAAATTCCGGTTGAATACGGACAGGATATGTAGACATGTATTTTTCTGAATTTCCCGAAAACCAATAACGCTGGCTAAAATGAAAACACCATCGGTTTTGGAAGACGTACTCACGTATGTCCACTCTTGGAGTCCAATCCTACGATTATTGCGAGAGCTCGAGAAGCCGGATTGCAAAAAAGAAATTCATCCAAAGTGTAAAGTACAAAGTGCACTCTGAATTTTTTCAACTAAGCATGCATACAGATACATACTGTCACATACGTACACATACAACATCCAACAACATACGGACACATATACACACATGCGAACAATTCTGTTCACACCTCTTTTTCCGACGTTTTTCTCGGAATGTTTTTTTTTTGTTTCATGAATCTAAAGCTTCCTTTGTGGGAAAGCAAAAGAAAACTCACTTTGTCAGTGCGCAATAAAATCTCGAATTTCTATAGTCATCTAATGTTATTTATAGTCATTAGCAGTGTACTTGAAATTTGGCACTCAGGGGGCTTATAGGGCAGCTGATTGCAAATCTGAACTCAGAATTTATGAATTGAAAATGGCATATCAAATATGGTGGACCAAAATACAAAAAAACTCTTGATTTGTATTAAAGTACATACGGATTATTAAAATTGGAAATTACAAATCTGAGTTTAAAATTCGAAAACTCAAGATGACGGATCAAGGTACCAGACTAGAAAGCAAGAAGTTTCTTGGTTTGAATATAACTGGGTACTGGAAGGTTTTTGAGATTGCGCTAATAATTATGATTGTGAAGTTTGAATTCAGAAAATCGAAAATGACGGAATAAAATGCAAAAAGAGATCTTTTTTTGCGTGTATTACAATGCTCGGGGGTTTTTTACATACCTAACTGCAACTCTAAAGTCAAGATTTAGAAATTCAAAATGGCGGACTGCATTGCAAACAAAATAACTTTATGTGATTGCAACACTCGTCAGAAAAAATTTGATCGCACTAGTTCCGTAATATACTATTATTTCGTTTTCAGATTTGCAAACAATGATTTGAAAAAACGTGAGTTTCAAAATTATGTATTTTTTTTACTTACTATAGAATTTGTAGTCGGCTGTGCATAATACCCAAACATACCGAGTCTTAATACGTAAATGCATGGGCACCATCTTGTGCTTAATACGTTTAATCGTAATCGGACGATTTTGTGGAACATTGAGTCACGGTATAGACTTCGCCATTTCGAATTTCGACGTTTTTAAATTATATTTGTATTCAGCGCACCTTTAAACATTAAGAAGAAGCATGAAAGTCAAAATAAGGTAAACAATGAAACATTTTCTTTCGAAATTGTTATTTTTAATATTGAAAGTTATTTTTTGTTATGTCCTCATCATTTAACCTATACATAAATTGCTGTGATTTAAAAAACGCAATATTTGAAGAAAAAATCGTGATTTTATTAAAAATGCACATTGTCAAGAGACAATGTATTTTTTATACCATGAGCGGACCCGGGCGCTAATGCGCCCGGGTCTCTTTGTGTCAGATTTGACATTTGACATAAACAAAACATTTTAATCCGTAAACCGGCGACTAATCAGAGCACGAATAGATCGCTAACAATGAATTTCGCATTTGTCGCTCATGAACTTTTTACTGAAGGACTAGCCTAATCACACGCGCTGGCGCACGTGTCTGAAAAACTTTTGTGCTGCTGCGCTCTTATAAAGCTTTAAAAGGTCACGGGCGCTGCAGTGCCCGTCCTCTTATGTCAAATTTCACATAAACTGAACTGAACTAGTTTATCACGGACTTCCCTGGCAACCAATCACAGCACGAATAAAGCGGCAACAATGCAAATATCAAATCTTCGAAATTTTCGAGATATTTCGTGAGCCACCAACTTTTTAGAGAGAGATCGTAACAAAAAAAGTCTAGTATGGAATTTTGTCATTATGATGTTCTTGATTTTTCTTAATCGTAATCTCCTTAACATCCTACGGGAAGTGTTAGTAATCACAACGACAAACTGTAACTTTGATTGTTGATTGTAGTAGCGACCACTGTATATAATAGGTAGGTAGGTAGCGGCATTTCATTGCCGCTACCTACCTACCTAATGTAACTTTGATTCTTCCAAATTGCGTTTTATGTATCTTTCAATTTGCGAGCGTATGTCACCTTGTCATTTTTCAGCTTAAAGGTGTTTTCTTTTTTTTCCCAAAATATGCGAAAGTAAACCGTAAATACGCTCATATGAATAAATCCATTCCGACAAAGTGGGCCTTTTTCATGCGGACGATCACATATTCTACTTCTTAAATCAACTACGAATATCCAAGTTGATTTAATATTAAATCAAATATGTAATGCCAGGTCGTCGAGTCGTCTCTGCTGAATGAAAAAAGCCAAGAACTAGCGTACGCTTGCATTGCGGATTCAGCGGCGCACTGGGAGCTCGACATAGGAAAACGATGGAAAACCTTGACCCTGGAATTGAGCGCGTGGATGGAGGATAAATATAGTAACTCGTCGACCGAAGCGCAATTTGAAAATTTCATTGATGTAAGTATTTTACCTTTGTGCGTTCATGCACGGTGCAATGTTTGTAATGTTGATTTAAAGAGCTCGTCTCATTGCTCGCCTTGTTTAGTTTTTAGTTTAGGTTTCAAATGTGAAATATGTTACACATTGAAAACTAGTCTATACTATGATTACATTCTAAAATAATGTGATGTATGGAATGTAGCGGCAATGGTTGTTCAACATTTCGACTCTTGTCAGAGTCCTCTTTAGGAATGTTTTATTCTTATAATATTTTCCAACACATCTGAATCTAGATTCGCGGTAGCGACTCGACACCGAGTATTAGGAGAAAATTTCGTCTACTACTATAGCATTTCCTAGTTCCTCGTCGGAATTTCGTATACAGCTTTATCGCACTAGTGTGACATACATATTAATGTGTGTGTCCTTATTGATGAAAACGATGCCCTTAAACGATAATTAAATGAAAAATTTCTCTGGCGGGTCCTTCGGCTGAAATTTCCTACGTGGATTTTTTAAAGGTTAGGTCATCTCAATTATAATTTTTTCCCCTCTGCTACATCATCGTTGCTGACCAGCAACATGATAATAATTTCTCCCAACCAGCTTCTTCTGTTGAAATTTTTAAAAACGTGAACAAAAAATTGGGGGGAAAAAATTATATAAAGAAAAACTAACCTTTAAAAAATCTACGTTACCGCACATTACTGGTGTTGCATACATGGTTTTGCAGGAAATTCAAAATTAAAAATCACGAACTTAACTTAATATATTAGGAACTTATGGGACAGGCGCCCAGTGGGTACTTTACGGTTAGAGATAACTTACATAACAAAGTTTTACTTCTGCATTATGTTTCCCAGATTCCGACGAATCATAAAATTCAAAATTCTAAATGAATCATAAAAAGATAGATTAACCGGGATTTTGGCATAGAAATATTGAATTCAAGATGACAAAATGAAGGTAAACGGAAAGTGTATCTCTGGCTTAGAGGGTGCCAGTGAGGTTAGACAACATTGTACACCTGGTTAGAGAATGAAAGAGAGCGTGTGAGTGAGACCGAGATATATGTCCAGAATATAAATTTGTTGCATTTTATGAAACATAAATCATGTCCTGATAAGAACGTGGATCTCAGGTAATATCGGCTTTGAATTCTTGTCGGCCCAGCGAGTGGGTGTTAATTTTAGGTTATATACGTACTCTGCGATTGTTCGCGCAAAAAGCATAGCGTATTATTGTAAATATTGGAATAACAATCAGTTATTTATATCTTTACATTCAGTGCTCCGATATTTTAAAAGGGTTAATCTCCATTACGTACATGTTGCATAAATGTAATATGGCACGTATCAACAACTTGTACCGGGATACCTTTATCCCTTAATATAGAAATGAAAAAGGTATCTCGAAATAAATTAAATTCAATATCAGCAACGCTGGAAGCGGCAACAAGGCATAATGGACCCAAGAAGGGGACGCTGAGACGTGATAAACAACCAGCCTCGAGTGTATAAGCAGGCTGCGCACGAGTATCGGCACCTCATTCCTTATCACAATACTCTACGAGAAACTTCCCTCTGCGAGCCTAGGCATAGTGCTAACTCTCGCTTTCCTTTCCGTGAGCACGCCCAACTCCCCCGAGTGTCAAAGCATAGTGCTGACCCACTTGGGTCTTCCCGTGAGCCCGCCCAGCTCCTGTAAGCCAATACATAGTGTAGACTCTTACAGCTTTATTCTCTTCTTTCCTGCCCCGCGTCGGGCACACACTCTGACGCATACAGGTACCGAGAGGAAACGACGGCTGACAACCGTTCGGGTATATCTATACATCACGCATAAGCGTTACTCGCGAAGCCGAAATAAAAGATACTGGATATAGATATATCTCGCGGATTTCGATAGAATACCAGGAACTAACAGCATTTCTCTTAGAATTTCGTCCGGCTGTAAGCTATAGCCTTAATAGGATTAACTTGAGTGACAGTCCAGATATATACTCTTTAAAATAAAGTTTTTACGTAAACGCCGAAGAAACAGAGCTCTGGTTCTACCGTTAATGTTTCTAATAGAGAAATCCTGGAGACAATTAGGGAACCATTTTTTCATAAGACGGACGATTTAGATCATTAGAACCACGGTTAAAGAATATTCCAAGTTCTTTTCTACATATAATTCCTTGAGATAGCCCAACTGACTTGTTTCATTCTTTCTCCTTGTCCCCTCAATTATTTTAAATCATTTTGTTTTTGTTATAATATTATTAATAATTCACTGTCTCGTTCACGAATTTATAATAATTAGCCAAATGTTTTCCTATGATGAATAGGAAGCACCCGCGAATGCTTCTCTGAGCAATTAAAACCAAACATAATATCACCTTAGCGTGGAATTAAAAAGATTTTACGGTCAATTAAAATCAATTGGCTTGAGCATTGCAGCTCCTCACAAGAACATCCGTTTCTTGTGTGAACGTTAGATTCACTTCCTTTTTCTAATCGCCACATTGTGGTGCTATTGCTGCCTGACGTCTGTACGATCAGCGATAGCATTACAGGCGCATCACAACCAATTCTAGGTTGTTTACAAATTATTGAAGACTATTTTCATTGTTTATTTTTACATATTATTCCTATTAATATCACCTCACTCCTTGTATATCACCAATGATGACAACACCATCCATCGCCCAGTTGCACAAGGATCTCTGAGGTGAATTTCCTATCACCACCTTAAAATTTCCCTTCCTCAGGTCCAGTACACGAACCTTGCTCGACAGATTGCATGAGCTTTTAAAAGATTTTAAATTCCAAAAAAGAAAATAAATTTAAGGAACTACAAAAATCGTTTCAAAGTACTACAGTATTTTCTATATTTCATTATCACTACACAGTAAAAAATAATGTTTTAATATCGGAGTGCCAGTTTTTGTGAATAACAAACCCATTCGTTAGTTCGACGAATTTTGGTTTGTATTGTATACATTTTTTTGTTAAAAGTGTCAAAAAATATGTGTGAAATATGGAAATTTTTAAATGTTAATATAACGAAAAACAATGTTGATTTGAAGGTTACGGCCGTTTTTGGCAGGTAATCAGGTTTACATCAATCGCGCATAAATAAAATATGCGGTGCCCCATGCTAGGTAATCGAACCCGGTCGGCGGTTGGGCAATGAGTGGATGCCAATCTTGCCCAACATTAACATCCAAGCTTGGCCCAACCGTCGAACGACTACTGAATAATAATTCAGGCCCGATACTGGCACACAACATTGGTTCAACAACGGCATTTAATGTCAGTCCAACGTTGCCATCTAAAATTGGGCCGATAATGGCATCTAATATGCTTTTTTGCCTTTTTTTGCCTTTGGTGGGAATCGAACCTGGATCCTCTGGGTGACTGTTACGGGTGCGCTTTAGTTTACTCGGCCATTGGGATTTTCGAAAATTTATATTTTTATTATGTCTTTGAAGTATACTTAAAATGAAAACACATTCATTTATATAGTTGCGACCGAAATATCCAAATACAAACGAAGTGGGGCGGCTATCAAAGTATTGATCTTGGGGGACTTAAAAAAGCTTGTACGCTAGGCGATCATTCATCCAAGTATTGACCCACGAAATAAAAAAGGTTTAGTTATAAACCTGTTTACAAAATAGTATCAACGATTGACGACCCAATATTAGGCTGAACATTGGTCTACAATCGGCAATCGAACCATTAGCATATCAATGCTCAGCCTAGTATTGACCTATAATTGGCAAACCAACAATTGGCGAAATAATGTTAGGCTGTACATTAGCCTATATGTAGCGCCGGTATATTATATATCTTGTTTTTTTTTTTTTTTTTAAATACGTTGTTATGCCTTGCGTCAGACCCCGAGTACGACGCCTCTAGTGAGTGTTGTACGCATTGGGTGAAGAAGACGCGAACAGCAGTTGGCGTTTGACCGTCAAGATCGACACATGCTTTGTTCTCTTTGTTAATTTTAATGTGTTGAAAGTTGAGACGAAAAAAAAAAGAAAAGTTCGGTGCGAAGAGACAAAGAAAAATGCGTATCGTATGTGTGACGTAGTGGATAAACCATTGTCGCGTGTACTAGCTGTGTGCCTAGACTACGATCGCGTCGAGTCGAACGGGACAAAAGCTACGCTCAGGGTGACGGTGTCATTAAAGAGAACTCATTTTTCAGTTGTAAGGGCAAAGTTGGTGTGTGATCGCCATTTTTGCAGAACGCGTACGCGAGCAGCTGTGTGCAAGTGCCGTGTGTCTGTCGAGAACGTATATCGGTAGACCTGAAATACAGACGTGAACGATTCGCTGCGTGCGAGACCGAGTCTTACTGTGTGCATAGACGATTTGTTGCGTGCATAGACGATTTACTGAGTACATAAAATATTTTACCGCGTGCATCGGTGTGAGTGAAAATTGGCGGTATTGTAAGATACTAACGCCATTGTTTCGCACATAATCACATATTTCGTTGAACAAGTAGGTGGCATAGCGAAAACTGTGTCAAAGGTAAGGCGAACTAACGTGCGGACTGTATGTTCGGCAAGGCAAGCGTGGTCGCGCCATCCGTCGGTGGTACGAGACAACCGAAGTGACGACAACCATCTTCGTTTAGAAACAGCCATAACAGTTTAGCGTATGCGTTTGGACTACGATAAATACGAGAGACTTGGGTGATCGATTTATTGAGTAGTGAATATCGAGTTCAAATACAAAATGCCGGGTATTAATGATTTTACGGTGTCGCGGTTGAGAGATTTGTTTTCTGAAAGACTTCTTCCAATAAATGGTTTAAAATTGGAGTTGTTTATGCGGATGATGGACTACGATCCGACAGGTGAGTGGGTGATAGAAGCATTAATTGGTGAAAATCAAGTAAAAGACGGTACAGTCGGGGGACAGAACGATGCAAATACGGGAGGCCATGCCGATCAGTAGGAGCGAGAGGTCGTTGATCCTAATCCACCGTTACTAATAAGAGACGAGTATCCACATAATAATAATAATCATAATAATAATCAGGGTGATCTACCAGTGATTGAAAATCAAAGACAGCAAAATCGACTTATTAATTTAGACAATTTAGTTGAAGTGACGCGTCGCGAAATTGAGCTGATGCAAAGGAAGAACGACTTTCTTCAGCGTGAATTGCAGTTAGTGATGCGTGAAAATCGTGATGCGAGGAATCCTTTGCAATCTCAAGAGAGTACATCGAGCTAGCGATCGAATATAAACATTAAAGCAGTAAGTGATCTACTGTGTGAATTTAACGGTACTAATCGTGATTTTTCGGAGTGGAAAAAGCAGGTTTTAAGTTACTCGTTGAAACGTACGAACTTGATAATAATCACGCGAGAATTTTATTGAGTTCGAAATTGAACGGAAAAGCTGCAAGTTGGTTCCATTCGAATCCTACCCATATCACGATGAGTTTATCAACGTTACTCAGTCAAATGAAGACGATGTTCGATAACCGACCGAGCAAATTGGAGCGAAGAAAAGCATTCGAAGCGAGAACGTGGCAGAGCAATGAATGTTGTGGGAATTATTACCACAACAAGTTAATACTCGCGTACAGAGTGCCAGTACCTGCAGAAGAGCTGACAGATTATTTTGTCGATGGTATAACGGAGCTGCATCTCCGCAATCAAGCGTGAATGATGACGTTTGGTTCCGTAGCAGAGCTTTTAGATTCGTTTAAAAAGATAAGCTCATGATCTGAAGCTAGAGCTCGTCCGAGATAAAACGCTCATAATCCAACAAATTCAACGGGAAAATTGGAGTCGAAGACGACGGAAACGCAGCAGAAAAAGGGGCAAGAGGAGACGAGGCTCGAAGGACGTTCAGGTGCTATAACTACAATGGCAATGGACATAAGTCTAAGGATTATACGGAGCCGAAGAAGATACGAGGGATTTGCTACAATTTTCATGAGCCTGGCCACTTGGCTAAAGATTGTCCGAAGAAATTCCCACAAGAAGGTACCCTGTGTACCACGACCAGACAAAACGACGAATACCGAGAAAAGGTTGTGTACGAAATTGTTGGTAAATATTTTGGTAAGGTAGATGACGATTTAATAGAGCAAGTAAATGAGTCAGACGGACCATTTGTCGGAGTAAATAAATCTCCTCTAAACATTATCGGTAAAGTAAGCGCGAAACTCACGTTAGATAAAGCAATAAGAGAGGGCGTGCCTCTGTACGTAGTACCGAATAATACGATGTTTGTTCCAGTAGTAATGGGCCGTGAGGGTCTACGAATGTTCGGTATAAGGGTGACTGAACCCGAGGTCAAAGTAGAAGACGCAATTAACGAAATTCTTAGTATTGATGTTCACGCGGTACAAGAAGAGCCAATTCATTCGTTGAATATAAATCCCGCGGTGAGTTTCAAGCATCAGGATAGACTTCGCAACCTCCACTCAAAAGAGTACTTAGAATCGGCGCGACCTGAGGCACCGAAAATGAAAACGATGTTAAATCTCTTTTTGCGTGATCCGAGACCTTTCCACTGTACGTCGCGAAGATTATCGTATGAAGAGCGCGACCAATTGCACCTAATTTTAGATCGACTCCTGGCGAAACTTTTTATTCGTCCGAACAATTCGGAATACGCCACGCCTATCGTTCTCATTAAAAAGAAAAACGGTGAAAAGAGAATGAGCATTGCTTTTAGAGTACTAAACAAAGCAACCGCGCACGATCATTACCTCGTTTCGCCTATAGAGGATCAGTTAGAACTATTGGGAGGAAAATCGTATTTTAGCTTGATCTATTTGAAAGACGGGTTTTGCCACGTAACTGTTGCGGAAGAATCGATCAAATATACGTCATTTGTCACTCCGATGGAACAGTACGAGTGGCTCAAAAAGCCTTTTGGTCTTAAAACAGCACCACGGACGTTTCAGCGGTTCATAAACGCGATTATAGCTGATTTGATTAGGTCGGGCGACGTTAGTGTATACATGGATGATATACCAGTTATGTCAAAAACGATTGAGCACCACTTTAAAAATCTCGCGCAAGTTTTCAAGCTCATGGTTGAAAACAGACTAGAATTGAGACTAGACAAGTGTAAGTTTTTGCAAACAGAAATTGAGTATTTAGGGTACCTTGTATCGGAGCACGGAGTCCACCCTACGAAAACTGGAATAGAGGCAGTGACAAAATTTCCTATTCCGACGAGTGCCAAAGATTTACATAGTTTTTTAGGACTGTGTTCCTACTTTAGAAAGTTTATAGAGAATTCCTCAGTCATGACAAAGCCTCTCTATGATTTGATTAAAATAAAAGCGACTTTCAGATTTGAAAAAGAGGAACTCGAGATTTTTGAGAAACTGAAAGAGCTACATTGCGTTACCAGTGCGATCGGGTTTGGCGCCACATTAATGCAGCGAAAATCTGACAGCAAATTTCACCCCGTGTTCTATTTCTCTAAACGCACAATGGACGGCGAAGCAAGATATCATAGTTATGAGTTGGAAACGCTGGCAATCATCTATGCGTTAGACCGTTTCAAAATATTCTCCAAGGTATAAAATTTAAAATTGTCGCAGACTGCAATTCTGTTATTCGGATACTTAACCAGAAGGATGTGATCCCGAGAATAGCGAGGTGGGCTCTTGCGCTACTACATTACAAGTATGAGCTAGAACACCGAGTCGGTACTAAGGTGAAGCATGTAGACGCATGCGTTGCGTCGCACTATCGAAGTAATCGAAGACAACCCGTTTGAGTGGAATATCACTGTTTGTCAGGGTAAAGATGCAAAGATCGATGAAATTCGTGAAAATTTGGAGCCTTCGCAAGACCGTTTTTCGAGATGAGTAATGGCTTAGTGTATCGAAAATTTGGGAAAGGGTTATTGTTCTATGTTCCAGAGTCAATGGAAAAAAATGTAATATTCAAGTATCATGACGAGATGGGACATATGGTCGTTGAGAAAGCAATCGAAGCAATAAAACAGAATTATTGGTTTCCTAACCTGGGCGAGAAGGTCGAAGTGCATATAAGGAACTATCTAAAGTGTATATCATATTCACCATCTTCAATATAAAGCGAGGGGTTTTTACATTTAGTGCCAAAAGGAAATGTCCTATTTTCGACTCTACACATTGATCATCTAGGTCCGATTGACAATAAGCATTTGATCAAACGCCATATACTCGTGATTGTAGACGCGTTTACAAAGAACGTTAAACTATATGCCACTAAGACAACATTCAGGATGGAAGCTATAGATGCGTTACGACAGTATTTAGACAATTATAGTAGACCGAGTGTAATTGTAATTGACAGAGGATGCTGCTATACCTCTCAAGAATTTGACGATTTTATGAGCGAGAATCATATCAATGATTCATGCATCGACCAATCGTGCGCCCGAATTGACATCTTCGGCCACTCAGCGAAGACGCTGGCTTTGACGGTGCCGCGACGAAATAGATCCCCGTTGATCGACTAATAGGATGAAGGGACGGGGGACAGGGAATTTGCGAACTTAATCTTTATGATTAAGAATATACACCGACGTATATATTGCCTCGAGCCACAGTCTCAACGGAAGTTTCTTGGCTCGTATCATTGTTCTCATGGCCTCGACAATCGTTCGATTTTCTCTTTCGCCGTTTTATTCAGGAGTGAAAGCCACAGTTTTTTGGTGCTGTATGCCTTGGTGTCTCAACAACTCCTTGACTGCTTGATTTATAAATTCCAAACCGTTGTTCGTGCACGACGTCCTAATATTTTTAGGTGATTTTTGGTCACAGCGATGAAATCCTTGACACGTTCTGCAGTTTCGTTCTTGTGCTTCAGAAAGATTACGGTTCTGAAGTGAGAAAAATCATCGTTAAATAACAGAAAATGAGAATAGATCGCACAGAACAGAATAGACGAGTTCTCCAGGAGCTTGCGACTTATAATCTTCTTGTTTATGCTTGGGAAATGGTACTCGGTGTAACTTACCATAACCACATCCTTCGCAAAAAAAATCCTCATATTCATCTACTTCAATTCCTCGAGCTTTTAGGTACCGTAGTACATTGCGTTTATGTTGATGTCCGAGTTTCTCGTGCCAAGATTGAAGCGATTCCTCGATGACGCGATTTACTTCGGTCTCTCCATCTTCTGGTGGAAGCACCTTGAACTGCATTTCACAAAGGACTGCTATTCTCTGTCGCATCAGTTTCCTTCGATGAATTGTTGCTCCGTCTTCCCTTATCGCCCTTCTTCCTTCTAAGATTCATGGACACTTGGAATTTCCATTGTGACCGGTTTTCCCCATTTTTCAATTTAGTGATTCTCGTTACTTCGGACTCCATTGTCGGTTCTTTCCACTCTTGCACGCTGTTGAGCTAACCTCAAAATCATTGTTGAGAAAAACGCAGCAATAAAAACCCGAAACTAACTCTTGCCATGTATGGTCTGGGCCCATAACCTGTTGTTGGTATAAAAAATAATAGTCCACAGGTAAGGATCACTTTGATTTATTGCGAAGAAAATAGAAAAAAATAGAAAATGGTAGAATATACTCGTCTCTCGTAGTGTTGTACCGAAAGGACGTTGCTTAAAAACGCATATCGATATAAATCAGTCCTTCGACTTATAGTCGCATATCACAAGGTCTTTCGAGTTATCGATCGTGGCCACTGGCAACCCTGGCCAACGTTGCAACTGGCCAAGTTTACATTTTTAAAAAACTAACATGCTAGACTAGCAGATTTCATGAAAACATAACATTAACATAACTTTTTGTACTTTCCTCCGCCATATTAAATCTATCATCTTGAATTGTGAAATTCTAAGTTCAGATTCATAATCAACAACTTCTAAAACCCCTGAATACTGAGTTTAATCCAAATCAAGATATTTCGTAAATTTTCATCCGCCATATTGGAACAGCCATTTTGAATATTCAAATTCTAAGTTCAGATTCGTAATCAGCGACCCCAAAAGCTCCAATTATGAAATTACAAGGTGATTGCATGTGTGGAAAAAATGTATGCTTCAAAGGGTTAGGAAATGTTGTAAATGCATATTCTTACTTACATTACATGTACATTTGAAGGCAAAGTGTATATTTCATGTATTTATGTTTACAATACGACTTACATCCTAGCAAATATAAACATTTGATGTTTGCAAGAAAATTTGTTGAAAATGAAAAATTATATAAATATAATTGGCTTGAAATGCTTTTGATTAGAATGAAAAGTATTTCTCTGTATGTTATAAAAATGTATCACCGCCGTCTAGGACAGGGGTTATTTTTGTATTTTATATTTATTGTTTCAGTTATTTGGTCTGTATTTTTTCTATTCTGGTGTGATTTTACTTTGAATTGGAAGAATCTGATATTCAATTCGAATTGCGCGACGTTATAAACTGTAAAATATATATTTTTATCGAATTCCAACTTTTTTTCTGAATTATGGTACGACAATCTGATCAAGTTCGAATTCAGAGTCCCAAAAACCTTTACAATAAAATCTTCATGCGGTTTTAAAAACTTATATTTCAACACATTTTTGCTTCCTCATCGAGGAAGCTTTGTTATGGTGAAATTTTTTTTTCGAGTTTTTCGTGATAACATGTTCAGAATGTCCCAAAACGTCTAGAAAACATATTCAGAAAAAATGTTCGGATGTATGTGTGCGTGTGCGTGTGCGTGTGCGTGTGCGTGTGCGTGTGTTTGGCTTCCAAAATTCAAACCCCTATAACTCGAGGACGTTTAGACCGATCGGACTGAAATTTGGCATATAAGTAGAGTGGTTGGGCCTCTATATTTAGAAAATAAGAATTTGTTTGGCTTTGGTCGTTTATTAATAACATTATTGTTGTTAAGCTTCGTCGTATCGACCTAATTTTATAGATGGAATTTTTGACACAGTACTCGTCTGAGATATCGGTGTCGAAGATTCTGATGTTATCGACATTCCTATACAGGAAAGTTTCAAAGATATTTCGAATCCCTGATTTTTATTTAGTTCGCTCTAATTGCTCCACCAGTTCATTAAGAATTGATGGAGCAGCCAGAGCGACCCATTTTTTACAATTAAAAATTAATCGTGAAAAAATATCGCCACAGCCGGGGTTTGAACCGGGAACCTCGGATCACTAGTCCGATGCGTTACCAATTACACCACCGTGGCTATGGCGACATTAATTCACGATTCCATTCAAACTTTAACGACAAATATGATTTTAAGAATTTGTTTGGCTCTGGTCGTTTATTAATAACATTATTGTTGTTAAGCTTCGTCGTATCGACCTAATTTTATAGATGGATATTTAGATCTCTATATTTAGGACAATGTACAAAATAATTGGGGCTCCCGTTCAAATTTTACGAGATTTTGAGTTTTTCGAAGAAAGTTTGGTCGCGCTCTAGTTACCACAAATATTGAGTTATAGGACCAACAAAAATTCCAATCGTAGACAAACATCAAACGATGGATGAGTTCGAATATTGTGAGGACCGGTTGAAAAATTCAATTTTTATGATATTTTGAATTTAAAAAAAAATGTGTGCGTTATAGCTGCCGCAAATTTGAAGGTTTTGGGTTGAAATTTCTCATACAAGTGGACTAACATCGAATAACTTTCGGTACCAAGTTTGGTGAGAATCGGTCAACAGATGAAGATTTGGCAAGGATTTTTTTTTTTTACCGAAAAATCGTGTGTTTGCTCTCTAGCTTTCGCAAATTTTGAGTTCTCGGGCTAAAATGTTCTCCAGTGGTAGACTAACATAAAAAAATGTATGATTTAGAATTCGGTGAGGATTGGTTGAAAAATCCAGTTTATACGACATTTTGAAATCTTCAAAGAAAAATCTGTTTCTGCTGGTTTATTATTTCGAGGAGTGAAGAAGTTATTCAATGATCAATAAACGTTTCGATGTAAACGGACTATGAACGGATTAGTCTTTGGAACGATTTTACAAAAAAAAATTACTCGTTTTGCTTTCTCATAAAGGAAATTTTGTTGATATTTATAATTTACAAAGCTTCCTCTATGAGGAAGCCAAACACAAACCAATGTACTTCGTCGAGCATTGCTCTATGGGCAATCTTGAACAATGAGGAAGCAAAGTGCAAATTCATTTGCACCCTTTTTGATATGAAATGTTCCTTTTCACCTTGCAGTGAATCGGTTACAGTGGCTTATACTATTTGAAGTAATTTTGTTGTTGTCTGTAATGCTAATATAAAAAATTTGAAATGCAGGTGAATTTTGTGAAAATGCACATGACAAAACCATTTTTCGGCAAACTACGACGCACTTATTCTCCTGGCGTTTGGCTCCACATACGAAAGTCCGATACGCTTACTTACGTGCAAGGAAATTTCCATAGGATACAGGTAAGTCCAATTAATTAAAAAAATTGTAGAAAATGTGTTTAAGTGTTAAAATCCAAAACGGAACACGGTATACTTTGAAAATCATATTTTACCTCTGTTTTTTTCATCGCAGATTGACAATCAGATTAACGATGCCGTATTTCCTATAATGTTGAGACCGGGCTCGAAAAAATGTTTCACTAATCGCGCTGGAAATCCAAAGCTGAAGCATTGTGTAGAATTTTTCCTCCTAAAACAGAGAAAAGCTACGTATGATGTGTACAAGTAAGCAGTCTCAAAAAATATGACAACTTTTAATTTGACTTGCCGCAATTATGATTAACTGTGAAATTTCCGTGTTGCAGAAAAATTAATTTAGCTGTTAGAGAGTTCCATTTAGATTTACAAGAAGAATTTTTAATACAGCTTATCAAAGGCTTGTTCCCAAAGAAAACTGAAACTAAGCACTCGATCGCTTCGAGGCTCAAATCGGACCTCTCTAATTTTTACGTTCCTCTGCCTGGCACAAATGACAAGGTAAACAACACAATGAATCCTCAACATTTTTACTTACAGGTTTAATAAACATGAATGAATAATCTTGCAGTTACCCGACACTACGAGAAACACGGTGCTGGAATATCTGCATATATCGCCGATCAAATGTCATGTAAAGTTATTGGCTTCCGCGGAGGCACAGAGAAGTTTTGATCCCACGAATTATTGCAGTTTAATCAGATCTATATTCGAGTATGCTTGCAAAGGGACGTTTTTAAAGAGTGCTGAATTCCGGTTAGTTTTCAAAAACTTAAGGTGATGTTGCAGTATATCTTTTAATGACTAGGGTCGGTAAAAATGGTTGATTTCGCACTTTACAAACTACATTGTTAATATATATTACAAATATGTATCAGATTGTACAGAATTATGATACCAACATAAACGCATATGGGGTCCGGTTAAATTTCGGGTGGAAACCCTAAAGAAAATGAAGAAAATCCTAAATTTATAAACCTTCCGTACAACAATATGGTCGCACACGATATGTTAACAGATCTTTGCAGTAAGATACAAAAACTTATGTTATGCTAAATAACATTTCAAATATTCCATAACGATCAGACTGTCGGTTACACAAGCCAAATCGGCGTATAGTATAAACGGCAGTCGCATAGTCTGTTTACTTTTGGTTAAGCCCTAGCAAGTTGACGGAAGGCCAAATGGACCGAAAAACGGACACATACGTTGGGGAATGAAACGGACCACAAGAAACGGCAAATGGACCGTTCTTTTTTTTTAAACCAAAAACGGCCCGAACTTTCTTTTGACAAAAATTATTGACTATATTGCATTTAACTAAACACGAATTTATTTTGATCTTCTAGTCGCATGTTCGAACGTATTCGATAGTTTGGTACATATTTGATCGCGAATAAAGATTACATTTTTTTATGAAATCGGTGGGACTCGAACCTGGAACCCTTTGGACATAAATCTGCGCCTAAGACCACTCGTCTGTTCACACCATTGAAAATATCCTTTTTGATTACCTATTTCAAGTATACGGAAATGCTATGACTTTGTACATTTGTATAATTGCGTCTAAAATTATTTAAATAAATACCTCGAAAGGTTGGTTGATTAATCATTGCGATTTATGTATTTTATACATGCGTCAAGATGAGAACATACCGAATCATTCTGAGTCGATATGTAACAATTAAAACAATAAATTCTCGTCAAAATAATTTAAACGTGTTTATATTTTAATTATTAATTTTAGACGCAATCATATAAATATCTAAAATTATTTCACATTTTGACTTTTCTTATACTTAAACTAGACAATTAAAATAAGTACTTACAAAGGAGTCAATAGTCGAGTGGTCTAAGGCGCAGATTCACATCCAGAGGGTCCCAGGTTCGAACCCCACCGATGATATAAAAAGTTTTAATTGTTTTCCGCGATCGAATACGTACCAAACTGACAAATAAGCTCGAATATGAAATTGAAAGACTAAAATATAAAACTGCCATTTTTCAGTTTGTTTTCCGTGCTTCAGTTGTTCTCTAAGAAGCAGCGGTCACACTACTTGCTAGGGAGGCTTCAGACGTTTCTGCAAAGCGACCGCAACTGTGAAAAGTCGTCGCGTTATCTCGTAGAAAATTGCATAAATATTTTTAACTACTTCAATAAGTATTTACAAAGCCGTGAATAAACTTTTTTGTGATGACTGACTACTGCTGTTGACAAAATATCGTCCCTTCTTATTTTAATTTTGTTAATTGCTCTACTCATCACACTGTACTCTCTCGCAACATCATTCAATACGGCATTCTCGTCGATATTTCTTCAACATACTAACCTTATCTAAGATAGCACTTTACGCCTTTTATTTTTCGGTATTTTCGCATATCAAGCCGAACAATATAAATAAAACGCGCAACCCTCATAGCGACGTTTGTTTACATTGCTACGCATATAAAGAAACGCTGGCGTAGTAGGGGGAACGTGCCGTCGCTTCACTCTGTCTGGCTCGTCGCACGAGCGGAAGAGAGCTAGGACAACAGAGTAGGGGTAGGAGAGTCGTCAACCTGACAGAAGCGAGTCTGATAAGACCCCCAAATTTTGAAGAGTACCCCGTCAAACAAAATATTTTGTAAAAATAGCCCAACCTAATAGCTACACATCAGTTTACGGTCGACTTTTAACAACCTGACGATTGTTGATCAAATTGAGCAAGCTCCGATCGATTCATTAAGATCCATCAAGCCATCACCTGGCCAAGTTCTCTTCGTGCTCAGCACTTCAAATAAAAGAGACGGTGAACGCCCGAATTAATATATAATTATCATGCAGTGATAATTATCGGCACAGAAGTATACGGATACGCTAATCTCATGGCAGTGCGTTTGATCGATGCTGGCCGCGCCGCGCAAAAAAGCTAATAAAGCAATCGCGCGACTCCAAAGGCGGAACTAATTATAATTGTGCAGTGGTATGTGTGCGTATATGTCTCAGTTCGATTGACATACAAACATATCAAATGAAAGCATTTTTTCTTCTTGATCGCACACTGCTCTTGCAATCATTGAGCTTACATGCAATAAAATGACATCGTTTTTGCATGCAATGACGTGATAAATAAACGATACACTCGATGACGGGAGCACATTTATTTTTACGTAAGGCTTGGATGTTCAGCATTCTGTGGGTTCAATGTACCGAACCAACTTTCGATTTGCAACCGCGAAAACAACCAAAAAATGACCGTGTAATGACCGAAAAACGACTGGTCGTTTTTTCGGTTTTTTTTTTCGAAAAATCAGAAAAGGAACGTTGAAATGACCGCTTCAATAATTTATAACCGGTCGTTTTTTCAGTGAAGACCGGGAAATGACCATCGAAATGAACAAATAGATAATTAAACTTCAAATAGACAATGAAAACAAATACCACTGAAGGTTTGAATAACCGTGTGGTCTAAGGTGCAGTCTAAGGGTTACAAATTATTGGAATGGTCATTCTGCAACTTTTAGTGACGAAGAAACGACTTATCAAGAATAATTTCAATGGTCGGTTTCTTGGTCATTTGGTTCTTTTAAATAGTTTTGTTTTGCATTTATCGAGCGGTCGTTTTTTCAGTCGTTCGGCCGATCACTGGATCTGATAGGGTTGTCACCGGTTTATTCGTGCTGTAATTGGACGTCGCTATCGTCAGACATACTAGGGCCAAGTTCATGTATTGAAACTTTTTGTTTATATCAAATGTCAAAATTGACAGAAGGAGACCCGGGCGCTGTAGCGCCCGGATCCGCCTAACCCTAGTTCGGTAATAATTCTCGTGCTCAGTGTCTATTCGATCGGTATCTTTCTTGTTAAATATTCTTAGTACGCCACCTTTCTCTTGGGTTATTGCGTCAAGGATTGTACCGTTTCCAGTCATCACACTTTTCGTGTTAAACTGCGTGACTGCTTCATAAACTCGTACGTTATACAATCCACGTTTCCCACAATGGAAACGCTTCCCGCCAATAAACTTATCGATAACGTTCTGAAATATTTCAACCGTATTATTGTTGAGTCCGTGCAGTAAGCTCTCGGCACTATCGGCCATACGACGAAGGCAAATCTCAATGTTATCGAATTTACCGATTCTATTCAAGTAGAATTGCAATACGCGGACCCTGAACACTTTGCATGCTCTCCGAAAGCATGACTCGGTATATTTAAAATGTCCATTCTTACAGTCAGTTAATTATACGCTGAATCGAACTGTTAATAACTTTACTGAGCGCTCAGAACTTTCCTGTATTTACAATTTTCATGAGATTTATTCGAGTAGTTCGCTGCATACGATTACAATATTCAATCTTCTCGATGCACACATCATCATTTCGATAAGGCGAGAATTCGTTGTTTTGATTAAAAACGTTGCTCTCTCCGTCTGCGATTACGGTCTCCATGCTTCATGAACATTGGTCACTGCCCCAGTTCTTATAACATCCGTAATCTCGAAGCTCTCTACCATGACTTGCAGCTACGGCACACACTGCACAATATTTATTTCGTATACCAATGAAAAGAATTTTCATCGTGTGCACGTCAGTGATGAAACCAGTTCCGTTGGTGAGTACGATATAATCTATCGACTTGTTTAAAAAAATATCAAATGAATTGGCACAACTGCAAGACAAGGCTTGTTCGCTTATTTAGTTGCTCGAACTTCTGTACTTTGAAGGAGAAAGTTAGATAGATAGATAGATTTTTTTATTGGTACCTGGCATAAATCCTCCAAGGTCCAAAGTAGAAGGTACAAAGAGCGTGACAAAATGTATGACTTAAAACTATAGTAAGGACTAGGAAAATAAAACTAAGACTAAATACTTAAGACTAAAGAGTGGAGTACTTAGAGATTGAGGAAAAAGATAAATATTGCGTATAGCGCCATTAATACCGGTTCCGGAGGTTACCCCTCTTCGGTAGAGAGTAGGTGTTTAGCAGGCGCGACTTAAAAACAGTAAGAGAGGGCGCCTCCGTAATTGTCAAGGGAAGCTCATTCTATAGGTAGCTACCGCGAACCGTGAACGACATCCTGCGTTTCGACGTTCGCACGGCCGGCACACGGAGCGAGTCTGTGCGCGCATCCACCCTGTGCGGATTAACCCTTCCATGAGGACTAGAGAATCCGCGAGGTAGGAAGGGACACCGTTGCGTACCAAGGAATAGAAACGGCAACCAATGAAATATAACCGACGGTTCGCGACGGTAAGCCAGCCGAGGGAACGCCGTCACTCCGAAACATGGTCAACCCGCTTAAGTTTATAGATATAGCGTACCGCAGCATTAAATGCTCGCTGCAACTTGGCTTCGAGGACGCCGGGGATATCACTACAGACAACTGGGCGTTGAGATAGACTCCCGAAGACGCGGCGCCGTACTGAGGAGACCTGCTCGTCCCAACGAAACGTGTTACAGACTATTACACCAAGGTAACGCGTGGAAGTGATAAAATTCACAAATTTATATAGCACACGTAGGGGAGGAAAAGTCCTAAGATTAATGTTCTTAACTCGGTGAGCCATGCCCAGGATCATGACTTTAGTTTTCGAGCCGTTGAGAGAGAGAGTGAATTTCCAGCAGTTCAGCTGTGACTAGATGAGATATCCGCATTGACCAGAGCAAGCGAACGTTCAAGAGACTCTACAGTACACTGGTGGTAGATAACTAAGTCGTCGGCATATATCAGATACTGACAGTGTCGAAAAACCACAGGCAGGTCGCGGATATATAATCTGAAAAGAAGGGGGCAGAGCACGCTGCCCTGTGGAACACTAGAAGTGGCTAGAACCCACCCCGAGCTTCGACCATGGGGGAGCCGGACAGCTTGCGATCTACCACAAAGGTATGAGGTGAACGACTTCAAAGCTGAGGCCACGTGAAAGTTGTGCTAATTAGGTGAAGATAGACTAAAATAAAAGTTTGTCGTTTTCGTTTCACCTCGATCGACGGATGTAATTGTATAGTCTATCGATTTTTATTAAAAATATTATATGAATTGGCGCAATCACGAGATATGGCTAACGAGCCATATCTCGTATCAAGTAAGGATCCACTTCTTGTTGTCGAAAATTTACGTAAATAGTTTTTCGTAACACGTCCATGATTCGCGGCGCTTTCCATGGCAGTCTTGCGAGACGTGTGTGGGCAATAGCATGCCAGTCGTGAAATGACAAGAGCGCGCATGCGCCGTTCGCGTTTTATGCACGTTCGTCCCTAAAGCTTTTACTTCTCTCGCTTTCCTCCCTAGAGACGTAACCTCACTTGTCACTGTTCGTCTCGCTCGACCACTCGTGTGATTGCAGCCCTCGCTTCGCTCGGGCATTAAACCTCACACTCGTCGCAATCTCCAACTTTCGACCATTTTTGCAAAATATACTATTGCCGGGCTACCGATAACTTCACTCTATAAACTTCAGCTGTTATGTTGTTGATGTCCTCCGTTGATATGTTATATCCAGCTCGAAGATTGCCCCCAAATTACATCACCGCGCACAAAAACCGGTCGAAATTTATCGAATTGTCGGAGATATTCGTGAAATATCGCATCTTTGACTTGCACTACTTTCGCGACTTTTACTCAGTCTCCACGTTGCCCCGGGTCTCACAATTGCAAGAGCCGTAACTGTTCTTGGATTGGCTTCACCGACTTTCGTATATATACCTCATATACGGACTGCAGCGTAGACTGAAGCATGGCCGCATGTAACGTGGTGAGGGCTGTGTTTTCTCGACAGAATAAGATACGAAGAAAGATGAGATGCTCATGAAACTTTGGTAATACACTGGAAATTTTCACATGTTACGTTCTGCTAGTTTACGTAGGCAAGTGGCGGGGATGAACGAATTGTTCGGATTGGACCAGGCGAGGAGGAGAAGTGTTACTTCGTCTACGTGATCGGCCCTTCGCATAGGTTACTTGTCCCCGGATTAAGTAACATGTGAGAGGTTCCACTGTACGTGTAGCTATATGGTATTCATCCGCCGACGGTCCAATATTCGATGCACTCGTTTCGATGCATAGTACTTGTAAATTGATAAATAAAATCATTTGTATAATAATAATAATAATCAAATAATAATAAAGAGTAATAAAATCATTGAACGATTTTATTTAATCCATCTACATTAGGGACACTGTCTTGGTTTAGACGTATTCCATCGAGAAAAGATTTTAGTTCATAATTTGCCCGTTGGCGCTGTGTCCACCTAATATATTGTCGAGTCAATTTGCCGTTGACTTTGAGTTGTTTGATTAAACATCGATCATAAGTAAACCTTTGGTACTTACTATATACAGTCGGGATTTAATCGACTCACTGAATGTTGACCATTAATGGATTCTCTCGGCACCCACAATATTCAGTCGAATTTTAGCGAAGTGATTGTAATCGATATTTTTGCATAAACTGAACCTCGAATCTCATCGTAAGTCGAATTTCAGTTATTTGACTGAACATCATATATAAATAGATAAATAATAGAATTAATCACTATGTATATTCAGTCGAAATTTAGTCGACTAACTGAAAATCGACCATTAGTAAACCCTCGATACCAACTATGTACAGTTGAAATTCTGTCGTCTAACTGAAAGTTGACCATAAAGGAACCTATGGAAGTCCACATGGCCAAGTAAATTTTTGGTCAACTCTTCGGGAATCAACAATAGATCGACTGAAATAGTTATCCTGGATTGAGATGAATTTTGATCAATCTTTTAATTGTTAATCATATTTTGACTTAAAAGTTTATGTAGACAATTCAGTTGAATACCGATTAATCAATCTAATGTTGACCACACATCGATCCTAAACGATCCGCAGCCTCAGATGAACTGTAGACAACTATCTAAAAGTCGACCGGATGTTCTCCTATAATATACCAAAGAAATGGTTTAACTGCAGCCGACTTTCTGTTAACTTCTTGCACAAATCGACCGTTGATTTTCGGTCAACTTTTAATCGGACAGGTCCGCCAGAGTATTCTGATTGTTCTGGAATATTTGGAAAACTTTAAAGAATTGGCTTCGATCTGATTTGGCAATCTGAGCTCCAGAAATGTGTATAAAACTTACTGCGAAGTTCTGTTGGCATATTGTATGCTGCCATATTGGTTTTCGGAAGATTTACGAATTTATGAGTTTCTTCATTTTTTAGTTTTTTCACTCGAAATTCAACCGGATGCATAAATGTTTATGTTGATATTATAATCCTGTGCAATTTTAAACGTATTTGTAATATATTAACAACGTATTTTGTAAAATACGAAAAGGTCCAAGGTCCAGCATCCCCTTAGTATAAACTATAATTCATGCACGATTTTACTAAAATATATTTTTTTGCAGATTACCTTACTTCGAGAAGTGTGGCGTTACTTTTGAAGATAGAGAATTGTTGTTAGAATTATGGCAAAGTTATGGTGCTGAAATGAGGCATCAATTCAACGTTTTGATTCTGTCAATAACGGTGCTGGGCAATCCTCACAGTTACAATTTCAAGTCACCTGGAGACTATTTTTATGATCCTGATGCTGTGAGTACAAATGTTATAATATTTACAACATAAATAATGTGCTACTCCGAAAAAGCTGTCGTTATCACTTATATGAAAAAGCTATAGAGTGCTTTTATTAGTTAGTATTTGGTTTCAGTACTATTAACCCGTTCGCTGTCAGGTGGAATAGAACATTTCATTCCAAAGAAATGTTGGAAAAAAAAGATTTTTCTGTAAATGTTTTTCGGGTTGGTGAATCCGAATTTAATCGGGTTGTCAAATTCCAAAATGGCGGTTCCAAGATAGCGAATCACAATTCGGAAAGATGTTGGAATTCGATAAAACTGGATATTCTTTAGTTTTTGAAGGCGCGTAATCCGAATTAAAAACGAGAGTTATTAAATTCAAAATGGTAGATTCAATGTGAAATATAATAATTCAGAAAAATGTTGGAATTCGATAAAAATGGGTATTCAATAGTTTTTGACATCACGGAATCCGAATCGCATACGAGATTTTAAAATTTCAAAATTACGTATCCAATAAGGCGAATCAAAATTGTGACGGCCCCTCATTGCATATAAGAAGACGATTCGAATGAGCGAAATGTACCAGGTGACAATAGCGCAGTGGTTAGCGCTCTTACTCAGTACCAGAATAATCCGGGTTCGAATCCCGGTGATCGCCATATATTTTCTTTCTTCGATAATTCGTCAAACCATCAGCACACTACACACACACACCTTCCATACTCTGTCCTTTCCGACTGTTACAAAATAATATACAAAAAAAATATAATTAAAAAAACACAAAAAAAATTAAAACATAGCCGACAACTAACACATCCTCACTTCTTGACTCTGGATTCGTTAAAGAGCGAGATTTAAGACTAATTCAATGAGAAAAAAAGTTGGATTCCTTATGTAAGCCTGTTCATTTGCATTCTGCCCTGCATTATTAGATTGGCTATTTGAATGTTGAAAATCTGACATTTGATGCAGATTCAGCAACCTCAAAAAACACAAGATACCCATTTTTATTAAGGACCAAATATTTTTTCGAATTTGGAAACACCATATGGGGTCCGTTATTTTTAATTTAGTAAATTTCATATTAGATTCGGATTCCGCTACCTCAAAAACGATAGGATACCCATTTTCATTTAAATCCAAAATTTTTTTTGGGTTTTCGATCCGCCCTATTTGATCCGCAATTTTATATTTTGCAAATTTGACTTCAGATTCGAATTCAACAACCGAGTTCAGATTCTTAAACCTTACTATACTCAAGGACAATCAGATCGCAATAGTTACTACATTTCAAAGCTAGGAAGAAAAAATGTTTTGTCCGTAGTAGCACGAAAAGTGCACTTTTCTGGACGGTGAATTGAAAACATTTTTTTTTTTAAGATGCCCCTATGGGGATCATGAAGGACAAATAAAGTAACTTTTTTACCTCTATAGTTATACTCGATTCCGTCAGGTCGGCCACCCCCCCCCCCCCCTCCCTCCACTCTGCTGTCGCTACACTCCTTCGCTCGTGCGACGACCCAGCCAGAGTAAAGCGACAGTATCGTTATCGTTATCGTTATCGTTATCGTTATCGTTATCGTTATCGTTATCGTTATCGTTATCGTTATCGTTATCGTTATCGTTATCGTTATCGTTATCGTTATCGTTATCGTTATCGTTATCGTTATCGTTATCGTTATCGTTATCGTTATCGTTATCGTTATCGTTATCGTTATCGTTATCGTTATCGTTATCGTTATCGTTATCGTTATCGTTATCGTTATCGTTATCGTTATCGTTATCGTTATCGTTATCGTTATCGTTATCGTTATCGTTATCGTTATCGTTATCGTTATCGTTATCGTTATCGTTATCGTTATCGTTATCGTTATCGTTATCGTTATCGTTATCGTTATCGTTATCGTTATCGTTATCGTTATCGTTATCGTTATCGTTATCGTTATCGTTATCGTTATCGTTATCGTTATCGTTATCGTTATCGTTATCGTTATCGTTATCGTTATCGTTATCGTTATCGTTATCGTTATCGTTATCGTTATCGTTATCGTTATCGTTATCGTTATCGTTATCGTTATCGTTATCGTTATCGTTATCGTTATCGTTATCGTTATCGTTATCGTTATCGTTATCGTTATCGTTATCGTTATCGTTATCGTTATCGTTATCGTTATCGTTATCGTTATCGTTATCGTTATCGTTATCGTTATTTAACTGGACGACTCGTAGTTACAGATTATGGGTGCAGAAATAACAGTATTGCCATTTAATTAATTTTAATAACAATACGATTGAAATTATTATCTAACAGTCCGGCAATTCAGCATTGGTGAATGGTTTAATAGTTTTCAATAGTTTAATAATCCTAATTGTTATCAATTTTTTTGTCGGTAATGACAACCATCTGACAATTTGTGAAATATTTTTGAAACGTTTTATCAGGATTTGGAGCGCTTCAGATTGCATTAATTAATAACATTGGATAGATTTTATTAAATATTCGTTTCAATTGTTTTGGAATAATGAGATAGTACTTGAAGGTGGTGAAACTGAGGCTCAGATTATTGGAAATCAAACTAACTTACCGGTAAGTGAAGTTCGATTGCAATTATAAGTAGGGCCTCGTTCAAGATGATTACATTACGTGGTATTATCACTATGTTATGTCGCGGGTTGCTGTTTCTCTCAAAAACCCTGGTTCGTCTAGCCAAAGGGGAGTTAAACTCCCCCTGTTACTCTTTATTATTGAGCCAGGCGCAACCCCGCGAATTCTCCGTTTAGAGCTTCCCTTGCGAGCAAAAGCTAGGAAAGGAGTGAGAGTATTTCTTTACTGAGATATATATAGGAAAAAACCGTACTTACCAGTTGATTGTGTCCCTGGAAATGGAAGGCTACCAATGATGCGATGGGAAGGTTGGTTCCGAGTGAATCTGATTGAGCGAGAGAACAGGAGCCTTAGGCCGGCAGCGGGTGAGAGAGTAAACGTCGGTGATGAACGAATTGATGCACGAACTCGAACTGCTGTTTGAGTTCTGCACCCGTCTGCGGCCGCAGCTCATCAATGACTCATTGTTTTCATCGGCCACAGCCCATCAAACATCTAACTAAATCGTCATAAATTATTTTCTCACACAAAAAAAAATGTTTCAAAGCCTAAGACAACAGATATTAATTATTCCGCACAAAAACAAACACGATACAATAATTAAATTTTCTCGAATGAAAGCATATCTGAACTTGGGCCCCGAGGACAGTCGCGGTTGAAGAATCGGAGTGAATTGAATTTCGAAAAATATCTTAGAGTCCACAAAAGGCGTGAAAACTCTTGGAAAGAAAAAAAGAATGTACTTCTAATGCTTGGTACCAAATCACAGACCTTGTCTTAAAATTCCGAACCGAAGAACCCGGGGTGGGCTCTGACTTATATAGCCACTTGAAGATTTTTAGTGACCCCCTCTGTCGGGTGGGGGCACATAAACCAAAGGTTCGCTCATTTTTCCAACCTTTCTTATAACTATGTTAATGCTACAATTCGTACAGAGTATTATTTCAGTAATTGGAAACGTATAACATTATATGTTGTATTCAAAAATAGGCTGAATCGATACAATTCTGGGAAATATTGAAATTCGTTATAATTTGATACAAAAACACTTAATTCAGCTTTACTAAACCAGCTGAGAATTCTGGATTAATTAAATATGATTATTTGCGTTACCTTACCGACACTCATTGTACATTTCGAGTTGCGATGCAGTGTTAGTAATAGCGGAGACAAGAATCTCACATCAATCATCTATACTTTGGTACTCGAATGCTGACGTACATACTAATACTCCGGTTAGTTCATTAATGTATTAAAATTGGATTGTAACGCCTGCTTCCAGGCTATATGAGCCGACGAAGGTACATTTTGTTCGATGGATGCATCCAGATAGTTATCATTATTATTAACCAATTCAAGAAGGATCGGGAGGTGATCTGATCTCGAAGTGACTGAGGTAATTGTAAGAACTGCGATAGAATCTAACCGGGCTACATTAGCCCATACAAAGTCAATAGTACTTTGCCCATTACTACCATAAAAAGTAAACTGACTCCGAGTATCGATTCCATGAAATCGAGCAATAACGAACCTCGAGAATTTACGATACTGTCATTTGACACTCTTCTATGGCGCAGAGCAGTTCGTTCAAACATTTCCGAGGCATAGTCCTCACCGCGGCCTATCCTCGCGATGTAATCATCCCCCAGTATGATAATGGGGTTCTTGTACTGACATGACAAGTTGACCATATAATCCTGAAGTAAGCCCAACAGTAATTTGTAATGCAACGCCACGTATTCGACTCCCTGGCAGAATGCAACTATTTGACTGATCAGTGTCGCAAAATCCCTAATTTTACATATCTTCTTGTGTAGAAACGATATGATAATATTTCGGAGATATTCTTTCTTTTTACGGGTTAGTTCTAATGAAAACCTTTTTGAGTCTATTATAAAGTCTAAGTATTCGCGTCTCGTACTGGAGATGCAGTTACTTTTCTGAAGGTTGATAATAAAACCAAGAATGATTAGTAAATTTATCGTTGCTTCGACATTTTTCGTACACGTGTCAATGTTCCTGCTAATACAAATAAATCATCGATATATATAGACAAAGTAAAACCTTCGGACATGAGTGTGTTTATGATAGGTTTAATTAATCGTATGAATAATATGCAAGGACTCGTGCGTAATTCAAAAGGCAGGTACGTAAATTCATATGAATTTCCGTCAAAGTGAAAACGTAGGTACTTTCTGCTGTGTCTGTGGATTGGAACTACAAAGTACGCATCTTTTAGTTCCAGGTTGCACAGTAGGAAGTCTTTCAATATCGATCTTTTTACCGATCTCGTATACTCGAGTGTAAAGCGCGGAGCGATTATAAAGTTATTTAGTTTTTTGAGGTTTATTATCAAAGTTTCACCAAATAGTAAAGACACCAAGTAGTAAAGAAAATTTAAATGGCGAAACTCCTCGCCATCACACCGCTCCGGGGCGCTACTGCTACTCCTACTTTTCTCGACGTCGGCCCTTTATGGGTTGTTTTAAAATATTAACTCGAATTATCTGGGGCAACAAACCCATCCGAACCCTCCTATGTTCTACGTAGGATAAAATCGACATGAATAGACCTTCTGTGGATTAAATTTGCATATTCGTACTGCCCAAATAGATAGGAGTTTCCCTATGGCTGATAGATGTCTTTGTTTTTCATTTGTCGTCATACTCTTCATTAAGAGTATGTCTGATTGCGTAGCTGGAGTCTCGAAGGCGATTTTATAACCCTGAATACAGTCAAGTACGAATTTGTCGCGTGTAATGGATTCCCATGTATGACGAAAGCCTTGTAATCGTCCGGCGTAGCAGTTTACCTTTAACGAGTTGAGTTCGTTTGACGTAACTCTTAACGCTGCGACTGAAGTCGAGATTGGTTCCTCGATTTGTAGAATGTCTGTGATGCGCTCGTTTTCGTTGGAAACGATGACTTCCTCTGAGTCGTCCGATATGTTTCGTGAGATTTCGCGGATGACCCCTTACAGTTTACCGAACCCTTATTCTTGTTTAAAAAGGTTTGTTTTGTTAGTGTCGGTGGTTTTGGTATCGAAGCAATTTTCATTTCAGATCCTATTCTTTCCAAAGACTGTGCTTCTTTGATTTTTTCACACCGGTTGTCTCTAAATAGGAGTGCGCATGATCCAGTATTCGTGTTTTCAAGGAGTACCTGCATTTGTTTGGAAATTCTCGGAGATATAATGTATGCTTTTCTGGCTGTTGACTCATGATGGTGAACACCTTGTAGTAGTTTTCCAGCATCACCCAGAGATTCTATCATTTTGCTTTCTCATAGAGGAAGCTGTTAAGCCCGACACAGGGAAGCTGTGAGGGCGATATTTAAGATTTTAATAATTAAGGGTTACCATCTAGAGCACTTGGCGCACCCGCTTTCTGATGAGAATTTCTAAGGATTAAGGGAAGGTGAAAACAGTTAAAGATTAATAATCAATATAATTTTCTGGTTTCGATTTACTATCAACAAACAAAATATTCAAAGTGCTAAAATTACACATTCGGTTTGATACAATTATTAGTTATAATAAAATTTCTTAGCTTACGTTGGTTCTTCGGCGTGTCCTGTATGCGCCTTGGTCGATTCCGTTTTCTATTTTGGTTGAGTTTGGATTTAATGAGTCTTTCCGCCCGCGCCGGTACTCAGTTTCCCCTCGCGAAGGTTTACAATTCACAGCCACCTAGGTGACTTCCCGTTCCCTTAGGTGGGAAGGCTTGATCGCGAAAGGCCGAAAACACGTGAAACACTTCGTCAGGGGTCCACCGAAGGACCGATGACTTCGCCAAGAGCTGTTTGGGGAGCTCCTGCCGGGCGAAGCGTTTCGAAGAGACTAACTAAATTATTTTTCGATTCAAAACTCGCAAGTAGTTTCGCAAGAGCGCGTGGCTTGGTGCTCTGTATTTCGGCATCGAAGTCAATGTGCCGGAAAGAATTTAATTTTTTTGTAATATCCTCGAACGGATATAACAAAGCTTTGTTTTCGTGAAAAAAAATGTTCGAAGATTTTAATGTCAGGACATTCAGAATGGTCCAAAACGTCGAGAAAAGTGGTTTACAAATAATGTCCGGATGGGTGTGTGTGCGTGTGCGTGTGCGTGCGTGCGTGTGTGTGTGTGTGTGTGCGGCCCGCATGCAAAATTCAAACCTTCATATGTCAAGAACTGCTTTAACAATCGAGCAAAAATTTGGCATATATATGGGGCGGGTGGACAACTTTGTTTCTGAAAAGTTTCATAAAATTTCATCAATTCAAATTTAAATGTTTAGCTATCGAAATAAATCATTTTTTACAAATAAAGCTATATCAAAGAGCGACTGGTATTGAATTTGGGATGAACTTGCAAATAGGTTCGGTTTTTATGGATTTTGATTTTTTCGAAAAATTTCCATGTTGCTCGAACTCACGTCAAACCTCACCAAATGAACTGAAATTTTCTACAGATGAAAAATAATACTCTGCACTGCTATGTACCAAAACTGGTGATTATCGGTAAAAGGGTTCGGATTTTATGGTATATCGAAATTTAAAAAAAAATTAACGTATTCCTCTACCTCAGATCAACAGACACTAAATCAATTGAAATGTGAAAAGAAAACAATATATCATATATAAGCAGCATCTATTTATTTATTTATTTAAAATAAAGATGCAAACTGGAGCTTTCCGCATTGCTTCGTCATGATTTTTTAATGTTTACAAAGCTACCTCTATGAGGAAGCCAAAATAGATAAAGTTACTTGAGGTAGCATTGTAAACATTCAAAGATCATGCGGAAGCAATATACAGAGTTCTACTTTGCATCCTTTTTTATTGAGAATTTTGGTTGAGAATTATAGAGAATGCGGTGCCCAACGCACATATCTGAGCCTACCAGGTTTTGAGCTCGAACGAAGTGAGCTCAAAGTGAGCTTGGTCACTGAGTTTTGTCAGTGACGAAGCGGCTATAATTTCCAGATTAAGACTAGGGTCCTCCAACCGACAATTGCTAGTTCTGGGTTATTTCTTTAAGAGTTCTACAACCATTTTTTCACTGAGACCATCTGGATGCTATACTGGTGTGTAGTTTTACTTCTTCGTGACTAGTACAAATTGTAATAAGAGTAAAAGTATGAAGGATGGGACGAAGTGGATGATTTGGGAAGGGTCTGTCCACTTTCCTCCAATATTTCTTTGTGTCTACTAGTTTAACTACGTGTCGTCTAATCTTTTCTGTCAGTCTGTTCGGCTCGAGGTGGTCGGCACACGTCTCACCTCTCTTGTGAGCTCAGCCGCCAAAGGGTAACATAAATATGCGAGTAATATTAGTACTTACTTTCGGAATATTTGCTGCTGTTATTATCATGTCCATGATCTTTCGGTTTTTAATGTAAGCCAACTTTCTGTCCCTATTTTTCTTCAAGCTTCCGTACTTTCTTCAAAAATATTCTCGTTCAGCTGATGAGTGACTTCCTTTGTTGGATTTGCCCATTTTGTAAAGAAGACTAATTATAAGTTTTTTTATGTGTTTCATGATGAACTAAAGACGGTTATGAAAAACAAGGAACGATCGGGAGGTCAAACGCGAGCGCTGCAGCCGCTCTGTCTACCGTTTTTCTAAAATTCTATTACCACGTAATATAATATCGAGAATTAGCCCCAATGTATTGTTATTATTATTGTTATTACCGTTGTCATTATTATTATTATTTTTATCGTGATAAAGATATAGGGATAATCTTATATTATTTTTATCGTGGTAAAAATATAGGGAAAATCTTTTATAGACCGTGGGCGCCCTCGCTACGCCCGGTGTTAGGGGTTGTTCCTTAACTTTAGGAGGAGCGTTGACGCCCATATGCTGGACTCACATCTCGCTTCGTCGCACCGAGCGAGACGTGATGACCCCCTCTCGGCCGCGGTTTCCACGAGATGCATACCAGCTAAAACCCCCCTCGCATAGTAAAAAAAAAGGGAATCTTTGGTTAGGTGAGAAAAACCACTTCTGTCCGCGTCATTCTCCGCGTCTCCCCCCTTAACCAGGAAATACGTTAGTATCACTTCTAGCTGAGGGAGCCTGTCCGTGTCTTGTATGTTACAAGACTTATGACTTGTATGTTACGTCAGGTCCGCCACGCCAGGCAGTCGTCCGTGTTCTTCTGTCTCAGTATCGTTTCTATGTATGTGACGACTTGTTGCCACCAGCCTGTTCCGTGAAGCATCGCCTCCACGATGTTATCGGGAGTGATACCTCCGACGGTCGTCTCTAATCTTTGTTCGAGATCTGCCGATCGGTCACATTCGAAGAACGTATGTTCTACGTCGTCCCGTTCGTGTCCGCAGTATGTACAGTCTGGTGTCCATACTTTGTCCATCCTGTGAAGGTACTGTCTGAAGTAACCGTATCCGGTCAGGAATTGGATGATGTAAAAGTTCACATTTCCAAAGTCGTCTTGTCCAGTTGCTCATTGTGTCTTCCGTCCAGCGTTGTTGCCACGTCTGTATCATCCTGTCGTTTTGTGTCCGTGCCCTTTCCATAGCTCTTTCTTGCGTTCGAACGCCATAAGATCTATGGGAATCACGCCCGCTACCACCAGAACGGCCTGCGCAGAAACCGTCCGGTAGGAGCAGGCGATACTCAGCGCGCTGTGTTTCTGTACCGTCATCATCACGTGGCAATATTTTTTCATCTTATGGGCGTCCGCCCAGATCTCCGCGCCGTAGAATTATTATTATTATTATTATATGTTTTACAAAAGTGTTACACCTACAGGACGAGCGGGCTAATAAACGTTATTCTGCCTAACTGCTCCTCGAAGCCGGAGGTAAGCAGTCAGGTCAGTCCAGAATCGTGTGACCGAAGCCAACGGATCGAACCCAGAATGACCGCTTTCTGCATTCGACCCGCAAGTGAGTCGGCTTAATGTTCGTGACAAACGACAGTTTCATTCCGCCGAGAACGCCTATTATGAGGACCACCAGTTTGACCGTGTACCCTCGGTATAGCCCGCGAAGCTCGTTGTCTTCTTTAACAGCGATGTTGGACTCGCCAGAGGCCGAAAACTCGATGACAAAGATCGTGTGTATCTCGTGATCGAAGACGACAATGTCAGGTTTATTGGCTGTTATTTGTCTGACAGTGGGAAATGAATAGTTCCAGTAAATCCGGCACTTCTCATTTCCCAGGACGGACTCAATGTGTCCAGGGGCGTAGGGCAGCAGTGGCGTCTCGTCTACCCCGTAAGAGTGTCGACCTTATAGATCGTAAAGGTGGTAGTTCAATACTCTTAGGGCCGCGTTATGGCGATGGATATAGCCAGAGACCGCATAGGTGGGACATGCTGATAGTATGTGCATGAGTGTCTCTGGCGATCGTTTGCAGGCCCTGCACCGTGTTTCAGGGACCTGCATACCCATCACCTGGCTCCGGTAGACGAGCGTCTTAAGTACGCCATGCTGGCAGGCAATGATGAATCCCTCGATCTCAGACATCAGACCGGCTGACTGCAAGAATGCAAAAGTCAGCCTCGCAGACAAGTCCATGCTATCGATGTGCCGGAAGAACACTCCGTGCATGGCCTTGCCGACGTGCCACTCGATCAGGGTGTTATGCTCTGCGGCTCTGATGGTGTTCCAACGACGGGACAGATCCAGGTCGATGATGGAATTAATCAACCTTCTGCCGTTCCGACCAACACGAAATTCCAAGCCGAGGTTTTCCGCTGCCTTCTCTGCCGCTCTGTACAAAAACGCCCCAACCCCCGTCCTTTCATGTTCATGCACGAAGGACAGGAGAGGATAGGCACTTCCGATTACGTCGCAGGCTACACCGAGGACCAAATGGTCATGCAGGCACTCCAATCCAAGTAGGTCCCTTCCACCCATGTGACGCGGGAGGTATATACGGGGCACGGAAGACCTGGGATGAAGACTCCTATAGATGTTCATCATCTTGCGTGTGCTGGTGTCGAGTTCACGCAGCTCGTCTCGCCTCCATCTCACTACCCCGAAAGAGTAGAGAAAGACTGGAACGGCAAGCATGTTGGTAGCAGCGATCTTGTTCCGCCCAGACAATTCGGAACTCCAAATTTGCCTAAGCCGCTGCTTATACTTGCCGCGAAGAGTCTCCTTGATTGCCGCAGCGTCCTGTAATGGATTCTGCGACACTCCGAAATATTGATAAGACTCTCCGGCGTCAAGGTGTTTAATGACGCTCCACGAGCTCCGCATCCTCCCCAAGACGCCCAGATCTTCCGCGTACTAAATGGACCACTGCGCATTTGTCCAATCCAAAGGCCATGCCAATATCTCGCGAGTAGGTGTTCACTACGGTGAGTGCGAGGTTGAGATCGCTCTCACCGGAGGCGTAGAGCTTCAGATCATCCACATAAAAAATGTGGGTGATCTTGTGCCTCCGGTTGGCGACAGGTCCACACCTGTACCCGCGAGTTTGGTGCAGGGCGAGAAATAGCGGCAATAGTGAGATACAAAATAGGAGTGGGCTTAAGGAGTCTCCTTGAAAGACCCCCCTCTTGTACTGAACCAACTCTGTGGACTGAGTTGCCCCACCGATGGAAATGGTGAAGCGAGTCCTCCAGAGCGGTAGTAGGTGTTCTATGCATCTCACTATGCGGGGATGTACCGCAAGGCACTCGAGGAGCCTCACAACGAGTTGATGCGACGTTGTGTCGAATGCCTTGCGGTAATCGATCCATGCCATGGACACTAATGTATCCTGGCCGGCAAGCCGACCAGTGCTGCCTGACCCATAAGGGCATTCGCGAGCAAAAGTTTACCTATACTGTACTACCATAGCGAACCCACGGTTGCCAAAACAACGGGCGATAGAAAAATCCTTTGACTTCCACTGGCGCGCTTAGTGGAGAGAGCAGTTTGGCTACGCCGAGGAGCGGGACCCGACAAACCCAGAGTACGCGTACATGCACTCCAGGAATGTCACACCGTGGCATCCTCGACGCACTCACGGGGTACCTCGGGAAGGCCTGCTCCCTCTGTCCCGCCCGGACACTAGCCCAGATTTGTGTTTCTCTGAAAGAATACACCACATTACATGGCGTTCGCCAAGCTCTCCACTCGAGTCATTCTGTCTTTCCTTGGAAAGTCACTTAGAATCTCGTTCGATTTATTCGATCGATTTGATTGTCGTCACCTGCGCACACAGCGCATCGGAAAATTTGTTCTGCATATGTCTGTTCCTCAGTCTGACAGATCCCCCTGAGCGAGGCCACTTGGCTCCCAATTAGGAGATATCTCCTGAGACCCACTATTGGTGGAATGGACACGGGGGTCCGCACGCTTGTGAAACGTGTACACCATTACCATTTTGTGATATCTAATAAGACCATGGATGTCCCCCTACGGGACCATGCCATGGACAGGTTGCGTTTGTACTGGACCGAGTCCTGTGTGACGGATTGATCTATCAACAGATTTTCTTTGCAACCTGCCACGCCCCGCTTACAGCCGCTTTGCTCGTAAATCTCTCGCCATATTAGATCCCCTGTCTCAAGTATTCGTTCATTCAAGATTTTAGTGAATATTTTGTAACATACGTTGAGACAGGTGATCGGCCGATAGTTTTTCGGATCGGACAAATCTCCTTTCTTCGGGATCAGCACAGTGCGCCTCTCCACCAGCCAACTCGGAATAGCCATCTCCCCATCCAAAAACGAGGTGAAAATCCGGGCCAGATAGCGATGCGATGAAGAAAATTTCTTCCACCAAAAGCTATTAATTCGATCTGGCCCGGGGGCAGAGAAGTTCTTCATGCCCAAGATTGCCTTCTTGACTTCATCCTCGCGGCCCGGTGGACACTCTCCTTGCCTTTGTTGAACCCGTTCGAATAAGACGGAGAAGAGCCCCAGGGCTGGAGTGTTCTGCTTGAACGAGGGTTCCTGTCCATATAACTCCTTCCAGTAAGCTTCGACTTCCTGTATCGACGGAACCTTGTCCGGCGGTTGCGTTTTCTGTTGGAATAAGCGTGAGGGAGTGTCGCGAAAAAGGTGGTTGTCTCGCCACCGCCTCAAACGCTTCTCTAGGGACTTTTTAATCTCCACTAGAGCCCGCACCCTGTTAGTGCAATGCTGCTTTATGGTAAGCAGCACCGCCTGATTGAGTGTGTGGTGTTGGCGACGCAAGGTGGCACATATGCTCCGAACCTTGGGCGTGAAAGCCTTGCCAGTTGATACGTAAACCACCACACACTGGATGCGGGACGTATGCCGACGGACCACCGATATCTTCTCCTGGAGCTGATGTATGCACCTTTGCGTCTTGGCCTGATGAGCTTCATCGGTTGGTGGATGACTCGGCACAAGAGATGCTGCGGCGTCATACACAGCCCAGTTGATGTCAAGGAGGTCGTCACATGCCGGAATTCGTCGAGACAGATCCTCGTTCGCGGCCTTCAGCTGTTCTGGCCGCAGGGAAACTTTGAGGTGGATATGTTTCCGCCTTGTCCTCATATCTCTCTTATCATTATTATTTAAATTCAAAATTCCCGACCGGCCCTGCAGGGCTCCGATGCACCTGCAGGACGGGCGGGCTAATAAAATTCGCTCTGCCTGACTGCTCCTCCAACCCGGAGGTAAGCAGTCAGGTCAGTCCAGAATCGTGTGACCTTAGTAGACGGAGCGAACCCAGAATGACCGCCTTCTGCATCCGACCCGCCAGTGAGTCGGCTTTCTGCCGACAGGCGGGTATGATCTTAATATTCGTGACAAACGACGGTTTCATTCCGCCGAGAACGCCGATTATGAGGACCACCAGTTTGACCGAGTATCCTCGGTATAGCCCGCGAAGCTCGTAAAGGAGATCCTGATACTTTGTCCGCTTGTCGTCTTCTTTTGTAGCGATGTTGGTCTCGCCAGGAGCCGAGAACTCGATCACGTAAATCGCATGGCTCTCGTGGTCGAAGACGACAATGTCAGGCTTATTAGCTGTTATACGCCTGACAGTGGGAAATGAATAGTTCCAGTAGATCCGGCACTTCTCATTTCCCACGACGGACTCAATATCTCCAGGGGCGTAGGGCAGCAGTGGCGTCTCGTCTACCCCGTAAGAGTGTCGAAGGTGGTAGTACAACACTCTTAGGGCCGCGTTATGGCGATGGATATAGCCAGAGACCGCATAGGTGGGACATGCAGATAATATATGCATGAGTGTCTCTGGCGATCGTTTGCAGGCCCTGCACCGTGTGTCAGGGACCTGCATACCCATCACCTGGCTCCGGTAGACGAGCGTGTTAATTACGCCATCCTGGCAAGCAATGATGAACCCCTCGGTCTCAGACATCAGACCGGCTGACTGTAAGAATGCAAAAGTCAGCCGCGCCGACAAGTCCATGCTGTCGATGTGTCGGAAGAACTCTCCGTGCATGGCCTTGCCGACGTGCCGCTCGAGCAGGGTGTTATGCTCGGCGGCTCTGATGGTGTTCCTACGCCGGGGCGGTTCCAGGTCTGTGATGGAATTAATCGACCTTCTGCCGCCCCGACCAACACGAAATTCTAAGCCGAGGTTTTCTGCTGCCTTCTCTGCCGCCCTGTACAAAAACGCCCCAACTCCCGTCCTTTCATGTTCGTGCACGAAGGACAGGAGAGGATTCGCACTTTCTAATACTTCGCAGGCTACACCGAGGACCAATCGGTCATGCAGGCACTCCAATCCAAGTAGGCCCCTTCCACCCATGTGACGTGGGAGGTATATACGGGGCACGGAAGATCTGGGATGAAGACTTCTGTGGATGTTCATCATCTTGCGTGTGCTGGTGTCGAGTTCACGCAGCTCGTCTCGTCTCCATTTCACTACTCCGAAAGAGTAGAGAAGGACTGGGACGGCAAGCATATTGGTAGCAGCAATCTTGTTCCGCCCAGACAATTCGGAACTCCAAATTTGCCTGAGCCGCTGCCTATACTTGCCGCGAAGAGTCTCTTTGACCGCCGCAGCGTCCTGTAAAGGATTCTGCGGCACTCCGAGGTATTCATAAGACTCTCCGGCGTCAAGGTGTTTAATGACGCTCCCGTCCACGAGCTGCGCATCCTCCGCAAGATGCCCTGATCTTCCGCGTACTAAATGGACCACTGCGCATTTGTCCAATCCGAAGGCCATGCCAATATCTCGCGAGTACGTGTTCACCACGGTGAGCGCGAGGTTGAGATCGCTCTCACTGGAGGCATAGACCTTCAGATCATCCACGTAAAAAAGGTGGGTGATCTTATGCCTCCGGTGGCCGACAGGTCCACACCTGTACCCGCGAGTTTGGCGCAAGGCGAGAGATAGCGGCAATAGTGAGATGCAAAATAGGAGTGGACTTAGGGAGTCTCCTTGAAAGACTCCCCTCCTGTACTGAACCAACTCTGTGGACTGAGTTGCCCCACCGATGGAAATGGTGAAGCGAGTCCTCCAGAGCGGCAGTAGGTGTTCTATGCATCTCACTATGCGGGGATGTACCGCAAGGCACTCATTATTATTATTATTATTATTATTATTATTATTATTATTATTATTATTATTGTTGTTGTTGTTGTTGTTGTTGTTGTTGTTGTTTTTGTTATTGTTATTGCTGTTGTTGTTATTATTATTGTTATTGTTATTATTATTATTACTATTACTACTCTGAACTGTGCATATCGGTACTAATCTCGAAAAATGGTTGAAATGGATCTTTGAAACTAAAACCTAATCGAAAAAATGTTATTCTTGCAAAGACCATTTTTTTGTTTGTTTAATTAACAAGAATTACTAGTCAAATTGAGGGGCCCGAGATATCGTAATAGTACTGAGGTACCTTTGTAAACGTTCAAAAATCATAAGCAAGATATATACAAAGCTGAACTTTGAATGGAATTGAATGGATCTTTATTAATATTTGTTTCAATTGTTTTGAAACAAACAGATAGTAATTCAAGGTGACGAGACGGCTGAGAGGCTGAGCCACGATGTGTCCTGTCTTTTGGGTTACACCTCGATGGACGGTCAACCTGCTTCTATCTTAAATTTCAACATTACCGACTTGGACGCAACGCGCATCAAGGTATGTAATTTCACCATCGAAAAAAAAATAATGAGCATTATTGAATTGTATAAAGTATCGATAATGTTGACAGAAAAAAATATCACGCTTCGAGAGTACCGAAACGCCGGAGTCCGTTATCACAGTGGATTGTTCATTCTCGATCGGTGTAGAGCTCGAAATGTCGGGCTTGATCGTCAAACCGACCGACAGTATGTAAATCCGAACTAGCGCGCTTTCATTCAAGCGTCCGTAAGCCCGTGATTGATATGAAAAGTCTATAATTTTTCAGACACTCACCAAGAGGAATTGAGATACTCGCTAAAGACGCTGGGCAAAGGCATACTTGGCTTGACACAGAGAGACGGAGAAAAAAATTCACTGAAGATCCAACCAGGTTTGATATTGGACACGATAAAGAGGTAAGTGCGACTTATAATTTTGAGAAATTACTCTCTGTCTTGCAATGGCAAGATTGATATTGGAAATAATGATTTAAAAAATCTGAAAAAATCCACCTACATGTGTTTGGGCTCTGTAGATAACATATTTTAGAGGGAAAAAAAACAAAAAGTTTTTAGTACTGTCGATTTTTAGAATAGGCAAAAAAAATTATATCAAAAATCCGATACGATTGATTGTTAAAAGAACAGTATACAAAGCACAAAAAATGGACAGGTCGGAATATTAAAATGTTGCTCATAGCGTGATCGCAGCACGTGTGACTTTCGCATCACGATTGATACTGACGCGATGATGCTGTTATTATGATACTTGGTATTGAGAATGCAATACAATTCATGAAATGACGTGATTTTAGTTTCTGATATACAGGGAGTCCCATTTTAATTTTCCAGTTGATTTATCTCGAAAAATTCTGCCCAGATCAAGTATTGAGTATAATGAAGCTTTTAGGGTTCGAAGGGGGACGTTAAAAAAAAATTCAAAATTGGTCCACCATTCAAAATGGCGGAGTTACGATCGCCGACATGTTTTTTTTTAGTGGAACCATGACTTTTTTTTCTATCAAAACATTTGTGTCTTCAAACCTAAGAAATATGCACATTATAAAAAAAAAACGTTTTCTGCAAAAGTTGTTAGTTTTGATATGACAAATTTTTTGCTGCTTTTGGACCTTAGCTAAAGCTAATTAATCCGGAATACGGGCTAACGATTTGACATATATAAATTAATTTTGCCGAGGGAATTCCTTTTGGCAGTAAAAGCTTCTTCGAGGATCGTTAATTGGAATATATTGTGATTAATTGTATAATATAATTCAATAATTTAATTTAATGAGATTATATTTCACAGGTTTTCGAATTTGAATGTTAAGGGAATCTAAGTACTCGACTGTGTAATATCTAGGAATCTTGCTTCGTGAATAACCATCAAGATCTGCCGTTATTTTTTCCAGATCGATGATGTTTTCCCATGAGTAAAAAAAGATGGATTGTAAGTTTATGTGTAAGACTTATGTATGTATGGTTAACAAACTTCAGAGGATAGAGAAATCGCGGTGAGAAAGAATTCAAAGAATTCTTTCACGTCGATTTCAACTTATCAAACTATTTCATTTCAGGATAGACTTACAGTACTTTCCCGGAGATGTTATTCGAAGATTTTAGAAATATAAACTGACTAAAAATGTCGAAGTTTCGCTCTTAAATAGCTATGAAACTACTGACTAGTGTTACGCAGGGGATGGATACGGAAAAATTATTGGCTATAATTGACCAAATTCCTATCGTTTCCCACTTTTTGCTTCTTAGATCTAGCGAAATAGCACAAGGGTTGGAAAGGGTGGGCTCTCCTGGCCGTAAATTGGTCTGGAGGTCACCGTCTCCCACTTCCTGATGATCCGCCTAATATCTCCCTTTTTCTTGGGACTACTGGAGGTGGCCCAGACTTGGAGAAGGCGCGTTTCCTGACTCATAATTGACATAGAAGTCACCGTCTGCTACTTCCTCCAGCATCTTACAATTTTCGGAGGGCCTAGGATCTCTTCCCCTAACTCTCCTTTTTATCGACTCTGCTTGTACAGGGGCCCTTTTCCGGGGATACATATATATTCGGAGGTTGTATGATTTTAGGAGTTACAAATGTTTTGAAGACGTAACAATACTAGACAATGCGTGCTTTAGATGTTTGCACTTTTCTTAATTTCATTTAAATTGAAAGTCATTTTTAATAATATTAGCGATTTGTATGGAAACGGTAATAATAAACCTAAAAGCAGTTGGCCGTCACAGAGTGCGAAATTTGAAGCCCTAACTTGCAATTTCGAGATTCGCCTACAGTGCGCTGTTCGTCGCTCAAAGATGCGTTATCGTCTCAGGCGCCCTGCTGAATGTATGAATGACTTGTTCATCAGGTTTGACGAGATTTGTGTTCTTCTCGGTAATCTTTATAACAAAGTTATCGAAAGTTAAGGTGCGAAGATTCCTCATTTTCGTGAAATGCAACATCAGCATTAATAACTAGAAGTGTATATATATAACCTCTCCCATGTGTTTATAACATCAACATTAAATCTGATCCGTGGGCTTGTATAAAATAATAGTGATTTTATACCTGTTAATCATTTTATACTTAACAGAAAATATAGACATGTACAGAAATAATGAAGGATAGTACTAAAAGAAATATTAACATCCACCGTCATTCAGATCATACCACCTCAAATTATATTTATGCAAAATATGTCTCATCAAATCGATTCGAGAATAAACTCTTCCAAAATTTCAGAATTCATTCGATTGTAACAAGTTCAATCCATACAATAGTCCGTACAATATTGATTCGTATTTCTCCCAAGGTCATACATTATTATATATACATACATTGTTATATTTCATAGAAACCTGTCATACATTTATATAACACACTCTTCGAATATATATGTACTTTAAATCACTATCATTTTCCACAATGAAACTCAATTAATCCAATCTTCATTATTCAACAAATACTTCGTACTATAATCATACTTATCAAAATCATTAATCGAGACAATTATAGTCTCACGATATGTCAGAGCCCATACAGTTCTTCACTCAACATTTTCAGATTTTATCACTTTAAATTTCCTTCACAATAATTAGCAGAACGCCAAATTTTCAAAATTATACACACATATATACATCATCATCGCATATCTAGTCGCTGAGGACACGAATACCCTTTTTCGTAACGTTTATGTCGAGAATAATATCGACCGATACACCTCGTTTTATAATCTTCGATCAAATGGTATATAACCATAAATAAACATAAAACAAAAAGTACTTATCAAAGCTCGCTTCAGATGAGAATAAAGATGGCTCAATTTTTCCCTGGGGTTGAATACAGCTTCCCGAGAATCCAAAAAGAATTGCAATCACGTGTGAAGAATTTTGCAGTATAGCGTAGTAGACACGGGAGCGAAGCACGGGCAGGCCTGTCTGATAGGAGGTCTAGCTTCCACGGCGTTCCCAGGGGAAAGGAGGCTGAGATTTCTCGCGAATCGAGCTGGTTACATTCGATGAAAATTTTAACGCCTGCGCGTGAATTTATTTGTTCTGGGCGCCTGCGCTTTGCTCGGTCAATATACTTGATCGATATGTAGAGTCTATGTGTGAGAACGTGGGTGGGGGTGACAAGGAGGAGACACAGATTACGATAACACTCTTTATTAAACTCGATATATAAAAAAGAACTGACTATATTTGGAAAAAGACTACGAGATGTCGTAGCGACATGCAGCTTCCGCCATAGCTGTAGGACTGCCCGTTTTCTTTTAACCGCGCTTTCTTAAAACGATCAGTCTTAGTTTTTGAAACTTTTTAGGTTTATTTTTGAACACATGACTAGTGCGCCAAGTTGTCGTTGCGGCCGAGTTGTGAAACGATGCCGAGCCGCTATAGATATTGGATCATAACGCCATCTCGCCTAATTTTTGTGAGGTTATCTTACAAGCTTGTGTTTATTTCTGTTTAACGTTCGGTGTTTATAATTATTAGTACATTCCTAATTGATAATCCCTTAAACTCATTCCTTCTGTATTAATAATTGTTTTTTTAGCGTACAACAAGTCTCATATTTTGTGTCACTCGATGTGAGAAACGCGGTTTCACGCACGCTGTGCGTGAGGCAAACCCGATTTATGCCACGCAGTGCCAGAAGTGGGTACCTCTCGCACTAGTGCGACAAAGTTATATACGAAACTTGTGCGAGAAACTTCTTCTGATCTCGTGTGATTACAACACTCGCCTTCGGCTCATGCAAACTCACACTCGTGAAGAAAAAGTTTGATCGCACTTGTATCGTAATGTACGCTTTTTGCACCCTGCAAAATAAAATTTTGTACTATACTCGACGGAAATCCTACTTCTCAGCTCGTGTGATTGTAACATTCGTCTTCGACTCGTGCTGCAACCTCACACTTATGAGAAAAAGTTTTTCCGCACTTGTACTATTATATGATGTATATTCTTTATAAGCAAAGCTGTTTTTTCATCTCATTTGTGTGGCTCCTAAGGTTACACAATAAAAATTAAAAGGCACTGCTGAACTGAATTATTCATTATCTACTGGCTATTTGCATGTAAGTTTGTTTGAACATTTCAGACCAAAGCATAATAACTTTTTAATCAGTCTGCAAATTACAAATACCCTTTTTACCAATCATTAATTTTTTCACACTTCACGTAAGGTATTAAAAGGACCTGGGGTTTTGTTTTGAGTTTCAATAATAAAAACTATATTTCATATATAGAAGACACGCAATAAGTTTCTCTATGATCCATTGGCTCCTTCAGTAGATTAGTAGTTAATTTAATGGATGTTAGGTCCTATAATATAAAATAAATAATATAATAATAAAAAATATGTAATATAAAATATAAAGTCCACCCGCAAATAAAAATAAATTTTTGTATTTTTTGCTGATACTCTAGGCGGCCCCCCGTTTTCGTTCTAGTTTCAAAAATTGACTTTTTAGACACAGAATTTACTGTAAAAGAAAAATCGAAGACGTACTTTTTGTGACTCAAAATTCAAATTTTGGGTAATTATAAAAACACAATTAGAAAACTAATCTGAATAGAATTCTGGAGTGTTTTTGCTTCTTCATAGAGGGAACTATGTTTTCGTAAAAATATTTTTTTTTTCGAGATTTTAACGTCAAGATATTTCAAATAGTTTAAAACATCGAGAAATGCTATTTTTATCCGGCGTCCAGATGAGTGTGCGTGTGCGTGCGTGCGTGCGTGCGTGCGTGCGGGCGTGCGTGGGAAGATTCGGACTTCCCCGTGTGTTGGACTAAAGTTCCTAAACTACTAGAGTTTAGCAGAGCTTCTAACAACTGAAAACCCTATCACCTTGGCATCTTTGACCTTTTCGGTTTCTTTCGAAACCTTTAACCCCGCGGGACCGCCGTTAGGCACTACTTCGCGGTGGAGGCCTCAGCCGTAGCTCTTCCTCGTTTTCTAAGTCACCGTACATCCCCCGTCCTCATTACCATGGTATACGTGAGATTAGTGGTTTTTGTAACTTTTTGCTCGTCATATCGTGTTTCTGGCTCTTCTCGTCGTAACTGTTTCAGCACTTCAGTAGTTAAAGTACTTGCTGCTTCCCATCCTGTAGGTGATGCCAGCATTCCCTCCACCAGGTTTTCTGCAGTCACTTGACTGTTGAGTGCGTACTTCATTTTTCTACGAGGCGCACTAAATCGTGGGCACTTATTTGTATTTATGAAGATACGCTTGGAACCACTCCTGTCCAGAGATCAGTTGCGTCAGATAGTAATTGACTTCTCCACGGGGTCGATTCACCCATTTATTCACTTGTGGTATCAGCCGGAACGTCCATCTTCCTTTGGTTGAGGCGTTCCACTTCGTCTCCCAACGCTCGATTCTGCTTTGCGTCTTCTAGATCCGAAGATTCCTCTGGTTTGCTAGCGGCAGTCGTCTATACTGGTATAAAGCCCGTCGCTCTTCGGCTAGTATCTCAATAGGTACCAACCCTGCAATAATGCACACATCGCCCTCGGACACAGCACGAAAAGCGCAAGACACCCTCAATACACTGAATCTGCACACTGCTGCTGCCTTCTTGCGGTATTCCTCTATTTTCATGGCGTCCGACCACATGGCTATGGCATAAATCATAATCGATGTGATCACCGACGCCAGCAATGTTCTTCTCTTGTCTAGGGTCGCCTACGTTCGGCATAAGCCGTGATAACACTACGGCCACATTTGCCGCTTTGGTACTGACGTGCTCCACATGCTGTTTAAAACTGAGTCTTGCATCTATTATCACCTCGAGATACCTGATGTAAGGTTGCGATGTGATGTTGTGTTCGCCTACCGAGAGAGAGATGGTTTCTCTAATCTTCCTGCTCGTTATCAGAACCGCCTTTGTTTTGTGTTCAGCTAGCCTTAAGCCGACTGAACTCATCCAGGGTCGAATCTGCAAAAGGGTTTTCTCGAAGATGCTGTTCATTTCCTCCAGATACTTCGCAGATACATTTCCTCCAGATACTTCGCATACTTCGCGCAACCTCAACATCGTCCGCAGAGGCCACCAGCTTCACTGCGTCTGGCATTGCCAGTTTAAAAAGCCCATCATACATGATATTCCCCCCCAGAGATCTTATACTCTTGAGGCCCCTCTTCCGTGTCATATATGAGAATTCTGTTCCTCAGATAGTCCATGACTATTCTCTTGAGGTACTGTGGCATGCTCAGTCTGTTCAGTGCATCCCGCATACAGTCCCACCTTGCCGAGTTGAAGACATTCTTGATGTCGGGTGTGGCGACTAAGCAATACTTCTTCGCCCCTCTCTCCCATTCGCGTGCCTAATGTGGGATTTTTAGCAGTGCTTACGACTAGGTTTACCGAGTCGAGTGTCGAGCGGGACTTACTAAAGCCATATGGTTGTCTGCTAGACCGTCCTCCACGGCAGCCTCTATTCTATTGTGTACTATGCATTCCAGGATTTTTCTGCTAGTATCCAGCATGCAGAGTGGTCGGAATGATGAAGGATCGTCCGACGTTTTCTTCGATTTCCGGAGTAGTACAAGCCTCTGCTTTTTCCATCGCTCAGGGAAGACTCCGTCCTTGAGACACTGATTGTATAAATCGATGAACACCTCAGGTACTTCCCTGGTTGCCGTCTTGAGGGCGACGTTCTGGATACCATCTAGACCAGGTGCTTTGCCACTTTTAATTTTACTGGCAGGCTTAGCCAGCTCCTCCGCAGTTATTGGAGGGATTATTTCTCCCTCTACCTCCTCTATATGATAAACATGTTTCTGCTGCTGCGGAAATAACGTCGAGACAATATTCCGGAGCACATGCGCTTCAGTCAGTGTTGACATTGGCTGGCTTTTCAACCGAATCATGACCACTTGTATGGACTATCCCACGCGTCGTCTTCCACTATGCTTAGAAACTCATTCCAGCACTGTTTTTTGCTGTTCTTGATGGCTTTGCTCAGGATGGAGCTAGCTTTCTTATGCTTCTGTTCCAATGCCACGTGTGAGCTCTTTCCGCGGGCTCGTTGGGATTTCCTTCTTGCCTTGTGACATTCTCCGCGGAGCATGGCTATCGTATCATTCCTCCAGTACATCGGAGGGTGGTGGTTGTTCTCTTGTTTTCTTGGCATGGTAACGTCACACCCATCTGTGACCTTTGTCATGAGCGACTCCATTTTCTTCGTTGCCCTTCTCGATACATCCCATAGGATGGCACGATGATCGCTCAGCGTGCAGATATCTGTCACCTTCCAGTTAGCACTATCTCGGGCCTGATAGCTACTGATGAATGTTAGGTCCACCTTAGAGCGTGCCTCGCCTCTGCGGAACGTAGTCGATGTGCCACTGTTGAGCAGGACGACTTCCTTTCTTGTCAGTCTTCACACTGCCCCAGATCCACTACCCACGTATTGAAGTCTCCAGCTATTACGATGGGACTTTGATCCCTGGCGTCCCTGAAGAGTCTGTCAAGAAAGTCCTCGAATTCCTCTATTTTGAGGCTTGGTGGTGCATAGCAGCTGTACACATGTACCCGATTCCAATTTCTCCATCGTTTCTTGGAAGCTGCATTTCCTACAAGACCAGATTTCGGCCCTGCCCGTCATGTGAGCTTCCCAATGCAGTCTGTTTAGGCATCTGTATGGCTCGAAGAAGATTGCAAAATCCGGTCTTAATTCTCGCACGGTCTGTTCAATAAGATCCTGTGCTGCCTCACAGTGGTTCAGATTTAGCTGCAAAAATCTTATATTCTCTTTCGGATGAGCGCCTGTAGTGCCTGTGTGTAGGCTGGGCACCTACTGCTACCAGCTATGTGCTCGCATTCTCCGATGCCTTTCTCGTCGTAGAGTACACAGTAAGGTTTCTCTTCACATCTGATGATTTTGTGTCCGTCTTTCCCACACTTCATGCAGTATGCAGTTCTATCGACCGCACTTCGAAAGACTCTTGAGAGGTGACTATATTTCCAGCACTTGAAGCACTTAGTGGGCCTTATCTGCTCTCTGATACGGCAGACCGTTTAGCCGATTTTCACCTTTCCAACTAAGATGACCTTCTTTGCTAACTCCGCCGTGAGTCTCAGGACCACGGTCAAGGTACCTCCGTCCGCCTTTCGGACAGACTTGACTGAGCTGACCTTTATTGCGCCCACATTTCCGAGCTGTTTACTTATGGCCAGGCAGATCTCCTCATTGGTGGTTGATTCTTCCATGTTCTTAATCTCCATCGACACCTCCTGAACTCTACTGCTGACCTCTGCTTCTTCGCGAAGTTTGCCTTCGATCATCGCACGGGGCTGGTCCGTTCTGTCCGAGGCTGATTTCTCGAGGACGAACATCAGATGGCCTGCCACCGTTCTGTATGTCTTATGCATGTTCTTCCAAGTCGGGATCCTTTTTGATGCTGGTGAGGATCTCGGCGTAGCATACTTCGCCCTTCTTCTTGACGATCAGGGCATTGGCCATGATTTTCGCGCTCTGCTGCTTATGGGCTTTCTTTTTCTTGACAGTTTTCCGCCCCTCCCCTGCATCATTTGTCTCCTTCCGTTGGCTTGAGGCCTGGTCGGTATGCTGCTTCGCCTTAATCTTCCTCTTTGTTGTTTGTGGATTTGAGGGCTTAGCTCGATCTGCGTCAATGGTTTCCTCTTGTTGGTTCGGAGCCATATCAAAGGTCTTTTACGCTGTAGCCTTTCTCTTTGCAGCTATCGATTCAGCCGATGGAGGGGTACGCTTTTCCCCTGCGCTGGTGGTGTCTTCATGTCTGCCTTGAAAGTGTCTTCGTGCTCTGCCCGTTGCAGTCCAGACGTGGTCTGCGTTGACCTCACTCCCTTCTTTAGTGAGGTTCCCCCCTGGGATCGCTTCTTTAGTGAGGTTCCCTCCTGGGATCGCTTCTGGGTAATTACTGCTTCCAGTTGCTCCACCTTACTGAGGGAAGTCCTCATCGCAGCCACCCAACGACGGATCTCGTTGTGGATGTTATTCTTGCCTTTGATGAACTCAGCAAGCTGCACAAGTTGATCACCCAGTCTGTTTAGGGCTGTCGACCTGTTACACTCATCCTCACTTGTAGCATTTTCGGCCAAGTGGTCCACCTTTTTGCAGTCGCTTGATGACGACGCCCGGGAGCCCGCTTGCTCACTCTCTGGAGGCGCCGGTACGGGGGTTCCGAACCCCTGCACCGTAAACATTTTTTCCCCTGTGCTGTCCAGTGTTGCCGAGTCGATTTGTTGACGAGGTTTCTTCCCCGGGTCTGTTCGGTCCACCGGAGGTATTTTAATGGCCTCCTACCTTCTATATCGAGAGAGCGTTCCTCTATCCACCACCTGGGGACGCGTCACGTAGGGGTTCCAGCTTCCCCCAATGGTGTATCTGTGTGTGTGTTCTTTTTTCTTTTTTTTTATTATAGAGGAGGTTCCGAAAAATGCATTTACGCATACCCGAAAGGTAATGGGGGACTCGGCCTAGTGGCAATACCCCCTAAAACGTTCCTCCTCTCGACTGGTCGTACCCCCCCCCCCCCCCCCCCGCGGAAACCGCCGCAAGGCATTACTTCGCGGGGGGCAGTCTACGCCTCAGCAGGCCATCCTATCTTTATCTAAACATTTCTCTCTTCTGCTCTTCTGATGTTATTGAGCTTCTCGACTATGGACGTGGCGAGTGTTACCACCACGTCCCATCCGTTCTGTGAGACGAGCATACTCCTCCCCATGCCCTCGGGAGTTGGGGGGGCCTCCTGCGGCCCGATAATGTTCCCGTTCCTCCACGAATCTTGGGCAATGAAAGAGGGCGTGCTCCACGTCTTCGTCGACACCAGGACATGTTGCTCCAACACGCTTGCGATGATGCGGTGGGTCCACCAGCCCTCACCTGTTGAGTCCCATCGGCGCTGTCATTCATCTGTGGTCCTTGTGGACCATTGGCTACGCTCCTGGTCGATGGCGTCTTCTTCTGGACGCCTTCCTTCACGGTACTTTTCGGCCCTCTCCGTTGCTAATAAGTATATCGGGGGAAGTTCCGCGACCACAGAGAAAGCGACGTCAGACACAGTTCGGTAGGCACGGGCCACCCTTTGCGCGGCTGTCCTGCAGGCCCGTCGGCAAGTGGCTCCGTACCTCGCGTGGCTCATTGCCTCTGCCTAGATTGGGGCTACGTAGAGGATTACGGAACTCACAACCGAAATGAGAAGGGACCGTCGTAGTTGTTTGGGCCCCCCTATGTTGGGCATAATTCCCGCGAGCGCTCGGGCCACGTTCGATGCTTTTGAGCCGGCGTTCAAAATGTGATTTTTGAAGGACAGTCGCGCGTCTATGGTAACCCCTAGGTATCTGATCGTGCCAACCGTCATAATCTTTTTGTCCTCTATCGTGAAGGTGGCGTACATCCTCTTTTTTGTGAGAGAGATAAGCACCGCTTCAGTTTTTTCCGCCGCCAGCTTTAGCCCGTGGTCGCTCAGCCAGTCGGCTACTACCTCGATTGCTTCATCTCCGAGATGTTGTATTTCATCAATACTCTTCGCGACGACGACAAGTGCAACATCGTCCGCGAAGGCAACCATTGACACCCCGCCTGGAAGGGACTGCCTAAGCAGGCCGTCATACAGGACATTCCAAAGCAGGGGCCCCAGAACCGAACCCTGAGGCACGCCTCCCGTGATGTTGTAGGAGTGCGTGCCATCATCGGTGTCGTAGAGTAAGGTTCGGTCTGTCAGGTAGCTCGAGATGACCCTCCTTAGGTAGAGCGGCACTTTAAGGTGTTCTAGTGCCTCCATGATCTGATCCCATCTGGCCGAGTTGAACGCATTTCTTATATCTAATGCGATTATAGTACACATGCGTACTGATGTTCCGGCTACCACTGATAGCGTCAGTGGCTACTGCCACAACTCGGCCGATGGCGTCCATTGTTGAGCGACCTTTCCGAAAGCCAAACTGATTATCGGAGAAATCTCCGGCCAGTTCGATGGCTGCTTCTAGCCTGCCATATATTCCTCTCAAGCAGTTTGCCTGGGATGTCCAGCATGAACAGCGGTCGGTACGAGGACGGCTCATCCGAGGGTTTATTCCCTTTGGGGAGGAGTACCAACCTCTGAACGTTCCACCGTGCCGGAAAGATTCCTTCCCGCAAACACGCAGTAAATGTATCCCTGAATATATCGGGGGCATTCAGCGCAGCGGTCTTTATAGCCACGCCAGGAACTCCGTCCAGCCCGGGGGCCTTATGGACGGAGATTCTTTTGGCAGCCTTCTCCAACTCAGCTTCGGTGACTGCTGGCGGCTCGGCCTCTTCATCGCCTGCCGTCAAGCCAGTATTAGACCGCCTTTCCCGGTGTTTTGGGAAGAGATGGCGGACGACTCTGTCGAGGAAGGCCGGACAGGATGGACCACTGCCACCCCTGGGTTTGATCTTATTCATAACCGTTTTATACGGTCGTCCCCAGGGTTCACGGTCCACTTCTGCACAGAAGTTCTGCCAGCACTTCCTCTTGGCTACTTTAATGGCGGCCTTTAGCTCCTTCCTTTTTGCTTCATAGGCCGCACTTAGCTGTTGATATTGCGGCCTACGCTTTGCTCTTTGGTGCCGCCTCCGGGCTCGAAGGCACTCTCGTCTGATTCTTGCGATGTCTTCATTCCACCAGAAAACTGGTGGACGACCGCGCGGGTTGGATTTCGTGGTTATGGAGACGTCACAGGCCGCTGTTATGGCTTGCGAGAGGCTTCGAGCTCTTTCCTCGGCAGTTCCTTCAACCCTTACTTCGTCCAGAGACCAGATGAACATCTCCCGGTCGAAGGTGGACGGTGCCCATCTCTCTTTTCTACACTGACACTGCAGTGGAGTTGTCCCGCTGGTCAGCTGGAGCTCGTACACGCGGGCGTGATGATCGCTGCCCGTGTACAGATTGCTAACTCTCCACTTCAACCCTTCCCCCATCAATCTCGGATCGATGAAGGTCAGGTCGATTATGGAAGACTTGTCGCCCTTGGTATAAGTGGGCGTGTTTCCGGTATTCGCAATCTCTAGCTCCAGTGTTGCAAAGGCCTCCAGGAGAGCGCGACCGCGGTTGTTGGTCTTCGCGCTGCCCCACTCTGTCGCCCATGCGTTAAAGTCCCCCCCCCCGATTACGACTGGTAGGCGGGAGATCCTTGCACTGGCGACAATGGCGTCGAGGTATTCTAGGAACCGATCGATAGTACCGCTGGGTGGTATATAGCAGCTGTATAGTCTAATACCAGCCACTTCCACCCAGATGAAACCGGGTAGGGGGGCTGCCACTTTACTGGATATGTGGAGAAGTCCACATACCCAAATAGCAGCTTTGTTGGTGGTGTCGGCTACCCAGTTTAGTTCACTAAGATCCCTATACTCCTCACTGATGATGGCGACGTCGGCCTTCACCTCTCTGACCAGCTGGAACAGCAGGTCTTGTGCCACCACACAGTGGTTCAGGTTTAATTGGAGTACCCTAACCATTGGTGTTTGGTGGTCCTACCTGCTGCGGTGCCCGTTTGCCTGCGTTCGCGCAGTCTACAGCCTTGTGGCCCTCCTTTCCGCAGCGGAAGCACTGCCTTGACCGGTCGACAGCGCTCTTACAATTCCTCGCGAGATGCCCGATGTCATGGCATTTAAAACAGCGCGAGGATTCTTCACGCAGTCGTACACGGCAGTTCACCCAGCCAATCCTTACTTTTCCAGCTTGCAGCATTTTTTTAGCAGCTGCAGCTGAGAGCAGTATCATGGCCGCCTGCGTGCCACTGTAGGATCGCCTGAGTCTCACGTTCTCAAGGGTCACCATTCCCGGCCCGACCACCGTATTGATAGCCTCAACCACCTCTTCCTTGGTCGTGGCCTCATCCATGTCCACGATGTTGAGCGCCTCTCTGTGGGTCAAAGTGGACTTCGGCCGCCTCTTTAAGCTCCGATGAGACCACCGTTTGAAGCTCTTGGGTCAACGCTCCAGGCCTTCCCAACTCCAGTAGCAGTTCGCCTGCTTGGGTGCGCCTGATGCGCGTGACCCTCTCTCTCAGTGGTTTGAGGTCCGGTGCGGCTCTCACCTTCCGTAAGATGTCCGCGTATGACGTCTCATCCGCTGCCTTGATTTTGATGGCATAGGGGCGAGGGGGTCTTATCTTCCCCAGTTTTGCTTTCGGGGCTGCACTGTTTGACTTACGCGCATCGTCCGTCTTGGTGGTGGCCTTTTTCTTCGGCTTCTTCTTCCTCACTGTGGTCCACTCCGGCGCTGGCTGTTCTTGCTGACGCGCAAGTGGTCCACCATGGGGTATCGACGGCTTTGTGGCCTCACTCTTGCGAGGCCTCTTGCTGGTCGGTACCAAAGGTGGTGATGGACGGTCCCGTTTGTTTGCCGCCTCCACCACCTCCGCCCGGAAGATGGGTGACGTTTGGGTCGCCCTATCCTCCCCGGGAGGCAATGTCGACGGCTTCAAGGCATTCCGCCACACCTTCTCAAAATCTCGCAGCGCCCTAGTGGCACTCCTCGACATATCCTTGAGTTCCTTCTGCAAGTTCTTCTTCTCAAGAACGAATTTCGCAAGGTCCTCCATGTCCCTTTTGAGTCTTTTAAAGACTTCATCCGCTTTAGCGGTCGCCAGTTGTTGTTGGCTGGACGCAGTTGTTGTTAAGGTTGGTGTCGTAGGATCTACCACTACGGCACCGCCTTCCTGACCTGGATCGTGTAGTTGGCCCTCCCCAGAATCCTTGGGACCGACACTGGCCATCGAGGCTTTCACTTGATCGGAACCAGTGGTGGGATTACTCTCTACACGAGAGGTACCCACCTGGGGTATCTTGTTTGTACCACAACTTTCCATTTTTGGTTTATGTTCGGGGTTCCTTCCCCTAGTCTGTTGGTCCGCGAGGCTTATTTTGTTCCAGCCTTACCCTCCGTTGCGAGTGGGCATTCCCCAATCCGCCACCTGGGGACGCACCACGTAGGGGTTACAGACATCCCCCTGTGGTATGTCTGTGTGTGTCTGTCTGGCTCTGTGTGCGCGTGTGTACGCGTGCGTGCGTGCGTGTGTGGGGGGGGGGGGAGGGGGGATGCACGAAAAGAACGTTAAAAGGATAACAGCCGCAGTTTTTGGGCGATCGAGCTGAAACTTTGCACGCGACTCGAGGTACCACTAAGGTTGTTTGGATTTTCCTCGCATTGGTTGAAGGATTCAATAGTTATAAACATTTACGTTTTGCGAAATTTTTTTTGAAAATATTTTAACTCGAGAACAGTTCAAGTAACCCATTTAACATTTTGCATAAAACTTAAGTAGAGTATGCTAATGTTTTATACTAAATTTAGGCGAAATCGATAAAGTAGTTAAGATTTTATATAGAAATTTTCATTTTCGTCACTTTTATTAAAAATGCTATAGCTCGAGAATGGTTCAAGCAACTGATCTAAATTTTTGCATAAAACTTAAATAGAGAGTGTGAATACTTGATGCTGAATTTGAGAAAAATCGATAAAGTTGTTAAGATTTTATAGAAATTAGTGTTTTCGTTATTTTTTTGAAAACGCTGTAACTCGAGAATGGTTCAAGCAACTGATCTAAAACTTTGCATAAAACTTGAATAACATCCGATGTTATTTTTTGTGTTGGGTTGTTGTTGTTTTTGTGTTGCTGCACCCGTAACGACCAAAGATATATAAATAACGCATTGAAAAAACTGCTTATTCAAATAGAAAACTTGCAAAGTAGAACATTGCACATTGCTTCCTCATTAATTTCCATTTTTTACACAGCTTCATCCATGAGGAAGCCAAAAATAATAAATAATCTTCTTCATAGAGGTGGCTTTGTGAAAAATGGAAATGAATGAGGGGAAGCAATGTGCAAAGTTCTGCTTTGCAGCTTTTTATATTGCTCTACAACATCCGAGAAGGAAAAATATATATGAGGGTCACGACCCTGTCACGACCCGTGGGATACCTGATAAACATATTATAGTCATATACGATTATATAAGGCCAATATCCATATACAATTATACCTATATAAATATGCATAAACCTTTTTGACACGAGCTTTACGAATCGAAAAATTTACCCTCGGGGGGTTTCGAACAATGTAGAACATCGTATAACGCGAAAATGAAAAAATATATACAAGAAACGCAAGAAAATCGGCAAAATATGAGTTTAAAATTTTTTTCGGGTTTTGAGGGCATGAAAAATAAATAGGAATCCTCAAAAAAAGTTTCATGCCAGTTCGACATCTTGCTAAAAAGAAATAGCCCAGAACCCATAAAAGACCGAAACAAGCGTAATCAAACTTTCTTTTTTTTTTGTTTTCTATGGGTTGTTCTCATAGCTTTGGAGGGCTAAAAACAAGTACTCAAATGCCCATTCAGTTTTCTGTAAAAATGCCGGTCTTAGCAATTTCACCGGCATCTCCCTTTAATTGTTTCGATACATATTTCCAGAGATATCATTTTTTGAAAATTAATTTTATTCCTATTTTTATATATTAGTTTTCAATAATTAGTTTTCAAAAAATGATATCTCTGGAAATATGCATTGAAACAATTAGTCTTATACGATCTTTTTGGGGACAAAAGAGTGAGCACCCTCTGCTGGAGGTTATTCGAACCTCGAGGCCTCTGCTCACTAGGCCGAAGGGGACAAGCCGTTCCAGCGGCTGACGCGGAGCCTGCCTCGGCTCCACCAGGTCCAAAGCTATTAGCTATTCTGTATTCTCTGTTTATCTAAATACTAAACACGATATTCGTACATCGCAATTTGTTATTTGCATCCTCAACAGACCTAATTTTCATTAAATTAACTGCACTTTACGAAAATAATGGTACTAAAAAAAAACATCGTCCTCGATTCAAAAAAATGTTTCTTCTATAATTTCCAGAGATATGATTTTTTGAAAATTGATTATTCCTATTTTAATCTATAGGCATTATGAATAAATCCCAGGTCACAATAATTAATTTTCAAAAAATCATATCTCTAGAAGTTTGCATCGAAACAATTAGTCTTATAATATCTAATTTCTATTAAATTATCTGCACTTTACGAACTAAAATAGTCGTACTAAAAAAAAATATATATGTCGCCCTCGATTAAAACAAAATATAACACCTACAAATTTTTATATTTCGATCTGCCAATGTTTTTTCGTGCTTTGTATACTATTTCTGATATAATTTCTTTGCCTAATCTGAAAAAATCGACAGTACTCAAAAATCGTTATGTTCTTTAAAAAAAAAAAAATAAAGTTCAAAATAGGGTTGAAAATATGTTATTTACAGAACCCAAAAGCATGTAGGTGATTTTTTTACAGGTTTTTTTAATCATCATTTCAAATAGCTAACTCTCTAGACGTACACCCCCCCCCCCCCCCCCCCACGGCCTTAAGCACCAAAACTATCACAATGTTTCATCAATAACGTTGTTTCAGAGCACAAGAAATGGGATACAACTTCGTGTCCCGTGTACGATTTCCTCGCTATATTAATCCATACTTGGTACGAAAATGTTGTTATTTTTCAAGGAGACTTCAGCGGTGTTCAAACAACATTTTATTTTCAACGATCATTTTAAGAACGAAATATCTCGACGAACAATCTTTTTGAAATGTTTAATAACAAATTTTTTTATTGAAATTGATATCAATAATAATGACTGAAAGCTTGATTATGTCTAGTAAAAAGACTGCTGCAGCCTCCGGTCTAAATCGTAAATACATTCAATGACATACTTCTCACTTTCCTGTTTTATAGGCTGTCGAATTGTACTCGACTTACAAAGCAAGGGGAATGCATCTGCTGAATACCGTAAGAAAGACTGACTATACGAACGGTGAGACGTACTGGGCCCACGCAGCTCTCTCGAACGACGGAAGACACATCGCTCTAATATCTTTGCAGTAAGTTTGTAAAACAGTATTACGAACAGATCTCCTGTTAAAGAGGCTTCAGCGCTACACTCAGATCATTCTAGTACCAAGATTTAGAAAAAATTTCATTTTCAAATGGAAACTGGTTTATGGCTAAAACCGAATTTATCCTGCTTACTTAAACAAAATAACGATAAATATAACAATAAGTTTACAGAAAAATAATTTACGCCAAGAATCCACGAAGCATATATTTGCGCAGTCTATTATTTATCATTCAAATTTATTCATTTTAATTACATCTTGATAACTGACAGCTCATTTTGTTCTCGTATTTGAATATTATTTTTATTTTTATTTGAAGTCGCTTCAGCCGCCGGGGCTATTAACGATCATATATATAAAAGAAAAAAAAGGTATGTAGATACACTGGATATCTCTCTATATTATAAAAATATCTCACCGTCGCCGCCTAGAATTACCCGGAATTCCCTGATTACCCGGAATCCCCGGATCACCCAGAATTCCCTGATTATCCAGAATCCTCAGATTACCCAGAATGCCATAGCAACCGTTGCTACGTGGGGCATAGAATGATCCTGGAATGGTCAAGATCAAATTTATAAAATTTACAAAACTCCGAATGGGAAATGCACAATTACCGTGAGCCGGGGGGTTGGTCCTCGAAGCATGACTTTCCTAGCAAGTTGACGAACCGAAAAACTAAGACATACGTTGCGGAACGAAAAGGAGTGCAAAACAAGACTGCAAAGTGAAACGTTGCAAATTGCTTCCTCATTATTTTGTATATCTTTGACAAAGTTATCTTTACAAAGCTATCTCTTCAAGGAAGTATGCTGATCAAATTTGGCTTCCTCATAGTCCTCTATAACCTTTGTAAAAAAAAACTAAAAATTCTCTGAATTATGAACTTTTTTGTATACTCTGTTCATACATCTCTCTTTGTTGCATATATTCTATTAAATTTTTTCGCAACATTTTGGATCAGAATTTCGAAAATACAAATTTCTATAAAAATCTTAACTATTTTATCAATTTTGACGAAATTCAGTATCAGACATTCACACACTTTATTTAAGTTTTATGCTAAAATTCAGATCATTTGCATGAACCGTCCTCGTGTTATACCATTTTTTTTTTAAATACGAAAATTTCAATACTCTGTAAAACTCGAACCGCTTTACCGATTTTGTCGATATTCAATACTACACAACATTGAACGTATCTTCAGTTATGAAAAACTATTTAGGTAAATCGTCGAACTTTTACGAAAGATGCGGCGACCACGCCCTTCTTCAAAAAAATTCAAACATTCGAAGACGGATAACTACGTGCCAAATTTCAGTCCGAGCGCTCGGACGGTTACTGAGTAAGACGCACACGCACACGCACACACATTTTTTCTAAACCACTATTCTCGACGTTTTTTTTTAGCTACACGTGCGTGTAGCTAAGCAAAACCGTACGGTTTTGCTTATTGCGTCCCTTACTGTTTTTGCACTCAGTATATGCCTCGTGAAACCCGAGAGCCATCGGAATGCAAAAACAATGAGAGACGTAATGAGTAACAGTAACTCTATAAATAATGAAATTGATTTTACCATTTTAGAAATTTCAACATCAATACGGCAGTACAAAATATACTCCTACAACTTTCCGGTTTCACAAAATTTCATGACTCATTAAGATGAACAAATAAATCGATGAGTGCTCCGAAATTAAAATAGAAACGTGAAACATGAATTTTTAACATTGACGCGGCAGTATCAAATATTGAAGTACAGGTCTCCGATTTCGCGAGCAGGTTTTTTTTAACAACTGGGTATGCGAATATGAATGAGCAAATCGACATCTGAAAATCACCGTTTTTTTAAACGCCCTAATGAGGAAGCAAAAATAAAAATTTCAGTCGTTTTTTTTGCCAAACTTTGGGGACTGCCTTCACCCTTTACACGCGAATCTTTTGGCAGATTAAAGAAAAGGCGTGACCCTTAGATCTTCGATTTCTCCAACATATATAAAAATTATCTTTAGTAATCGTTTATAAAAATTATATTTAGAAGAGCTCTCACTCTTCAAGATCTAACAAAAAATACAAATTTAACTTTTATAAACCTGCGTAAAAAATATATCTCACGGGTTAATTCCTCACGTATATTGAGTTATTTATCTGTAAATTGATGATCATACATTTTAAAAACAATTCCGATAGCAACCTCTAAATTTGATCCGATCTTGGACAGCTTTTCCGATTTGTTCTTCTTGACGATGTCAAAGATTTTTCTCGATCCCCAATTACAATTATGAAGCTATAAGTCCCAGAGATACGGTTATTCTAGTTGGTATAACTGAAAAGTGTACGAAAACGACTTTCAGCCTTCGGTAGCGACCTTCAAAATTAATCCAATCTCGTCCAGTCTTCGACTAGTTTTTCTTCTGAATATGATGCGAAGTTTTGTGACTGGTGTCTGTTCAAAATTAATGTAATAAAACTGGCAAAAAAACTTTTACACATAGTAATTAAATAACTAAGGGGTTACACCACCCTGACGGTCGGAAAAATCGGTTAAAAATGATTTTTTTATCTGACGCAGATATGAGATTTATAAAAAAACTTTTATTTCACATGCATAAAGTACATATTTAGGAACAATTTAAAAAGATAAAAATTGAAAAAATTTCAAAATGCCGGAGATACAAGTCATCCATTAGTCCCCTCTTTTCAAGATCGTCGTTGATGGTGTACAAGATTTCTCAATCGAACAACGTCTGAAAAATACAAAAAAAACTTTTTTTCTTATCTAAGAAGGTAGTAGCTATGGCGCTACATAGGGAAAATACAAAAACGTATTTAATTTCGATAAAATTCTGTACTCGGGATCTATTGAGGTCGCTAATTACGAATCCGAACTGAAATTTCAAAAATTCAAGATATAGCGGATGCAATATGGCGGACGAAAGTACAAAAATTACTTGATTTGGATGAATGTATTTTGAATTTCTCCGTGTACGGAGTTTCATCCAAATCAAGTAACTTTTTGTTTATTCGTCCGCCATATTGGATCCGCGATTTTGCATTTGAAAATTCTGAATTCAGATTCATAATCAGTAACCCCGACAACCCTCGAATACAGAGTTTCGTCCAAATCAAACATCTTTTTGTATTTTTGTCTGCCATATTGGATCCGCCAATTTGAATTTCCAAACTCTTAGATCAGATTAGTAATTAGCGACCCCAAAAACCCTCAAATACCAAGTTTCATTCAAATCAAGTAATTCTTTGCATTTTCCTCCGCCACTTTAAATTTCCGAATTTTGTCTCGAACGTCCTTAAATCTGTAAAGCAATCCATCTCTGACACAATAGTCCTGATACGCTTTTTTCTTTAAGAATCTCTAATGTAGCTTTGTCAGCGAATTCAAAATTCTTCTTTAATATAATACTCAGGTAAATATCATTTTTCAAGTCTATTTCTAAACTTTCTCTTTATTGTCAAACCGATGATGCTGGACGAATTTTTCATATTTTTCATCAACTGGCGAGCATGAACATCCTCTTGCAATAACAGCCCTGACGCGAAATTTTTCAACAACTTTCTACGCCAATAACTGCGCTATATCTAAAACTTTTTAGGCCGAAATTATACGAAAAATTACGCGTAAACTACAACTTTCTACGCTAAACTCAGCCGAAATTACAACTAACCATGCTAAGCTGCACCAGAGCTACAACTATCTATGAGAAAGTGCGAGATTTGGAACATACTTGTAGATAATTGTGCCTTTTCGTATTAAGTTGTAGTTTTGCGATAATCTGCTCATGACCATAAGTTGTTGATCTTTGTAGAAAATTGTAGTTACTTATAATAACAACTACGATTTTCTGAAAAAAAAAAAACGATAGCTCAACGAGATCGAAATGATGCGAACGAAATACAACCTGTTACGAAATATTACAACTATCTGCAATTATGTTCCAAACCTTGCACTTTGTTGTAGATAGTTGTAGCTTGTTAGCATTCTGTACTTTTCGATATATTGTTCATTTTTGTAGAAAATTGTAGTTCCTTGTAGTGATAACTACGACTTTTTACAATAAACTATAGCTAAGCGAGATCGAAATGATGCGGACGAAATACAACTTGTTACGAAAATTTACAACTATCTACAAATATGTTCCAAGTCTCGCACTTTGTTGTAGATAATAGTTGTACATTTTCGTAACAAGTTGTATTTCGTTCGCATTATTTCGATCTCGTTCAGTTATAGTTTTTTGTAGAAAGTCGTTGATGTTACTACAAGTAACTACAATTTTCTTCAATGCTAACGAACTACAACTATCTACAACAAAGTACGAGATTGAAAACATATTTGTAGATAGTTGTACATTTTTGTAACAGGTTCTATTTCGTCCGCATCATTTCGATCTCGTCCAGCTATAGTTTCTTGTAAAAAGTTGTAGTTGTTAGTTAGTTACGAGTAACTACATTTTTTCTACGAAAATCAACACCATATCGAAAACTACGTAGTTTTCTAGACAGTCGTAGTTGTTACTACAAGTAACTATAGTTTTTTTTTACATAAATCATCAATATATATTGTTGATTTTAATGGGAAATTGTAGTTACTTGTTACAACTACGACTATCTAGAAAACTACGTAGTTTTCGACATATTGTTGATTTTTGTAGAAAATTGCAGTTACTTGTAGTAACAACTACGACTCAGGTATTTTTCAGATTCGGTTAAAGTCCGAAACTGTTGTCGAAAGTTGTAGTTTTGCATTAAAAGTTATACTTTCTACGCCGAATTACAACTACGAATGCCTTCTAAAAAAAATATTCGCCGGAACATAGTACTCGTAGATACTTGTAACTCCTTATAGAAACTTCTACGAGAATTTCTACGAGAATTTACAAAAAACTACGTTCTATTCAATTTCTGTTACTCTGGAGTATTTACTAAAGTTGTAGAATATCGTTACGATTCGTAGAAAGTTGCAGTTTCTACGAAAAATTACAAGTAATCGTACATATTTCGAAGTCCATAGCATTTGTAGAAAATCATAGTTTTTTGTGGAAACTCATAATTTCTATGAAAAGTTACAACAAGCTACGCTGTCATCGTTTCTCTATGCCGTAGAAAGCAGTAATTTGTCGTAGATATTCGTATTTTTTATAAAAAACTACAACTAACTATTTCAAATTGTAGAAAGTTGTAGCTCATTGTAGGAGTCTGTAAAAAAATTTCTACGATGAGCTACAACTTTTAAAACAATGTACGTGTTGTAGTTTTTGGATACTTTATTGTAGAAAGACATAATATGTCGTTCAAATGGCGTAGTTTCTCGTAGTTTCTTTCCCGTCAGGGAGAGAATCTTGATGTATGAGGCAATATATTTTTTGTAAATTTTTTACTTTCTTGACATTCAAGAATTGTTCTTCTATACGCGGTTTGTTTATTTTGTAAAATTCTTCACTTGAAAACCTATTTTCGATGTTTGGAAGATTAGACGGTTAATTCGTCCATTCAAAGAATTCTTTTGCCGTTGTTATTTGTTCATTGAATGCCCGTTGCATATTTCAGGTTTTAAATAGATTTTAAGATTAAACTACGTTCATTTTCAAATTTCATAGTCAAAAAATGAAAGATATAGAAATTCTTCAAGGTATCTTTAATTTTTTTTTTTTTTTATAGAAAACAATTTTAACAGTTCCAAATTTTTCGATTTTTCTTAAAGAATCAAAAAAATACAAGAGTACTAGATCCCACTTGCACATCATTAAAAAATTGTTATATTTTTACACCACAACATTTCTAGACAATTTTTTTTTAATCTATATTTTGAGTTACATCTAATTTTAACGAAAGAAGCATGTTAAACTAGCAAGGAGGGGGGGAAAGTTTCGAAAGAAAATGAGACTTTTTTTTTCCTGTCAGCATACTCAGAATGGTCCAAAACGTCGAGAAGAATGGTCTAGAAAAAACGTTAGAATGTGTGCGCGCGCGCGCGCGCGCGCGCGCGTGTGTGTGTGTGTGTGTGTGTGTGTGTGTGTGTGTGTGTGTGTGTGTGTGTGTGTTCCAGGGATAGAAAATTCAATCGTCCATAACTCACGAACGGCACGATGGATTGAGTTCAAATTTGGCACGCAAGTAGAGTAGTAACTCCTCTTTAATTGGTGCGATCTTTAACAAAATGTATCCATATATACAGATTTTATAGCATTTTTAATTTTTCGAAAATATGGGGAGATCGCTCTAACTTTCGTAAAAGTTCGACTACTTAGCTAAATAGTTCTTCATAACTGAAGACAGGTACAATTTTGTTTGGTATTGAATTTCGATGAAATCGGTAAAGCGGTTCGGATTTTATGCAATTTTTTAATTTTACGAAAAAAATCAATTTCGCTCTAAATCATGTCGAATTTCAACAAATCAACAGAAATGTTGCGCAGACGAAAAATAACATACAGTGCAGCTACGTACCAAATTTGGTGATGATCGGCAAAGTCGTTCGGATTTTACGGCATTTTGAATTTTTCAAAGAATTTAAATTTTCGCTCTAACTTCCGCAAAAGTTAAGAAAGTAAGTGAAAACTTTGTACTAGATGGAAATATGATGCAACGATATTAATTACGAAACTTTCGTTGTCATGTGTGACGTAATTTGCTTTTTTTCTTTTTATAGATAAAATACAGTTTTAACTTTTAATTTGTGTTGCTGCACAAGCAACTACCAAAAGTATAGAGGTAACGATATTTAACAAATGCTAATTACAATGAAAAGTACAACTTTGCACATTGCTTCCTCATTAAATCTCATTTTTCACAAAGCTTCCTGTATGAGGAAGTCAAAATTAATAAATAAACTTCCTCATGGTGGTGACTGTGGAAAAATGAGATTTCATGAGGAAGCAATGTGCAAAGTTCTACTTTTTTATCATTATTTTACATCATTGTTTTCTTTTTGTAACTGGCTAAATGATATGGATTCTATCATTTAAGAAGATCCTTACCAGAAAGGAAAGGTCAAAAATCTGGCAACGTCGCAATTCGACGTTTATTATTTTAGCGGCTGTATATCTCTAATAATTTTTATTTTTTCCCTTCCCGCGTCTTACATTTAGTGCCTCATCAATCATTATTTTTTACGGTTAATAGAATTTTTGTAGCTGCATACAATTACTATCAGAGGAAACGGCGAAGTACAGCATTATGACCAATTCGAATACGGCGCGATTTAGATTGAACGCGAAGGAAACGCGACGTTGCGACATTTCTATCCGTAGTAACGATTGAAGGCCTCAACGGTATGAATAATCCCAATTCATTTTATTATCCGACCGACAAGTTAATATATTTTTTCCCCCAATATATTCGGGAAAGTAATTGTATACAGCTTACATCATGTTAGTTTTTCATTGAGATCGAACAGAAATTGACTGAGAAAATGGATTTATTCGCTAGTTTCCGACAAGTTGACCTATTCCCCCCATATTGAAATACCTAACTTTGTGGATTAATTACTTGAAAACGAGAAGGTCCTTATAATTTTAGAATACGGCGATCGATAAATCGTCCCTTTCTCTATAAACTCACAAAATTTCAACAAAATTGAACAAAAATGAGTTTTAGTACGGATATCCTTAATGCAAGTCGAAAAAGTTTCATCAACTCTGCTCCGTAGGCTTTCGTCGATAGCGCTATCAAATACCGGCATATTATTGGGTTTTCGATGTGCCTGATGGCGACTCGTTAATATGTATTACATAAATTTCATTACGCAATGTTTCAGTTTTCAAGAATGAAGATGTTAACGATATTAATTCAAGATTTGGTAATAAAAAAAAGGAAAAAATGCACCAGGGCACGAACCCGGCATTTAATGGATACCATGCGGTATACTAACCACTAACTAGGGTGGCCCGAATTTCAGCGTTATTTTTTAATATTCTATCTCACCTAATAAAATAGATGTTTCCGATGAAAGAACAATTCTTGCGAAAAATGAAGCTTGCGAAAAGAAGTTTAGAGGTCGTTCAATAATTTAGAAAACTATCGAAACGATTTTTTTTCTTCTTTTTTTGTAATCTCTCACCCCTCATATCATCTTGTTATCACATTCCTAGTTTATGGTTGAAATTTTGAAAAAAAAAAAAAAAAATTCTTAAAAGGTCGCCCAACGACAAAAAACAAGCGGTCACTCAACGAAGTAAGTCGTTTTTTGGCGGTTGCGAAAAGCTTCGCTCCACGCGCCCCAACGTAGGCTTGCAGTTCAAGCTAGGTTCAAGCTATATTCCGACACCGCGTGATATCGCTGGCTCTTGTTGTTTGTAACGTACTCGATGGGTTTCGGCGCGAGAATTCAAGTGTCCGAATGAAGACCAGCACGAGAGTGATTACCACTGATGTCTGTTCCACGTTAAAGTGCTGAACCTCGACCGGATAGATCTATATTCTCAAAAATTAGCTTGAAGAAAAGACGTGAATTCGAAATTTAAACACAAACTCAAATTCTCTATTTATTGAAAATGAAATTCTATGTATGGAACTCAGCAAAACTATTTTAGTACCAATGTATAAGCGATGATGTTCAAGACAGTTCCAACGCGCTCGACTGAATCTACCTGTGTTCTTGGTTAATTCCAGGCTCGCGGGTCCCGCGGTATGCTGATGGGCCAGGTGGTAGGCTCCAGACGTCTTTGATACGTAATACCCATTACCACGGCATGTTGAGCTGCCATGCTTGTCACAAGAAATGAGAAAGAAAGGAAATAGTAAGTCCTAAGGACACGCGGGAAAGATAAATGAAAGGACATAAATTCCAATGGAGAAGAAAATCGGCATTTTCTTACTGACGCTCTTTTTTATCAGTGACGCAGTTACTTGCCGCAGTGATAGCCCTGATAAAAGATACAAATTTTAAAACTTGGAAAAAATAACAATAATACCCGAGATCGAACTTAGTACTTATGTCACAACTGCGAAGCCGTTGGCTGCCCCAAAACCACTATGCGTTCTCAATATTCCGTACTTCATAACTGCTTAAGTTTAGCTGCCCCACTTGTTATGGCAGTTATTACATGTGTGCGTGTGTCTGTGATAGAGGGGCTCAAAGTCATATTGCCATAAATCGGGAACTACTCAACCAGGTCATCTCTATTTTTTTTGCCCTATACAGTACAGTCAAGTCTCTCATTGGTATACATTTTATAAAAATCAATTGAAGAATTTTGATTTTATGGAAATTTTATGATTTTGAAAAATGTCTTTGAACACTCTAACTCGAACAGATTTCCACCTATCCAGCTGAAACTTGGCACAAAAGTTCATCGGGGTGGTGCGACGTTTGGTATTAAATTTGGGCGAAATCGATAAAATAGTTCAAATTTTGTTGAAATTCGAATTTTCGTAATTTTTTTGAAAAAGCTATAACTCGAGAACGGTTGAAATAACTCATCTTAAATGTTGTATTAATCTTAAAAAGAGTGTTCCAATATTTGATACTGAATTTGGGCAACATCGATAAAACAGTTAAGATTTTACAGAAATTTGCATTTTCGTAATGTTTTTCAAAACATTTGCAAAGTCGAACCTTGCACATAGGAACCTTTCATCATAATCTTTTTTTATCCGCTATCCACAAAGCTTCCTCTATGAGGTAGTCAAATTAAACAACGTACTTTATGATAGAGAGGAGAGTTTGTGACAGGTCAAGAAAAATGAGGAAGCAATGTGCAAGATTCGACCTTGCACCCTTTTATCTTACTTTGCATTACTTACCAGTTTGTTATTTAACAAAATTTCTACAAAAGGAAAAATATCACTAGCCGGGTGTTAATCAGTTACATTTGTCGATTGTGCCGAGGAACTTGGATTATATTCCTTATCACGGATGAATTTCCTTCATCAAGATCCCGATAACTCCGATGCGCGTAACGGCCACTATCGATCAAATATGAGCGTGAGTCCGATAGTTCCACTCGGTATATATCGAGGATTTCGAGGAGCTCACGCATAATATTACTTACTATATATACTCCAGAATCGAACAACTTGCGAGGTCGGCACATTGACAATCTCTCACATCTCTGATAATAGTTGCATTTTTAACGTGGGCTTATATGGGACTACGCGATATAATCTAAATTCGTTTAAAACATCCCGAAATATGTAAATGAATATTAAACGACCATTTTGTATCCCATTTTTACTGTAGTTTACTGCGGAATTTTCCGTGAATTATTGAAAATTGTCTACGAAATATCATGATTTTCCCGTTCTCAGATCTATCGCAGTAGAAATGTGGCAACGCTGCCTCCAACTGATGTCATAATTATCGATAACTTACCAACAGCTGAGCCGTAGGCCCTATGCCGTATCTGTACTAGGTTACGCTATATTATGTTGACTGCTAAGAACGAAAAGTTACAACTCTGTTAAAACATACGAGTACCACCTTTTCCATTCTTAGCAGTCGAAGTCTAGTTTTAGTTATAACAATAGGTCTATTCGTTTGCACGGCCAGAGGAGCTCAGAGTGTTCTGATTGTGTTCGTTTATTCCGGAAGCACTATAGCTCCATCAATCGGGTCGGGTTTCAGCAGCGAGTAGTCATGTGCGTCGTACCGGCATAAACTAATGCTGAATGGAATAAAAATGAATATTTTAAAGTCCATTCAGCATTACTCGGCTACTGGTTATATATGAAGAATTGGGGTATGTTGGCTGAGCAGGAGCCGAAAGTACTCGCTGCTGCTGAAACTAGACCGTGATCGATGCACTCGGAGCTCCTCTGGCCGTGCAAATGAATTGACCTATGATCTCTTGTTCATATTTTGTACCAATGACACGACGCATACGCAATTCGGTTTCATTACTACCTAGGGAGTAAAACGGTCATTTTGCTGCCTGGCGGTAGTAATGAAAATCGTATTACGCATACGCACTCGTCACAGGTTACAAGTGAGCTATTTTTCGGTCATTGTTGGACACACGAAATGTCGCTATTTTATAGCGAAATCGCAAGAAAAGTATAGTATTCTACATGGGAGAAAGTGCATTTTCACCTCGTGTGTATT